>JAMWET010002487.1:12500-85000 GCA_024036415.1 Prochilodus magdalenae
TTATTCCTTAATTTTGAATGAATAGTTATTATAGGACTTCTATTTTTTTCGTAGGACATGGGGACATTTGAGTTATCGGTACGTTTATTCAAGCATGTAGAGCAGAGCGTCTCAACTACGGCCGCAGGGTGGGATATCTAAATACACCGTAGGACACAGACACAGCATCAATATTTGTTCAGCTTAAATAAGGAGCTGTGGCAGCAAGCAAATTACCACGGTCATGTGACTCATACCGTGTTGTGGAATTCATTATCCTCATTAATGCCTACCAACATCACTGTTTTTTTTTTTTTGTTTATTTTAATTCACCATCATCACTGGGAGGGGCAGTTGGACCATTGGTGTTAAACGGCCAAACCTCGTAGATGCACTGCTTTATCATCACACTGGAAAAAAATAATACCACCACAGCCATACATCCACAGTCCCCCCACAATTAGACGCACTGTTTATGCTACTTGGTCAAGAGACCTCCCACATGCCATAATCTTAAAGCCCACCCCTTTTAGAGTATCTAGCTCTACTTATAGGGGATAATTACTCTAATGAGGTAATTAATAACATTGACTATCGACTTCTTTCAAACTGTAAAGTGATTATTTCTATACTACCCCCTGAAAAAAGTAACCTCCTTCATTGCAGTGCTTCTAAGCTACCTTCTAAAACCCATACAAATCACCACCGTTTGGACAGTACCAGGGTCTTCGAGTGGGTACGGCCCATGCAGCCATCCCAGGCTATTGGGACCTGCTGGGTCTCATGGCTGAACCAAAATGGCTCCAAATGTCCTTACTTTACAAAGTAAGGCCAGCTCTGCATTTACTATGAACATGATACAGCCGGTTATGCAACGTACCAGTAGAAATGAACTCAGGCCTGTTGAGGTGAGGTTCAGTTAATCTCTTTTGCATCACGTTGCTTAGCGAGCTTTTGACAGTGAAACACTCAAATACAGCTCTGGAAATAAATCAGCATCTCCACCTGTACATGTACACATGGGTTCTAGCTTTACTGGCAGATACAGTGAGCGTCTGGTTCATAAGAACAAGGTCCAGCAGCCAACACACAGGACAACACAGCTACAGACTGGCAGAGGGCCAAACCCACTCTCTACTGACCGTGATGAGCGCCACCTCATTCCAATGTCCCTTACCCACCGTAAGATGACCTCGAGTGGCCTACAGAGAGACTGGCGAGTGGTGGCTGGGGTGAGGTGCACAGCGAGCATGGTTCTAAAAACAGGCTTCTGGAGGTCATTAGTGATTTTCTAAATAAACAGATCTAATACAATATCTGATCTGGAGTTTGGGAGACATGGTTCCAGTAGTGTAGAGAATCAAACAGAACCAACACAAACCCAGAACCTGCACACCTAGAGACACTGATCATTATGAGGTGGTCTCAATTTGGGTGAATATTGTATTGCACATAAACTAGGCAATAACCATGTCAGCGATAAACAGGCTTAACAGGCTCTACATCCTGCACATGATGTTCAAGCAAAAACTACCCAGGCAGTCTTTATTACAATGGAGGTGGTCAAAACGTAATGGGGGGAGAATTATTAGGACCCTTCTCCGAATAGGCCTCTATCCCTTTTTGTCTTATTCAGGATTTGGTCTTAGGTAAGTACAGAACCTGTTCACTCTCAAGAGCACAAACGTGCAACCTGTTCGGCAGTTGGGAGGCCAGTGTGGTGTTAGGAGTCTTGCCCAAGGACTCTTATTGGTGTAGCACAGCGTAGTCACCCAGACCGGGATTCGAACCCCAGTCTCCTGCATGTGTTGGTGGCGGCTCCCTGGTGGGTAGCTGTGTTATCCGCTGAGCTACACCAACCACCATATCATACACCTGACGCACACAACTTTGGACAATATCGGTTTTATTATACAGTAGAAAAGCCACCACCTTCAGTGATGCTGGTGAGAGAGTTTCTGTGGGGGCCATGACATGGGAATGCACAGTCTTGGGCAGATTTTGACTGATGCCTGTTACATGGAGGTTCTGGTGGGGAGCTATGTGAGACAGAGCCCGGTTTTCTGTTAGGAGCTGCACTCATTGCCATTGAAATGCTAAGCAGGGCACTTCTGCAGTCGCTGTTGCTCTCGCTGTACTTGTTCAGTCATTGTTCAGTTCTGGCAAAACGTTTAAGGTCAGTGTTCTTTCAGCCAGTGCTGGGCAGGCTGTGCGGTGAGGTAATCAGCCTCACCCCTATATTAGTGTTAAGGGAAAAACAGAAAGCAAAAAAATAGAACTATAAAGGTTAATGTTCCTTTTAGAGCACTTCTTATCAGTGTGGTATCTATCTATCTATCTATCTATCTATCTATCTATCTATCTAGTTACTGAACTCTGTCAGGATGCAACTTACAACTTCCCAGATCTATCTGTTTATTATTATTATTATTATTATTATTATTATTATTATTATTACTATTGTTATTACTAAATAATACCTTATACTTGTATAGCGCTTTTCACAAACCTAAAGTCACTTACAATTGATTGTAGGTGTCATACAGGAAACAAACATAGGAACATTGATAGCAACAAGGACATACAGCAGACAATAGGCAATATGAGCAGGATTGTTTCAGAGAGTGGATGTAGTCTTGGTGCAGGTTGTAAGCGAGTGTGAAGAGAGATGTGTTTTAAGATTAGATTTAAATACAGAGAGGAAATTGGACTGCCTGACCAGGGGTAGGAGAGAGTTCCAGAGTCGAAGAGCAAGTCTGGAGAATGCTCGGTCACCAAAGCCATGCAGGTAGGAATTGTGAATAGCCCAGCTGTAGAGGACCTGAGAGAGTGAGAGGGTCTGTAAGGACGAAGAAGGTCAGACATGTACGAAGGAGAGATCAGACAGGTGAGAGGGAGAGGTCAGACAGGTAAAAAGGAGAGATCAGGCAGGTAAGAAGAGATCAGACAGGTGAGAAGGAGAGATCAGGCAGGTAAGAAGGAGAGATCAGACAGACGAGAAGGAGAGATCAGACAGGTAAGAAGAAGAGATCAGACAGGTGAGAAGGAGACATCAGACAGGTACAAAGGAGAGATCAGACAGGTGAGAAGGAGAGATCAGACATGTGAGAAGGTGAGATCAGACAGGTGAGAAGAAGAGATCAGGCAGGTGAGAAGTAGAGATCAGACAGGTAAGAAGGAGAGATCAGACAGGTAAGAAGGAGAGATCAGACAGGTGAGAAGGAGAGATCAGACAGGTAAGAAGAAGACATCAGACAGGTAAGGAGGAGCAAGGTTGTTCAGAGCTTTGTGGGTGAGCAGGAGAACTGTGAATTGTGAATATGCGGTATTTTACTGGAAGCCAGTGGAGATGCTGGAGAACGGGTCAGTAATATGGTCAGTATACAAAAGGGATCATGTGATGAAGTCAGTTGCATTGCCCATCACCATTTGTGTAGGTGTGCAGTTATCACTACGTTATACGTACCTGTGGGTGTTGAACTGTGTTGTCCAAAAAGGGGGCATAGCAGTCTGAGCTCATCACTGAGCAACCTGAAGTGCCCATGGCTAGCTCAAGGGAGAGGTGAGGTCTGACCGGTAACCATGCTAGCAAACGTAGGTGAGATTATAATCCTAGTAAAGGTGTAACCAGGCCTGTGATGATCATTCGGTTTTATAAGACTGACATACCTACCATTTTACTTACCCTTGTAAGTCAGCAGACCCCTGTTAAAGGGGAATGGTTGGTTCCAGGTGTATAGGGGTGTCTCTGGAAACGCCCATGAGTCACCCTCTCGGCCCCGACGCCTCTATCACTCAGCCCAACTTACCCGGTGACTCTGTGTGTTCCCGCCGGAATTCGGCAAAGCGTCGGCACAGTTCCTAATAATAGTAGGCCGGGTCCAAGTAGTTCAGCATCAGAAACGTGAAGAAAGTTATTCTGATGAATAATTAATTGTGGTATTATTATTCAGGACGTTACAGTTGCATCTTAACTGAAGACAGGTATTTAAACAGTGGGTGTACAAACTTAAAGCAGTGTCAACAGGCATCTATTTGTCTACTGGATTTCAAGTTTACAGAGAGACATAAAGTCTAGAAATGCCACTGTCTTGTCAATGTCCTGGAACAGACATGAGACTCGTTTAACAGGACGGGAGGTTGGACAGGGGACGGACATGAGACTCGGTTAACAGGACGGGAGGTTGGACAGGGGACGGACATGAGGCTGGTTAACAGGACAGGAGGTTGGACAGGGGACGGACATGAGACTCAGTTAACAGGACAGGAGGTTGGACAGGGGACGGACATGAGACTCAGTTAACAGGACAGGAGTTTGGACAGGGGACGGACATGAGACTCGGTTAACAGGACAGGAGTTTGGACAGGGGACGGACATGAGGCTGGTTAACAGGACAGGAGTTTGGACAGGGGACGGACATGAGGCTGGTTAACAGGACAGGAGTTTGGACAGGGGAACAGACACGAGACTCGGTTAACAAGACAGGACTTTGGATAGGGGACGGACATGAGACTCGGTTAACAGGACAGGAGTTTGGATAGGGGACGGACATGAGACTCAGTTAACAGGACAGGACTTTGGACAGGGGAACAGACATGAGACTCGGTTAACAGGACAGGAGTTTGGACAGGGGACGGACATGAGACTCGGTTAACAGGACAGGAGTTTGGACAGGGGAACAGACATGAGACTCGGTTAACAGGACAGGAGGTTGGACAGGGGAACAGACATGAGACTCAGTTAACAGGACGGGAGTTTGGACAGGGGAACAGACATGAGACTCGGTTAACAGGACAGGAGTTTGGACAGGGGACGGACATGAGACTCGGTTAACGGGACAGGGGTTGGGGAACGGACTGGAGACAGGACAAGGCAACATATAGAAGAAGAGACAGGGACAGGAACACTGACAGTAACAGGTACCGACACATACGCAGTAACGAGTCAACCACACAACCAGCAATGGGAGACAAAACAGACACAGGAGGAAACACAGAACGTGAGTGATCTGACAGGACAGAGAGGGACGGCGTTGGGCTGGGCAGAAGAGTCAGAGGCCACGAAGCAGCAGGACACTTGAGAGGCCACAGGCAAGGCAGGGCAAGCCATGTCCTAGAGCTGCACCAGTGTCCCCAGAGGCAGGCAGGACTGCTGCGATGTCCTCGAAGGCAGGAGGGCCAGCAGCTTGAAAAAGCCCTACCCCCGTCTCTTTTTCCAAAAGCTCTCTCTCCATTGTGCAGCCTGAGCAACATCCTCACAACATTTATTCACTTCTGAGGGACCGGGTTAAATACCACACTGCTCATTTTCACCATCAATCACACAAAGGACGGCCATGAGGGAAGGAAGTCATAAAGGTTTACTGGCCTGAAGGACAGGGAGCAGGTTTTCCACGCAGCCCGTGTCCTTTTCTCAAGAGCAGATCTGGCTTTGCTGCATCAATTGTTCGCTCAGGGTTATGTAACATGGAGCGAGACAAGGAGGAAGGATGCGAGTGCAGATCAGAATGTTTAATGCGACCCAAGATAAAGTAGCCAAACAAAATCCTTAAAAGTCCAGGAAAAACGAAAGGAAAATGAAAAATACAGATACCAAGCAATCATACGGTAAACAACCAGGGGTATAAATAAACAAGGGCTGACAGGGAACACCAGGGAACACATGCAGAGACAGGGAGGAGCAAGAAGACACCAAAATAAACAGAAGCACATGGCAGAGAAAAGCAAAGGAATAGAATGAGATACAAACAAAGAGAGGAGGGGCGGGGCTAGGCAGGGCGTGGCAGCGCCACATTTTTGGCACCACATTTTTGAATTTTATGTGAAGTAATTACCGTGTGGTATTCAGTAGACTGCTGGATTGAGGCTGTCTAGAGTTTGACACTGCTGGCCCGTAGCCTTTTCGGTTTTGGCTGGTAGCGTGATTCACAGTAGCCTACTCCCCCAACCTGTAATGTAGCTCTGCCTGGAAACATCTCCGTGAGCATCAGACGCAGACAGAAGCTTGCTGAGGTGAACAGGGGGGACAGACGTAACTGGCAGGTATAGCCCTTCTATGAAACCCGGAGGCGTAACACATGTCACCTCTGATCTCCCAAACTCCATGTCCCAGAGTTCATAACCCGATGATGTCACTGTCACATGTCCCGAACTGTCCAATCACACCTCGTGAGTCTCTCTCTGTCTCTCTCTCTCTCTCTGTCTCAGTCTCTCTCTCTCTCTCTGTCTCAGTCTCTCTCTCTCTCTCTGTCTCAGTCTCTCTCTCTCTCTCTCTGTCTCAGTCTCTCTCTGTCTCTCTCTCTCTCTCTGTCTCAGTCTCTCTCTGTCTCTCTCTCTCTCTCTCTGTCTCTCTCTCTCTCTGTCTCTCTCTGTCTCAGTCTCTCTCTCTCGGTCTAAGTCTCTCTCTCTCTCTCTCTGTCTCTTTCTGTCTCTCTCTGTCTCAGTCTCTCTCTCAGTCTCTCTCTCTGTCTCTCTCTCAGTCTCTCTCAGTCTCAGTCTCTCTCTCTCTCTCTCTCTGCCTCAGTCTCTCTCTCTCTCTGCCTCAGTCTCTCTCTCTCTGCCTCAGTCTCTCTCTCTCTCTCTCTCTCTCTCTCTCTCTCTCTCGGTTTCAGTCCCTCTCTCTCTCTCTCTCTCTCTCTCTCTCTCCCTCTCTCTCTCTCGGTTTCAGTCTCTCTCGGTCTAAGTCTGTCTCTCTCTCTCTCTGCCTCAGTTTCTCTCTCTCTCTGTCTCAGTCTCTCTCTCTCTCTGTCTCAGTCTCTCAGTCTCTCTCTCTCTGTCTCAGTCTCTCTCTCTCTCTTTCTCTCTCTCTTTCTCTCAGCCTCAATCTCTCTCTCTCTCTCTCTCTGTCTCAGTCTCTCTCTCTCTCTCTCTCTCTCTCTCTCTCTCTCTCTCTCTCTCTCTCTCTCTCTCTCTCTCTCTCTCTCTCTCTCTCTCTCTCTCTCTCTCTCTCTCTCCTTCTGCCTGTATCTCCCACTCTTCCAGATTCTCTGCCTCTCTCTGTCTGCTCGGTAATGTTCGTCTGCTCCATGCTGTTGTGCTTTATTACCACTGTGTCTAATAAGTCTCACTTAGCTTGGCGTACGTCCATCTAGGTTCGGCGATCTAATCCTGACAGCACAACGTTTTATTTCACATCAACATAAAGAGCCTAATTTGAGACGAAAAGCTGACTGACCGAGTTTTTAGATTTACATGCCAGGTGCATAAATCCATGTTTATGTAAGAGTGACTGCCCTTTGCCCCTTAATAAAAACACCTGCTGCCCGGAGCCTGGAGTAGTATTGTTTCCACATTCTGGAAACTAATAAAACAGGAATAAAGAGTCAATATAAAAACAAACACACACAGCTAAAGGGGATGAATGGGGTAAACAGATATTGGTATAGACAGTTTATTACTTTTTTGTTTTTAGTCTGTGAAAATGTGGTTTTGGGCTCAGTCCTTGTGCCTGTATGGGTATTTGGAAGACCGAGAGAGAAAGAGAGAGAGCGTGTGTCTGAAACATGTCCACAGACTTTATCTTTTGTTCTTATTTGGCTTTATTATGCTTAACTATCTTCATCTCTTGTGTTATGTAAGCGTATATCGTCTCCCATCTACCCTGGTAGTGACAGGCGGTGAAAGCATACTGAGGATGAATCAAACGCGAATCAGATTCTGAGTAAATATGCTGAGCAAGAATTTGATTCAGCCTGCCAGCTGGCTCCACTTAAGTCCTACAGAGTATGCACACATACACCATGCATAGATTTATACTGGAGCGTAAATTCCAGGCCCCTGGCTTTCACCTTGAGCCAGTCGCTGTAGCCCTCAGATCTACCCCATACATAACGCCTCTCTTCCCCGTCCTCACTGACCCAGGGTTGCACCTTCGCGGGAGGTGCTTTTGGAGTGTTATGCATTTTTGACAGATTTGGAACATCGGGCCATTCGTTTTTCTACTTCTTAGAACTTTGCCTCCAGTTCCAGGACATTAGGATAATCTACGGGGCGTCCAGAACTCCTCGGAGAGTTATTCAAAGTGCTGCCTCCCTGGAAGAGTTTGTTTTCGGTTTAGATTGGCTCTCGTTTAGTTTTTGTTCCGAATACTTTGGCAACCTTCTGAAATCCCCTGCTAGTACTCAACACATGTGTTCGCATTAATGCCCCACCCCCTGCTGTACGGAGTCCACAGCGCAGTCTTTAAAGTTTGAGTTTGGCTGAGTGTAGATGTTATGCATTTTAATAAGCCATGCTTTTGTTATCGTTGGCCATCACGGCGACCTTTAAGGGTTAACGTAGGTTGCGAAGTTAAGCTAGTGTGGTCTTGGCTGTTTTTCCCCAGTGAGGTCTTTTAGCTGCTAGACTTCTATTCCTGATGACTCTACATGACAGCTCCACCTTAATGAGCTTCAACTTCCTCTCTCCTCCATAGGTCTACTTCATGACTACTTCGGGAACTACCATGTGGCGTTCTACCTGGCCGGCGTGCCCCCGATTGTTGGAGGTGTGGTGCTGTTCTTCGTCCCGATGATGTACAAGCGTCTTCAGAAGCGCCAAGCCGAAGCCTCCGACCCCAGCACGGACCGGATGTTGAAAAACTGCTCCAATGGAGACATGCTGCCCGGATACACAGACATGGAGACACACATTTGAGCATCATAGGTGCACAGAAGTGAGTAACCGTGTTGTTGCTTCTACGAACCGAAGCAGAGGAGCTTTTCAAATAACAAGTTGAAACTCATGGAGCTTTTTAGTTCATTCAGCATTCATCGGAATTCAAAATGAAGTTTGTGATTCTCTTTTCCTTCAACTAAACAAAAGTCAGACGTCTCAAATAAAAGCCAGACGTCAATTTCATAGCATGCACATGCTCCCAAGATAAATGAGTTAAGAAAAAATGGACACAAGCTACTTTCTATAGACATCTCTAACTCATCTGTTACAATAAGCACCACCTTCATTAACGGCATTTAGCTGACGCTCTTATCCAGAGCAACTTACAAGGCTATTCATATTACAGGTGGGCCAGTGTAGTGTTAGGAGTCTTGCCCAAGGACCCTTATTGGTGTAGCACAGCATAGTCACCCAGACTGGGATATGAACCCTAGTCTCCCACATGTAGTGATGGCTCGCTAGCGGGTAGTGGTGTTATCTGCTGAGCTACACCAACCACCTTCAGCTATGTTCAGATGAAAATGAGAAAAACACAGCTCTCCTCTACTAACAATTTAATATGCTTAAAATTATATACCCAAAATAGAATTTCATGTTGGCAAAATCCTGGCGATATATACATATTATGTTAAGATAAGATAAGATCATCCTTTATTGATCTCACAGTGGGGAAATTAGCATCGTTACAGCAGCACAGATGAAAGAACAAAAGTGTCAGGAAAATATACAAATAATAAATAAGATCTGTATACATAAAGTACAGAAAAATATATAATTAAATACTAAAATTTTTAACCCAGAAGACAGCAGTTTCATTGCTCATAGCAGAATAGAGTTACAGGGGTACAGGGGTCAATGTATTGCAATATAGAGATATACTATAGACAAGATGCTATACTGTGCTGTTTTTATTTACTCAAATTTTAGAATCATAATTCAATTTTAGAGTCATTTTTAGAGGCATCATAGTATAAAAAAATATGCCACCATATGCATACGTTTGCTAATGTTAGCAGCAGACGTGGGAGTAAACCATACACGAGCAAGCCACAAACAAGTCTCAAGTCTTAACCCTAAAGTCCCAAGCAAGTCCCAAGCAAGTCCCAAGTTAACATGGGACGATTCAAGCAAGTCGAGCAACCCTTAAGTCAAGTCATATGGAGTTATGGTGCTCCAACTCCAACCATTTCCACATTTAACTCAAAGTCAAAGGCCAGCAAGAGCTAAATTTTTATTTTCAAAAACTATTCACATGGCCTTTAGAGTCCTCTGTCGAAGGAGCTTCTCGTATGACACGGCCTCATGGTTTTCCTGTAACACTGCCCAGAGAAAAACATAACCGGGCAACATAACTAAACAATGAAATTTAAAAATGCCTTTGGAATCTGCACTCAGAAGGAATCAGCCGACAGGACTGAAACTGGGTGGTTAGGTTTGACATCGTGAGACATGTGACTGATTCAAGTGTACATTTACTTTGATGGCATTTAGCTGACGCTCTTATCCAGAGTGACCTACAAGGTCAATCATATTACAGGTGGGCCAGTGTAGTGCTAGGAGTCTTGCCCAAGGACATTACAGTCACCCAGACCGGGATTGTTGGTGTAGCTCAGTGGGTAACACCGCTACCCACCAGGGAGCCACCATGTGGGAGCCTGGGGTTTGAATCCCGGTCTGGGTGACTATGCTGTGCTACACCAATAAGAGTCCTTGGGCAAGACTCCTAACACTACACTGGCCTACCTGTAATAGGATTGACCTTGTAGGTCACTCTGAGAGCCTCAGCTAAATGCCATTTCACACATTCAAGTGTGACATAGTGGTGAGCCTTATCGCTGTACCTGACCCCCCCAACAACCACGTCTGCAAACACTGAATGACCCGAATCCATATAGTCTGTATTACTGAACATCTTCATATCGTCCGCTGCTAGGAAGATCAATCTCACAGATGTCATAGCCAGGCTTGAACTGTCTCCTCATCATCTCTTATTTCCATATGATCCACATCCCTCCTGCTCCGTCTTTCTTTCAATCCATCTCCTTCCATTTCTTTCTTTCTCTGCTCTGTCTCGGCAGGAGTTCACAGTTCACTCTTCAGCACGGTGTGTACGCGGACGCTTTCATGTGGCATGTGTGTGGGTGAGCTTCATTGATCTCCCTCCTCAGTGGAAACCAAACTCTCACTCTTCCTGCTTTTCTTCCAGGAGAAGAGACCTGCACATCTATCAAAACCTCCCTGGCCTCCCTACCCTCCCTTCCCCTTTTCCCCCCACCAGCCGCTGAGGGATTACGGAATAGGGCTCGGAAAACACCCCGGAGGAGAGCTGAGTGATATATACGCCTGCAAAGTACAAGGTTTGAGGCCCCCTTTAAAAAAAAACTACCAAAAAAAAGAAAAACAATAGAAAAGCAAAAAAGAAGGAAGCACCACACAGTCGGAAACACTACGAGTGGCTTCGAATGAGCCGAAGACCGAAGGCCTCCATGATTTTACTTCTCCCGAGAGCTGGGGATCGTCACAGCTTGGAAAGAAGCGGCTGCTGTTTAGCGGTGGAGATTTTTTTTCATTCCCCTCGAGCACTTCTTGATGACACTCTCCTCCCTCGTTCTTTATTTCCTTGTCTAGAAATGTTCGTTTCTATGCTCAGATATAGGTTTCCACTTTTCTACTAAACGTGGCATCCCCTCCCCAGTCCGGGCTTTTCCCGTCCCTCCGTTCCTAATGCGGTTCTCTGCTACGGACTAGCTATGATGACCACTAACGTGGTTTTTTTGGGATTACATGAAACGACATCGCAGCTAAAGTACATGCCACATTCAAACGATACTGGAAGACAGCCTTTGAACCCCTTAAGCTGCCTCACTCTTACGTGTTACTCACAGAACCGTAGTATCACAGTGATGGTATATAGTAGTACACCTTAAAACGACTAACCGAATAATAGCTCTGATGTTTAAGGGGTTGAAACGCTAGGTGGTTGGTTTTCTAGGTGAGTTCTTTACCGATCTCTGCGGACCTCAGCCAAGGGTTTTACTATGCAGTAACAAAACTCTGTTGAAACTGATGCTGATTTTTTAGAGCCAGTCAGTCCGTCGCAACACTCTGTGCCAGTGAGCTATGATAATATAGCCTTACTTCTTAATCCTCCACAGGAACTACCAGACTTCATAACCTGTTAGTGATGAAGACGGGCAACGACAGTGATGACCTTCATAGGAGAAGAACAGTCACTACAGATGTGTGAAGTCTGATATTTATATGATTTGGTCTGATTTCTTTGTGTCCGATTCGATCGGCTTTTATTTGTAACAGCAGTGACAGCTCGTATAGCGCAGTAGGACCAGGCGCGTGCTTAATGAGTTGGAGGGTTCTGCTTATTCTTAATCAGTAAAAAGCAAACAGAGCTGCTATTTTTATGTTAGAGGTGGAAAAAAAAAGGTTCAAGCTCGTTTTAATGGAGCAGGAGAGTCGTCATGTCGCGTCTCGCAAAGACAATCGGAGTGAGATTCAGAGTAAGTGGGTCTGGGTATGAATGGAGATCCTGGGGACACAGTGATTCATTCATGACTCAGCAAAATTCTGCAGGACATGGAGGGCTCCTGGCGTTAAGATGTTTTAGTGTTACACAGGGTCCAGGGTGGACGGTTTAGAGGCCAGTATTTATGCTACTAAAAGGTGATTTTGCGATTTTTTCTTTTTTACGTTTTTTGTAATCTCTTTAAGACGTTTTGCCGGACCCTCTTTTAGGTTCTTCTTACTCTTCATGCTTGGCTTCTACTTTATTTTGAATCAGCTGAGTAAATTAAAGGTGAAATGCTTTTATTGGTCCACAAAAAAACAAAAATACAATACATTGAGCAGAGCTGTCATGGGCTATTCTCCATCGAGCTGCTTTCCCATTGGTCTTTGCCTCGGACGTTAGCATGGAGGCCTCGTTTCTTTCACCTCCAGATGAATTCATCAGTGGCCGTTATAATCCCGGGGGTTCTTTGATTCCCATTCCTTCTGGCCACTGTGATGTTGTCATGTGACTCTTGTCTGTGGGGCTGGCTTTACAAAGTGAAACTTCTGTGCAACTGTTTGGAAACGCATTCGAAACCTGTTCATAACGCAACAGTGGCTGCAAAGCCCTACGCAAAAGCTGTACGCGAGTATGCCCGAATACCTAGTGTTCATAAACCAGTACGTGAAAGTCCCCAGATGATGTACTACACTGGGAGAAATACTGAAGTATGCGACCACAGCACACTGTCCTATCCCATGATTCCACGGGAGCTACAGAGCCATTGGCAGCGGTAAAAAATAAATTCCTCAGCCTGCGTTTTCTGCGACCTCCAGCTCAACACTGCCTCCATGTGGTCGTGGAGTGTTCATCCCGAAAACTGACCACAATGGAGCTACTGTCGTTAACTGATGGTGGATTTTGCCGACTTTTGGCTTTTAAAGAATGGGGTTTGCCGCCGTTACGTGACGTCAGTGGAGATCCGGGTCAAAGGGCACAGGTAAGATGGCGGATGTAGTACTGGGCCATACCTACTAGACCGAATTCAGTACATACTGCTTAAGTGTGCCGTTTCGGACGCAGCCGAGGTCTGACATGATCAGATTAACCGTTACTGGTGTGGCTGACTGTTTGATGAAACTGTTGGTTGGTATGAACCAGCCCGTCAAACCAGTAATGGTAAATGCGACCATGTCAGACCAGGAATTTGCACAAATAGCCCCTGCCCTTTTACCCCACCCTAGTGATGGGATTTGATATCGCCTTTGTTACCCTGTAGAATTCTTTTGGCTGAAGCACAGACGGCTCAGCCTCATCCCCGGACCAGAGCTGTGTTGGGTTCTATGTGCTTCCACATGCTCCCTATGATCCCCCTCTTCAGATTTCACCTCAAGCACTTCCAAACTTCCAAAGCACCATCATAATGACACATTCTGTAAAGTCATTTTGAACAAAAAGGTCTCCACATGTGGCATGTGATCACATCCCAGACAAATTAGCAAATTAGCATTTTTGATTAGCGACAAGCGACCCAAGTTCCCATTACCTGCCAACTATTTGAACCACAGCTTTTACCAGCATGTATTCTGTACTGGTAGCCTACTATATCATAATTACCAGCGCTAGTAAATCCTATCACATGATATAAAGATCTAAACCAAGGCCACGTAACACTTCGCAGATTGGTTTCCATAGTCAAATCTCAATAAAAAAACATATACATGAAAAATAGTAGCTACTAATGGAAAAACCATGCAGCTGCGTGGAACTGTTGCACAGAAGTCATGTTTCCTGCAACTCTGCAACGAGTTGCATGAAACGTTCACCATGTGAAGGGAGCCCTAGAGCTATGCATCCTTAATTAGGAAAGGTCTGCTGCATGCATGCCACCTGCTCACCACTATAAGGAAAACAAAGCCAAGAGTCGATCACGATTGAAACCAAATTGCCTCAGTAGTCCCTCTTCAGGTTTATCCATGAAACAGTGCTGATGTTCCTGAGTCTTTGGAAACCATATACCTCTGAAGAAGTCTCTTACAAGGAAACTGGTCGTTAAGGTGGCGCAGAATGTTCAAAGACAGGACACTGTATGTCCACACTGAAGAAGTGAATCGCTGCAAACTGGCTCGTTTTTATAGGAACAACACAAGGACACACATACCTCAGAAATCTACCTGTTAAGATACATACTGTCAATTTTACAACCGCTGTGCACTTCAGCCGTCTTGCATTTACCTGCTAGGACACAGTAAGCGCGTGTCGAGTTCGAGCCTCAATGCTAATCTTCCTCAGTACAAGCATCTCCCGTTCCTCCCTTCCCTCTGTCTGCCTACATCGAGCTGCTGTCGGTTCCAGCTGTGGGGAAACCCTGAACAGAGCCTCATTTACACAGCCGCTCCTTTCACTGCGATGTAGCTGTAGTTGTTGGTAGTGCCGTTCATGTTTGGAGCGTGGATGTATATATGAGTGATCCCCTGCAGCCGTTTCCGCTTTCTAATCTCTCAGGACCTCAGGGATTGTGCTTTGAGAGTTTCTCCTTATGTTCCGTCTCGCTCTAGCCTCACTGGGCCCGTTTCTGGGCCAGGTGACTATTCCAGCACATGCTATGTTGGTACAGCTGCTGTGTGCAGACAGGCATCTGAATGTTGAAAGTGATGACCCACAGACGGAACTGAGTCAGTTGGTGCCAGATTTCAGCACGGTTTCTTTCCTGGTGCCATAAAACTAGCTGAGCGTTTCCCCGCCCCTTTTAATCGCCGTCTCGTGTCGCCATAGTGACAGAATGTTGCAACCTAGCTCGGTTTGTCTTCCATGATTTAACATAATGTAGTTTCCGCCAAATTTCACTTACTCATCCTGTCTTTCATTTGCTTCATCTAAAAGCATCTCAGGCATCTGATATGTCAACACCGCGTTCGGTTTGCTTCCCACTCAGATGCCCTGGGTTTCTCGTTTCCTGGGGCGTAAGTCTAGGGGCACCCTTCCTTCATTGAGTTTCTGTCAAAACATCCATTAGAGGAGATTAATAGGCTTTCCCAATTATTTTAAAATCGCCCTGTTGCTGATTACAGTCCCGGTATTTATGCTGACATGAACGTTCTAATTCTTGAATGGTGCTGTAGCACCTTCAGAGGGATGTGGTGAGTTACATGTACTGGATATTTGTTAATGAGACCTTTAGGGGGCGGCGGCGAGTGACTTTTATTTATTTTAGAAGGTGTTAGTGAGTGCTTCTTAATTTGACGTTTCTTGATAACCCTTCTAGAAGGCGGTGTTGAGCAGTGTTCGTTCTTTTGATGTTTGTTGATAACAGCTGAAACAATAAATGCCGCTCCCAAGATTTGGTAGACCCAAATCATATAAACAAAAAACCGAAACACTAAACAAATAAACGTTTTCTTCTTTTGTCTGATGCTGGAGACTAAACAGCTTGTACTTAATGATTTTTGACAGAGGTAAATGAAATAGGGTGGTCTCTGACTTTGCCCAGTAGTTCATATGTGTGTGTTGTGGCAGGGGGTGAGGTGGAGTCGCCACCTCAGCCGGTTGTCTGGCATCCTCCCGAATCCTGTCCCCCAGGATACCAGGCTGCACTGAGGACACGGAAGGCGTACCTGCCTTCCAGGACACCAGGACGCACTGTCAGGCAGGGCGGGGGCTCTCGAGTGCACTCCAGGACACCAGGAGGCACTGTCGAGCAGAGCAGCTGCTCATGGGTGCCCTCCAGGCCACCAGACGGCGCTGTCAAGCAGAGTGCTGGCTCATGGGTGCCCTCCAGGCCACCAGGCGGCGCTGTCAAGCACAGCAGTGGCTCATGGGTGCCCTCCAGTGGGCACCAGGCGGCACTGTCGAGCAGGACAGCAGCTCAAGGGGTGCCCTCCAGGCCACCAGGCGGCACTGTCGAGCAGAGTGCTGGCTCATGGGTGCCCTCCAGGCCATTAGACGGCGCTGTCAAGCACAGCAGCGGCTCATGGGTGCCCTCCAGTGGGCACCAGGTGGCACTGTCAAGCAGGAGAGCGGCTCAAGGGGTGCCCTCTGGTACCCCAGACGGTGCGGTCAAACACAGGATCGGCTCATGGGTGCCCTCCAGTGGGCACCAGGCGGCACTTTCAAGCAGGGCGCCGCTCTAGGAGTGCCCTGGGGTACCCCAGGCGGCACTGTCGAGCACAGCAGCAGCTCATGGGTGCCCTCCAGTGGGCACCAGGCGGCACTGTCAGTCAGGACAGCAGCTCGAGGGGTGCCCTCTGGTACCCTAGGTAGTGCTGTCAAGCAGGGCGGCTTTTCTGGAGTCCCCTCAGCCGCAAGGGCCAAGGGAAGTAGAAGCCCCCATGTCATCAGTGCTGCCTGGTATCATTCGGGAGGACGACCGGCTCCACCCCGCCCCTACCACAGTATAGATATAGAGTATATAGCCGACCTTTCTCACTACACTGTCCAGTAAAGCTTCTGTTGTCTGTTCCCATGGCTCCTTTTTTTTTTTTCCTTCTTGACGTTACATTACACAGTTCAATAAAGCACGTATGTATTAGCCAGTGCAGTTTAAGCTCCTCAGCATGTCCAACACACAAAGATAATAAACCGTCAGTGTCAGCATCATTCTATGAAGCCCGATGGTCACTTGCAAACTCACCCAACATCTGTAATGGTAAACCACTACCTAAGATGTAGATGCAGGTGGCCACAGTAGTCCAAAACAACGTCACTCCCATAAACACAACCGTGCCTGCTTTAAAAAGGGCCAGTAGATATTCACCATTTGGTCAGCTCGATCAGCAAGCGATTCATTGATGACTTGTTTCCACCAATCTGACGACCTTTATGATGTACTGGTCAAGCCGTACCGAGTGCAGAATCACATGTATGCGTATATATAAAGATTTTTTTTTTTGTAGCCTTGTACATATTTTAGCCACCCTCTCTGCTAAACCTATAGCACTACGAGCACGCGGAGTTTAGCGAGTCGCTTTATAAACGTGTTCTTTTCTAATAAGCGTATATGACAGACTTAAACGATGGAACTTATAGGACTGAACTCACTCTTTTGTAGGGCGTACACCAAGTTTATAGATGTGTCTAAAGACGCTCCCAAAGCCACCCTTTAGTGTATGAAAGGGTCACTACTGTCAACCTTACATATGAACCTTTATTCTTTATGACTCTATGACCACTTGGTGCTGTTGTTTCATGTTTCGTGCAACACTTTTATGAGTTAAATTTCCCTGTACAGCAACTATTGACACACGGTAACGTGTAACTAAGCCTGGAGATACAGGGGTTGGACAATGAAACTGAAACACCTGGTTTTAGACCACAGTCATTTATTAGTATGGTGTAGGGCCTCCTTTTGCAGCCAATACAGCATCAGTTGGTCTTGGGAATGACATATACTGCGTCCTGCACAGTGGTCAGAGGGAGTTTAAGCCATTCTCCTTGCAGGATAGTGGCCAGGTCACTACGTGATGCTGGTGGAGGTTCGTCCTTCTTGGTGGTATGCTGACATTACCCTGGATACCGTGGCTCTTGATACATCACAAAGACTTGCTGTCTTGGTCACAGATGTGCCAGCAAGACGTGCACCAACAATCTGTCCTCTTTTGAACTCTGGTATGTCCCATAATGCTGTGTGCATTGCAGTATGTCTGGCAGAACTGTGCTCTTACCTGCTAACTGCATTCACACAGTATGCTTTACTGGTGCAATGTGCAATTAATGAAGATTGGCCACCAGGCTGGTCCAATTTAGCCATGAGACCTCCCACACTAAAATGACAGGTGTTCAGTTTCATTGTCCAACCCCTGTATACACATCGTCGCTGTCCAGTGAAAAACACGTATCTCCATTTTGGTCCATTTTGACTTTTATGCATCATTTGAAAACAGCCACTGCCGTTTACACTTTGTAAGATTTGCATGATGACTGGACCGACTGAAATGGCCCAGAAGTGCTCGGAAGGACGTCTGGTTCCATTGACTTACATTAGAATCAATGAGGTTTTTGGCCGCTCCTGTAAAGTTGCCATTTTGGAGATACCTGTTTTTCTTTAGACGGCGACGACATGCACAAATGATTTGGTATGACTGCCTAGTAATCTGGACATGGACCCCGTAGGAGAAGAAAGCGTTGAGCGTCGATTCCATAGAAGCAGGCGTCGAGGGATCGGTGTTGTTTCTATGAAGCAGTATTTACAGGGGGAGATCAAAATCGACGTCCCCACCAGGACAGATTCAAATAAAGAGTTACACACAGCATGTCCCTTTGAAGTGTTGCCGTCTTTTCTTTCACCGTCCCTCTTTCTCTCTCTGCATGTCTCCGTTTAAGGCCTTCACCTGTCCTTCTTTTCGTTTTTTCGGTTTCTGCTTCTGGCTCATTCCTTTCGTGATTCATTCAAAGCGAATTCAAATGATTAAAGTTATGCTGCTAGATACATGGAAGTTTGGGTTCATGTGAATAGTACTTTTGATCATCTGTAATAAACATAATTTTTGGGTTTGTTTGTTTTATATCGCAAACCAGCCTCACACCACTCTGTTGTTTCCTGTAATTGATCTGTGCTTTTTTCCGGTTTGCATTTGTGTTGCAATAACGTATGACGCCGATAACTATTTTGTCATGTCAATAAAATGATATTTCTCGTACACCTGTCTCTGAAAATCTTAATGCAGCAAGATAGCGTTATTACAGTACCCGCCAGGGAGCTACCATCACCACATGTGGGAGGCTGGGGTTCCATGCCCGGTCTGGTTGACTATGCTGAGCTACACCAATAAGAGTCCATGGGCAAGACTCCTAACACTACACTGGCCTCCCTGTAATCAGATTAACCTTGTAAGTCGTTCTGGATAAGAGCGTCAGATAAATTCCAAAAATGTAAATCTAAGAGGTGTCGTTGGTTTTTTCATTTTTGGCAGATACAGTATGATGATCCCTGTAATACAGAACAGTAGTTGTAATATTTCCATGAAGCTGGAAACCATTCAAATATTTTTAATCGTCATGCGACTGTACATACAGATTTCCCCATTAAATCGGTTAATTGTTTTAGACATGATTGTTATTGTTGTAATTTTTGCACCAGGTATTTGATTAGATGTACAGCCAGAAGAAAGCGAGCAACTAGGGCTTTTATTTTGTAATACAGCTCTGGAAAAATTGAAGAGCCCACCTCAGAATGATCAGTGTCTCTAGGTGTACAGGTTCTGGGTTTGTGTTGGTTCTGTTTGATTCTCTACACTACTGGAACCATGTCTCCCAAACTCCAGATCAGATATTGTATTAGATCTGTTTATTTAGAAAATCACTAATGACCTCCAGAAGCCTGTTTTTAGAACCATGCTCGCTGTGCGGTTCACCCCAGCCACTGCTCGCCAGTCTCTCTGTAGGTCACTCGAGGTCATCTTACGGTGGGTAAGGGACATTGGAATGAGGTGGCGCTCATCACGGTCAGTAGAGAGGGGGTTTGGCCCTCTGCCAGTCTGTAGCTGTGTTGTCCTGTGTGTTTGCTGCTTGACTTTGTTTGTATGAACCAGATGCTCACTGTATCTGCCAGTAAATGTAGAACCCAGCCTTCGGTTCCTCACTGAGAACCTGCTGTACATGTGGGGATGCTGATTTAAGAAGAAGCTGGAGTGGTCCTTCAAGCTGTGTCCTTCCACATATGGTAAATGGAGCTGACAGATACCAGAAGGTGGTATATATATATATATATGTAAGACATCTTTTTGGATCTACACCATATCCATTTGGTATACACGTCCTTTCTGACCCACTGTCACCGATGACCTAAAGAAGCTCAACAAGCAACAGCCAATACGAGAACATACCGCCCAGTCCTGGCCAAGAGTTAGGGACATTCCCAGCCAAGCCCATCGCCGGTGGTGGCACTCCCATGAACACATAGGTGCTTCTTTTTGCAGCCAGCTGCAGTATGCAACCACTGCAGTGTGCAATATCACGAATGTGCCACAAGAGGGTGCTACTGCTCTGATATACGCATAATCAGGCAAAACCAAATATCCCATTACTATGCATTTGTGCTCAGATACTGTGTATGCATACTCGAATGAACTTAGACATGGTGTAGATATTCACGCACCATACCAACAACAACGTTAATGTAATGTTCCTATTAGCCTGCTCAGAGGAAACATAAAACCTTTCATGTTTGGACTTTTTATACCAAAGTTTAAAGACACAAAGGAGGGATGGAAAGTATTCAGGTGATTTTACTTATTCAATTAATTCACTTGTTGAAGTTATTGGGAGTGCTTTAATGTGGAGTTGCAGGGAAACATACTGAATCTGATTTCTTTATGGTGGAGATAGATAGCTACTAGGGGTCATGGTGTTGCTGTCCAGAGTGAAAAACAGGGTATTCTTTGAGTATGTGATGTTTATAATGATTGTTATGGGCTTATTTTTAGTTTTATTTATATTTTATTTAATGAGTTTAATGATTAGCGATATTAATGATATTTTAATGATCTTTAAATGATTTATTTTGCTTTTATTTTCTATTTATTTCTTTGTATTTTCTCCCTTTTATGTAAAGCACTTTGAATCGTCCTTGTGTATGAAAGGTGCTATACATATAAACTTGCCTTGCCTAATAAATGTGCTAGAAATTAATTTTTTTAAAAAGTTTCTTTAGGGTATATTTTTCCTCACGACGCCCCGCATGTTTCTCTCTGAGACCAATATTACACTCGTCTTTTAAAAGTATCATATAACAGACATCATGAAGTGTATTCGTAACCATTTTACGTAAAAAGTTTTCAGCCAAAAAGCTTTTAGAGTCAATAAACTCTTTTAGACATCTGGTTCTTTAGACATCTGGTTCTTTGCACATCATCACTGTGAACAGTCCAAACATAGCAAGTTTCTCTAGAACAGCATATTTGATGTCAAAAGATGGGAACAACATTGTTTAAATTTCTTCTTTTTAATAGTGAAGAATTATTGGGAAGCATAGCAGTCAAAAATTCCCATTTAACTGGAACAGTGGAATGTTCAGTACCACTGAAACTGAAACTGAATAGTCCAAGTCTTATGTACAGGCACATCTGGAAGTATTTGGACAGTAACCCACTTTTTCCCACCATTTTCACCGGCTCCAAGGTAACTGGACAAACGAACATAACTATGAATACCAGGGCCGCGTTCAGTACTCGCCTGCCTTCAAAGTCTTGAGCCTATGGCCATCACCAAATGCTAAATTCCTTGGAGAGGCTTTGTGAGGGCGAGTGTGTTTGTGGGTTCACCTACCTTCAGTTTTGTCTTCACTGTGAAAAGGATGATCAGTTAGGTTGAGGTCAGGACTGGGTTGCTTTTGTTGTATGTTTTGGGTCATTATCCATTTGCACTGTGGAGCACCGCCCCGTCACTTTTGCAGCGTTTGACCAAATCTGAGCAGAAGGTGTAGCTCTGTTCATGTCAGGATTCACCATGGTGCATCTATCAGCAGTCACATCATCAATAAACACCAGTGACATGGTTCCATCTCGGCCAGTCGTGGGCCAGATGTTAGGGAACCAGCCTTGTGGTCGAAAGGTCGCCGGTTCGATTTAGGGCATTCCACCCGTCCGGGCACATGTGTGCACTGCCTCCTCGAGGGTGTGATTACTAGTGTGTAGGTGTATCGCTGCACGGATAGGTTAATGTGAAGGTTCTAAATCCTCTGGCAGCCATAAAGGCCTATGTCATGACGCTGCCTCCATCATGTTTCACAGATGGTGGGGTATGCTTCATCATGAGCCCTTCCTTTCTTTCTCTATGCTGTTATTTTCCTGGTAAGAGTTCATCTTGGTTTTATCCAGATTACCCGGCCTGATTGTTCTTGGGTTGCCATTCGTTTGGATCTTGAGCTAAACCCTCTGTATTCTCTTGATTGTAGACTTTGGCAAAGATACGGCAGCCTTGACCTGATCTGACCTTGACCTGGCAAAGATACGGCAGGCTTCACTAGAATGTCCTTGACATTCCTGACACTCCTAGAGTTTCTGCTGTCTCTCTGATAGGTTTGTTTTGTGTTTGATCAGCCTAATGATGCCCCCCCCCCCCCCCACTCCCATGCATCCACACCTTTTTGGACTGCATATTGAGCATGATTAGATGAATCAGTATTCCAGATCTTTATCGGAACAAATGGAAGCCTTGCAGTCAACGTCTTTGAAGTGTTGTGAGAAGGAACGAGTGCTAAACACTTTACCGCCCCAACTTTTTTTGGAATGTGTTGAAGTCCTGAAATGCGGATGTATATGACTGAATGAAACAAAGCTGATCAGACAAAATATTAAATCTCTTGGGTTCATATTGTGTACAACAAAATAAAAGTCAAGGTTAACGTAAGAAACTTCAGTAATTTTATTTCCCATTCTTTTGACACGCTTCCGCGTCTCCCCGGCTTCTCCGCTCTTCAGGACTCCACTTCCCAGAGGGCCATGCTCGATGACGTCATGTCTATGCGCCCCCGGTCGGACTCTGTGATTCGCTCTAGATCGCCCAAGTTTTAACCTCAGCTGTATCTAATTACTTCCTGTATTTAAGCCACTCACAAACACTCACTCTTCGTGAAGCTTTGCCAAACCTAGGTTAGCAATCCTGAGCGTTCTTTCTTCGTATGGTCTTACTCTGGTTTCCGACTCCCTTCGTTCCTCTACTACTCTTTCGCCTTATCCCTTTTGCTCGTGTCCTGACTCTACGGTTTGTACCTCTGCTTTCTCTCTTCGGTTTTCCCCTGTAAACCTGTTTGCCCTCGCTGATTGTTCTACCTGGTTCTGACCCCCGCCTGTCCCTGACTCTGATTTAGCTTCTCCCATCGTTTTCGCTGTGTACTGGTGCTGGCTGTGATGCCTGTTTTTTAAATAAACCATTCCTGGTTTTTAGTTCTGCACACGTCGGTCTCGAAGTCTTTTGTCTAACATCTTTCCCACCGTCTGATTTGTATGGCGGCCAAAAAAAAAAAAACAAACAATTACAAAAACAAAAACAAATGAACAAACAAAATACATTAAAAAAAAACTCAATTACAAAAGCAAATACATCTCACGCCAGACGCAGTTAGCTTTACGCATGCTGGGCTAAAACCGAAGCAGGGCTTATTTAACAAGTTGAAAGTCAAGCTCAAAAACAGAATCCAAACGAACATCGTTTAAACTTTCAGAAGGAGGCAACCAAAACGAGCGCTAAAGAGAAGGAGCGAACCAGAGACAAACAGAGCCGGAAACCAGAAAGCCAGAACAAGGATCACAGGGACAGGTCGCTCGGCACGCAACAGGAGCTGGCAATACTTTGTGACTGAGAAGCCGACCAGGGGTATATAATCAAACCGGGTTAATGATTAACAGGTGTGTAAAATCAGAACTCAGGAGATCTTGATCGAGGAAGCAAGACGGGATTGGTCAGCGGGGACACATGACCGACGCCATCGGGTGACGGATATTAGGAGATAAAGTTCCATCCTACCACCGCAAACGGTTTGACTGAGAACGTCCTGTGTGTTAGACCCACCCTTTCTGTCAGAATTCACACTTTGTAAAAGAATTTTCACGGTTTATAAATTTATAATTTATCATTTTTTGGTTTTTTGAAATGTTCATAGGTTTTGCACTCAGCCACCGTAGATTTGGGGTTGTATTACCACCACTGTGAATTTCTCCAGAATACAGCATTTCGCACCAAACCACTCTGAGCAACCCTTTATGAATTAAATTCCTAAAAATGACACAGAAGGATTAATTTCCTGATATGTCGGACGCAAAACCAGACATGATGAATATGTTTTATTTGTGACTCATAAGCAGAAGAAATCAAACCATTGATTTGCATGGAACCCAAGGCCTGTTTGCATCAGCACATCTGTGTTATTGGCTCTCTACGTTTTCGTGTGATGGGTTGTGCAGCTGCCACTAGACTTGAGTAAAGACACGCAGTAGAGGACTTCCTGAATCCCATACATCTCTCCACGGCCTCGGCCTAGTTCAGCTTTTAAATGTGCTGCTTTACAGCGGTAACATGAGCTACGCACTGGTTCTCAGCTGCCATTGTGTTTGGCGGTATTCACCGCCTTGGCCCAACTCCGGGTCTTCACTTGCACCAGCACCGCGGTATGTACGCATTACGAAAGTTGAGATTTGCCATTGTATCTGCTTTTCTCTAGAAAGAACTCTCTCGCATACCGCGGGCAATTTCTGAGAAGGCTGCCATGATCTCAGCATCCAAATTTAGTACCCTGTGACACGTATACGCTATAAATCATAGCGGGTACACACATATGGAAATCATTTCACATGATTTCACTGAACTTTAGTGGGGGGGGCGGTGTGATTCATATATAGGGATTTTCATTACTCAGTGATTCTTTAACAGTGGAGCGATTCTGGAGTGAGGTGCACAGACCTGGTGGTGCGTCATATGGAACAGAGTAGGCTACTAGATGTCTGAGGTAATGTTGGTGCGCACCCAGTAGCAGCAAGAAGTGATGTAAGTGGAGTGATTGATAAAGAAGGGAAAACACAAAGACAGTCTCTATGCTTCCCATGTCTGACGCAATGTGAGAGCTTCCTCGTTTGTATGGCGTCCCTGGAGCTAAACTGTTGCTCTGTGGTTTGGGTTGAAGCAATAGCGTAGCCGTAGTAAACTCCTCAACCCAAATGCAGAGATGGATTTTCGATGGGGTCAATCTTTAACTGTCAGGGGCCTTTGTGGGGTCCTAACTCGCCCTGGTAACTCGTACGCTGGTTTTCTTGTAAAATGGAAAAACACACGATTTTCTTTTATGGCATTTATAACATATAGCAGACCACAGCTTGCTCTGTAGCCCATGTAATTCCTGCACAATGATCCCTAGTATGTTATAAACCCGGGATTTTTTTTCCCATTGGAATGAATGTCTGGAAAAGGTATGTACACCCCTCATTAACCAGCCACACACTGTGCGATTTTAGCCCGGTTTGGTCAAAGCTCAAATTGAAGTCATTCATCTTTCGCGTTTGCAGTGCAATGTGAGAGGAGAAATGATGTCCAGTATGGACAATAGCTGTTTATTAGACATATGATGGACTGATGGTACTACTTATATCACATGGTGCACTATGTAGGGAGCAGGGAGTGATTTGACGTTCAGCCATTCTTATTGCTCAGTACTCAGACGTGCAGCGTGTTGTTTTGAATGAAACAGCTTTATTGGAAATGGTCTGTAGACGGAGCTGAGCTGTCTGTATGGCCTACGTTTCACGTGCAATGTGAGCAGCCATGTCACGTCCCTTTGAGTGTGTTCCTACAGTCTGATTATATAAGCCGCAGGTGTTCTCCGTACACCCATACATGCTGATTGTCTTTCCTGGATCATATGGGATTATCCAGCAAGACAATGCCACATGTCATGTGACTAGAAATGTCAGACATTGGTTGGAAGAGCATGACCAAGATTTCCAACTGCTACCCTCAGCCCCTAATTCCCCAGACTTGAACCCAACTGAGCATCTGTGGGACCACCTTAGTTGTTGTGTTCAGTCTATGGATCCTCCCCCATGTCCCCTCCAACAACTGTGGGGTGCACTTTAGTCAGCATGGCTCCAGTGACAACCTACTAGGACCTTACTGAGTCACTCCCAGCCCTGTCTAGCTGCTGTCCGTGTTGCACAAGGTGGTTACTCTGGATAGTAGCTGGTGGTCATAATAATGCAACTCTACTGTAGAGAGAAATAAAGTGTCTATGACTCTAAGGTAAGGTGTTTGGGGTGAAGTGTGCGATGATAAAGGCTATTTGATGGAGTAGAAGTTGCGCCAGGCACCAAGCATGTCTTGGCTAATCGACTGACTAAAGTATAGAGACAGTGAGTGAAATGGGAACTGTGCTGGACCTAAACCGAAACAAGACTTAGCTACAGTACAATAAAGACAGTCCACTCCAGGAGCCACATTCCAATGGGATAACTTCTGAAACCTGAGTGGGACATGAAGTAGCTCCCCATCTGTGGAAACCACAAAACCTCCTCATCCTCTCCATGTGTTAGTCAGGCTGCTACTGTCCATTAGCTGGCAGATCCAGAGCCCCAGCCGTGTCCACACTGCGCCGGATGACAAACCTGAATATCACCGCAAGCACTCGGGTATGTAATGTTTATAAACCTCAGCGCTGAGAAATTACCTGGAGCCTTACAGCTCCCACTCATTACTAAGGGTTCACCTAGGGCAGTCACGGAGCTGAGTCATGTCTGATGAGACATGGAGAATATAACATGCTGAGTCACACTGTGAGGATGAGTTGGACAGGACTGAACGTTCTAGCATTCAGGGAAAATATGAACTGATAGGCTCTAAGTGTCTTTCATGCATGGGACTGGTCATACCTGCCAGCCTTAGACACGCTACATTGCCGAAAGGACTCCCTCCCCCATCTAAGTCTGTGAACCCAGGTTTTCCAATTACTTCCACGGCCACAGGCATGCATCTAGTCATGCAGACTGCTTCTAAAGACATTAGTGAGGGCATGAGTCGCTCTCAGGAGCTCAGTGAATTCCAATGTGGCACCGTGATAGGATGCCACCTGTTCAACAAGTCCAGTCGTGAACTTTCCTCTCTACTAAATATTCCACAGTCCACCGTCAGTGGGGTTTTAGCAGAGTGGGAGCGATTGGGAATGACAGCAGCTCAGACACTCAGTGGTAGAGCATGTACGATGTCGGAGCGGGGTCAGCGGATGTTGCAGGGGTCACCAGCCTTCTGCAGAGTCAGTCGCTACAGACCTCCAAACTTCATGTGGCCTTCAGATCAGCTCAGGAACAGTGCGTAGAGCTTCATGGAATGGGTTTCCATGGACGAGCAGCTGCATCCAAGCCTTACAGCACCAAGCGCAACTGCTCCTGTGATTCGAACATCATCAACGAAAAATAATAAGGGCTCCTATGGAACTGAACAGCAGCCGAAATGTTGCGTAGCTTTGGTTGGAGAAGACGAGCGCAACTACATGAACTTGCTGGTCAGTGAAACTTTGAAACTTGATTGGTCCAGTTTTGGAAATTATTAGTCCAGTATTTTTGAGTGTCGTATTAAAAACAGCTTTATCTTTTTCCGTTCGGTCAGATGACCAGTCTGTTTGTCCAGTTGTTTTCTTCTTAGCTGTGTTTGTTTTGGTTTGGATAACAGGTTACGCACAGGGCGGCTGAAATCTTTTCCACAGACGTTTGTTCTGTTTGGGGTTTTAACTCTCTCACTCCAAACCAAACAAGCCCACCAGAGCACTTCCTGTCACACAGGAACTGATAGCACTGTTCATTTGTGTCTTTGTCCGAAATGTTATCTCATTCTTTCGGTTCCTCATTCTCTCTACACACACATCAACACAGACACACACTCTCAGAAAGAGAGATCTGGTAATAGCTCCAGGCTCAGACATTATACTTCTCTTCTTTATGATCTGTTGAAAAGGACAATTTTAGGGTACCAAGTTTGAGGTTGGGACTTTTATTTTGAAATACTTCAAGTTTAAATGGACATTGAGAGATGTAGCATTACTGCGTGAGGGGAAAAAAGTCTTCTAGAAGATAAAAGACTAAAAAAATATCGAACATGCTAAAAAACAGCATGCATGCTCCGCGGGATGTATTTATCTATTTATAATCAATGAAGTATGAAGCCTGTTCCAAAAAATCCCTACTGAGGCCTTTATTTTAAAATCTGCACTTTTTGTTAAAACTGAAGGAAGTAGCATTACTGCATGAGGAGAACACAGCATGCATGCTCTGTAAGTTGGGTTAGATTCTGAGTTGTTCAGACTATGACATATTGTTTATGTGATAATGTCACACATGAACCACTATAACAAAGTCAGGCTCAATATTTATGTATCTTCTGATGATATTGTGAAGCTTTTTATTACATAAACACTGGCTGGGTATCAGTAAGTATTATTAAGTATCACTAGGTATTACTAGGTATCTCTAGGTATTCCTAGGTATTACTAGGTATCACTAGGTATCGCTAGGTATCACTCAGTATTGCTAGGTAATGCTAGGTATCGCCAGGTATAACTAGGTATCACCAGGTATTACTTGGTATCTCTAGGTATTACTAGGTATCACTAAGTATCGCTAAGTAATGCTAGGTATCGCTACGTATCACTCAGTATTGCTAGGTATTACTAGGTATCGCTAAGTAATGCTAGGTATCGCTACGTATCACTCAGTATTGCTAGGTATTACTAGGTATTGCTAGGTCACACCAGGTATTGCTAGGAATCGCTAGGTATTACTAAGTATTGCCAGGTATCTCTAGGTATTACTCGGTATTGCTAGGTATTGCTAGATATCACTAGGTATCTCCAGGTATCACTAGGTATCTCCAGGTATTACTAGGTATCTCCAGGTATTACTAGGTATTACTAGGTATTGCTAGGTATCTCTAGGTATCACTTGGTATTGCCAGGTATCGGCAGGTATTACTAGATATCGCCAGGTATTACTAGGTATTACTAGTTATCGCTAGGTATTACTAAGTATTGCTAGGTATTACTAGATATCGCCAGGCATTACTAGGTATTACTAGTTATCGCTAGGTATTACTAGGTATCGCTAGGTATTACTAGATATCGCCAGGTATTACTAGGTAATACTAGTTATCGCTAGGTATTACTAGGTATCGCTAGGTATTACTAGATATCGCCAGGTATTACTAGGTATTACTAGTTATCGCTAGGTATTACTAAGTATTGCTAGGTATCTCTAGGTATCACTCTGTATTGTTAGGTATCGCTAGGTATCACTAGGTACTGTATTTAACTCTGTATCTGTCTTTCTCAGTATCAACACTAGCCCTGGCGTGGGTACCATCTAATCTCAAGGCATAGTTTGGACCTCTTGGTACCAGCTAGGATGCATTCTCTAACTGGACACAGAGCACGTTTGTAAGCCGCCCTGGATAAGAACTCTGGATAGGAGCATCTTCTTCTGAATTCTGTAAATGTAAATATGTAAAATGTAAATCCATAACATACAGCAATGCAGTTAGACCCTTAAACGATGTTCTTGTTTGTCTTTTCAATGCTTGTTAAAGATCAAAGGAGGTTTAATAAAACACTGCACATATTAAAATACCAAGTTGAAACAAATGCCAGTACTTTGCTATTTTCGGTGTTATCTTGTGGTTTAGCTTAATGCCAGTAAGAGAGAGCGAGAGAGAGATTATGCTTGTTGTGTTTCAGCAGCCCAGGAAATTCTTGCTGAAGGATATGGTGTCAGAGGAAGGACGTTTGTAAATCGTATCTTGCTGCCTTCCATGGGACATCCCAAAATTGAACTATGCAGCCTCTAGGTCCACATGACCTCAGTGTGTCGAGGCTATCTGTTGTAAAGAGGCAGATCATAGTTTACTGTTGGTCTTCAACTGTGATGAAGC
Organism: Prochilodus magdalenae; assembly: GCA_024036415.1. Taxonomy (NCBI): domain Eukaryota; kingdom Metazoa; phylum Chordata; class Actinopteri; order Characiformes; family Prochilodontidae; genus Prochilodus; species Prochilodus magdalenae. The sequence goes on from JAMWET010002487.1 coordinate 42,031, forward strand.
AGTGAAGAGGTGCGGCAGCTCAACATCATGGTGATCACTGGTTTAGCTCCAGTATTAACCTTATTGCTATATATTGCTGAGGACCATTCACACAGCGTGTGCTGTGAAAGACATCACTGGTTGAACCGGCCATTGCCATGTCCAGCGTCTACCATGTATCGTGGTTTAGCTGAACAAGGTTCTGGATGTAGGCTACATCAGTGTTACACTTCCATCAAAGAACTGTGCAGTTAGGCCAGATTTGGTGGATGCCTGCCCTGGGACAATTACGAGGTAGATCCAGACTGGGATTGTAGCCACTGCTGGTAGACCCGTATGACCGTACGCTTCCATACACCTGCAGACTCAGCTCCTTCCTTCACACTATGGTCTTTGGCCACGCCCACATGCAGTCACTCCTTTTACCCAATCGTTAACATCTGCTCTGGAGCCATTTTCCACACATGGAACGAGACATTCCCTGCACTGTAGCACCTCTTCCCAATCTATGGATCCCGTCACTCACACCCCACAGGGATTTCTAGCCTCACCGTCCTCATGCAGCGCCATCTGCAGGAGCCTGAAGTTACTACTGCCTTAAATAGGCCACAAGGGGACTCATTTTTTGTCCAGGTGAGCTTATAACGCATACAATGACCCCTGCTCAGAGAATAATACGCTCTGTCCATGGACTCATCCAGACACTAAAGAGCTCCACTCTTCTCATTTCCCTGGGGAGAAAAGGTCCTCATGTTTTTGTAGTGCTGACTGAAAGCCATAGTCTGCCCAAGCAGGGTTGACCTGAAGAAGCAAGAGGCCTTCATTTGGAAGTATACACACATGACTGGCCAGCCAACGAAGCAGCTTGAGAGCACGACAAGGACACTCCAGTCCAAATACAGCACTTCTTAAAATCCGTAATGACCCCTAAGCTCGGAGCCCCTCACACAGGCATAGACGAGACAAGACCCAATCCCTAACGCGATACAGGATGCCTGCAAATGATCAGCAGAGCAGCCACTTTAAGCAATAACAACCAGCCCTCTTAGACGAGCTTTCGATGGCCCAACATTCCAGGTGTGTGTTCATGTGTATGTTGGCTTGTCCAAGTTTGTTTTGGCATGTTCAGGTATGGACAACAGTGGGAGGGGATTGCCATGATTACTTGTTCTGCTTTGCCCTTCCTGCATAAACACTTGAATTTGATTCATAAGCACAGTAGCATGCTCCAATAATAAACATGCATTATTAACGTATCCATAGTGATTTTATTGCTGTATTATTGTATTAAGTGCTAACTAAATGAACCAATGATGCTGAGCCTGGTCATCCGAGACTAGTCAGAGCAGATGAAATACATATGTAAATACATGCATCACTGACTGTCGGTTGAATCGGTAACTTTATAGATGCAAAAACCTTCATAACTTTACATATGAGATAATATAAGTTACCTGCTACACAGATGCTAATCATTTCGGTGAGGGGAATCATTCTCTTTGAGCCATTTGTGTTTTTGCACACAGGGGAATTTGTGTTCCGCATTTAACCCATCTGTGAAGTGAAACACACACACTAGGGGGCAGTGAGCACACTTGCCCGGAGCAGTGGGCAGCCCTATCCACGCCGCCTGGGGAGCAGTTGGGGGCAGTCATTACTGTGAGCTCAGGGAACCGAACCGACGACACACCGGTCACGAGGCTGGATCCCTAACCTCCAGCCCACGACTGGACCACACCAATGTGGAAGTCACCTATATACTGATGGTGGAGGCAGTAGGGGTTTATGAATTACAGTGATGTTGGCAGTCGGTACAAGATGTATACAGGTGATGTACAGGTGATGTACATGTGATGACGTGCATAGTGGTCAATAACTATAAGTCACATTGAATAAATAGATAGAAATATGAACCATTTCTATCTATATATTCAGTGTGACTTAATTATTGACCAATATCTGTGCAATATCTTTCAGTAACCGTGCACTATGTATCTGTAAATTGAAATAGATTCTTTTTAACCCATATATATAATATATATCGTCACTGTCCAATGAAAAACATGTATCTCCAATTTTGTCCGTTTTGACTTTTATACATCATTTGAACACCGCAGCTGCTGTTTACACATTGGTGAGAATTGCATGATGAATGGACAAACAGAAATAGCCCAAAAGAGTTTGGAAAGACGTCTGGTTCCATTGACTTGCATTCAAATTTAATGAGGTTTTTGGCCTCTCCTGTAAAGTTGCCATTTTGGAGATTTCTACATACACTATACTGCCAAAAGGATTCCTTCACCCATCCAAATCATTGAATTCAGGTGTTCCAATCACGTCCATGGCCACAGGTGCATATCACCAAGCACCTAGACATTCAGACTGCTCCTACAGACATCAGTGAGAGAATGGGTCGCTCTCAGGAGCTCAGTGAACTCCAGCGTGGTACCGTGATAGGATGCTCCACCTGTGTAACAAGTCAGTCGTGAAATTTCCTTCCTGTGAAATTTTCCACAGTCCACTGTCAGTGGGGTTTCAACAAAGAGGAAGTGATTGGGAACGACAGCAGCTCAGCCACAAAGTGGTAGGTCATGTAAAAACACAGAGCAGGGTCAGCGGATGCTGAGGGACATAGAGCACAGAGGTCACCAACTTTCTACAGAGTCCATCACTACAGACCTCCAAACTTCATGTGTCCTTCAGATCAGCTCAGGAACAGTGTGTAGAGCTTCTTGGAATGGGTTTCCATGGCGATCAGCTGCATCCCAGCCTTACATCATCAAGCGCAGTGCAGAGCGTGGAACGCAGTGGTGTAAAGCTCCGCCCCTGGACTCTAGAGCAGTGGAGGCGTGTTCTCTGGAGTGACCAATCACGCTTCTCCGTCTGGCAATCCGATGGTCGAGGCTGGGTTTGGCGGTACCAGGAGAACGGTACTGGTCTGACTGCACTGTGCCCAGTGTAAAGTTTGGTGGAGGGGGGATTATGGTGTGGGGGTGTTGTTCAGGAGTTAGGCTCCGCCCCTTAGTTCCAGTGAGAGAAACTCTTAATGCTTCAGCAGACCAAGAGACTCTGGACCATTCCATGCTCCCAACTTTGTGGGGACAGTTTGGGGACGGCCCCTTCCTGTTCCAACACGACCGCACACCAGTGCACAGAGCAAGCCCCGTAAAGACATGGATGAGCGAGTCTGGTGTGGACTCCACAAGACCTCTGAAGGTGCTCTGTTGTGTCTGGCAACAAGATGTTAGCAGCAGATCCTTTGAGCTCTGTAAGTGGAGTCACCCTGCATCAGATTTCTTCTATCAGCACATCCCACAGATGCTTGATCCGAATGAGATCTTTGGGAATGTTTGGTTTGCGTTATCCCGGCTGAAAGAAGCCGCTGCTGTCAGGGAACCATAAAGAGGTGCTGCTGTGTTGCCATGGCAAGTGGCACATTGTTAAAGATCATAAAACATTCGGTGACTTTTGCCACAGTCATGCTTCATGTGGTTTGAACCAGACACGATTTTTGGAAGAATGAAATTGTGGGAAATTGTGGGAATGGTGAGAATTCATGAGGTCCCATGAGCCCTGGCTCACAATTACAGCTAGTGGGGCTGAGGCCTGGCGTATGTGCAGCCACAGGAGCTCATAAACCTCAAACTTGTGATGCTGTCTTCATGAAGCTCACTTTGTGCACAGTTGTAAAGTCAAGCTGAACCTGGAGGAGACCTCAACTTAACTGTAGCCACAACTAGAAACCCAGACTCATTATTCCCCTCCAATAAACTCTACTGCTGGCACGGTGCATTTTGTAAGTAGCGCTCTCCTGGCATCCACCAAACCCAAATTCAGTCATGGCACTGCCAGGCGGTGAAGTGTAATTCGTGAGTCTAGAAAAGGTTTGCTCACTGCTACTGTACCCCACGCCAGCTGATGCTTGGCATCGCAGATAGTGAGCTTAGACTTGTGTGGGGGTCTTCAGTCATAGAAACAGATCTCATGAAGCTCACCATGCACAGTTCTTGTACTGATGTTGTTTCTGGATTTTTCCATGTAGGTAAACAATAAAACATTAGATATTAAAAGTGCCACATGTTTTGCTCAGGTGATTTTAGTATTAATTATTAATTTTTACTTTTATTGTTTTAATTTATTTGATATGATTCATTTTGTATTATTATCATATATAGTTATAAAATAGTTATTATTTGTTATTATTTATTATTACCAGGTTGTTATTATTTATATTATTTATATTTATATTATTATTTATATATTATTTATTTGTTTTATGATATATTGATAAAAAATAAAATATTTATTGTTTATTATTCATTTTTTTATTATGGCTGATTATGAATTATATATTATATTATACATGATTATCTTAGTTATATTTATTTTATATGGTTTATTGTATTATTATTGTTGTTGTTGCTGTTATTGCTATTATTATTATTATTATTATTATTATTATTATTATTATTGTTGTTGTTATTAATAATAATAATACTACTAATGATAATAACATTATTATTATTATTATTATTATTATTATTATTATTATTATTATTATTATTATTATTATTATTATTATTATTATTATTTCATTTTTACCCTCCCTATGTTCAATTCAGCAAATTATTCTATTCGTAGAAGATGTTTACTCATTTACACTTCAACAAAATGTCATTTGACCAAAGGTGAACCTTTCCACACATGTGTATCCAAAAATGTGCACAGAGTTTCCTATAAAATATTTTATTTTAATATAAAGCATATAATAGGCATATTATATATCAGACATATAAAAATAGCAACAAGATTCCTTTTCACAGTGCAAATCCTCAAGTCTCCAGCATAAAGGATTCTTAGTAGTATCTCCATATTTACACACAGCTGTAGTCTGGCTGAGAGCAGGGATTCAAAATACTGAAATAATTATATCAGATTCATAACAAAAACTAATACGTGGAATACAAAATACGGAACTCGCTGGAGTATTTAGAGATAGCTATGTAGTGCTTCCAAATGCATCAGTGAACAAGGATCATTTTCACTCTCCTGCTCTCTCTCTCTCTCTCACTCTCTCTCTCTCTCTCTCTCTCTCTCACACACACACACACACACACACACTCTCTCTCTCACATCCTCTGTTGCGTTTCACAGCCCAGGAACTCCACTCTCAGGGCGATGTCATTCATCCAGCCTTTGGGGTGAATGCGAATGAACCTGGTGAAGAGTGGAGGCTGGAACAAGTTCAGCTTCTCTTCGTCATATTCGCTGTTTCCTTCCAAGATCTACAGACAAACACAAAAACGCATAAATAGATATATGTATATTATTAATATACATATACAATATTATTAATAATAAAACGGGTATAATTTGGAAATAATTATCATTATTTATTTTATATTACTTTATGTTATATTAATAATACAAAATATTGTTGTTTGATGTTTTTTAATTATTTATTTCAGGTATTTTTTTATTTTTTATAATTTATTGTTAATTATTATTATTATTGTTATTATCTTCGTCATCATCATCATCATCATCATCATCATCATCATTATTATTATTATTATTATCTTTATCATCATCATCATCATCATCATCATCATCATTATTATTATTATTATTATTATTATTATCTTTATCATCATCACCATCATCATCATCATCATCATCATTATTATTATTATTATTATTATTATTATTATTAATAGCTGCAACTGGCTTCCTATAGCCGGCTTTTTCACTGTAATGATCAGTTCCACCTTAAATGCTACAGCTTGTACAGGTGTCAGAATGTAACTTCAGCACTATTTAAGGTGGAACGGGAACTTCGTAAAACAAGTTGGTAAATAGGAAGCCATATCCTGCATGACTCGAATTGAATTTTTTTAGTTTGCTCTGCACACTAATTTCACTCTGGACAGTTTCCAAACTCTTGGACATTATAGAGCAGCTTCACTCAGGGTTCAACACTGAAGCGACGGAAGCCATGCTGTGTGATTGTATCCGTGTTTGCAGGTTAAAGCAGATCATCTTAAACTGAGAGTTCCATAGTGAGGATCAACTTTAATCTACTGTCCAGATGGAAAGCCAGTGGCTAGCATAGGTAACGTTAGCTGCTAGCACACTTTCTTTAACTAGCATAGCTAACTAAATAGCCCAACCATCAGTTTACTTACACAGAGGCTAATTTGACTTTCCTGTCAACGTCTATATGAACATGTTGCTTCTGTGTGATCATCATTGTGTCTCACTGTATATCAGCCAATCAGAGCAGAGCTTGTTAAATAATGCAGCTGTAATTAGCCCCTCTTTTAGCCAATCCCCCCCAGCCCCTCTCTCATTTACACACCTTCTCTCTTTTCGTTCCCTGCTCGATGACAGTGCTCCAGAAGCGTCCATCGTCACTAACAGAGACCGTGAACTCTGTGACCATCATATGTGTTAGCATGGATCTGGCTCCCTGGGTCAAAATGCCCGTCACTCTCTTCACCACCGCAAAGTCCACCTGCAACCACTCGTGCGGGTTATTACTCTAAGAGAGAGAGAGAGAGAGAGAGAGGAAGATAGAGAGAAGAGAAGGAGATCAGACATGCCGTTACCTCCAGATGCGGCTAATGAATCAGGATTTAATCCAGTATTTAATTATGCTGTGTGAAAGCCGCTCCACCTGCTGCGTTATATCTGATAACAGACGAGTCGTTACCAACCAGTTATGATGATGCTGTATTGCGTAATTAGCATATCTTGCCGTGACTGGCTAATTTGCTCAGCAAACAGAGGCATGAGTGTGCAGTGGGTCCCTTTGGTAGTTTCGCCTGGTCATGCATCCCTCTGGCCCAATACTGAGCCTAGCCACTGGGCATTCGGGGTCCCAGGATACCCTGGGTGAGCATCCAGTATACAGCCAGCATCGTATCCCAGACTGATCTCATCTGATGACTGATTGGTGTCGCCTGTTTCGTGTCTCCCAAACTCCAGATCAGATATTGTATTAGATCTGTGTATTTAGAAAATCACTAATGACCTCCAGAAGCCTGTTTTTAGAACCATGCTCGCTGTGCGTCTCACCCCAGCCACCGCTCGCCAGTCTCTCTGTAGGTCACTCGAGGTCATCTTACGGTGGGTAAGGGACACTGGAATGAGGTGTCACAGTTCTGTCTTTCAACTTACTTCCAGCAACAGTTGTAATAATGCCATTTCATTTGAGCGATAATGGTAGACAGATTTGGTTATGTTATGTATTTTACTATGTATATTCAATAGTTATTCATAAACAATAACCAACCTAATATACTGTACATAATAACAGAGGGAAAATAGAATTTTAATAGACAACAAAATCGAATCTCTATGATATTTAGTTATTACATGTTACTACAACATTAATTAATAATTAATTAATATTATTAATAACATTATTTTTTGTTTTGGGATTTTAATATTGCCATTTAAATCATATAATATGATCATTATATGTTATGATAACTGTCCCCGCCCCCTCCTTTGTTTACACAGCTTGTACATTTAAACTGCTGTATGTAAAAGCTAAAGTGCCCCCAAATTGGCAGACCAAATTTCCACCCATGTCACCATGTGGAACCAATTAAATTTGGAATTTACCTGCTGAATTTTGCCTACAATGTCTTTTTATTTACTGAAATGTCATTTCACCCCAGAAGGTGTCATAACTACCTTACGTCAGAGGAAATCTGTCACCTGACATACATATCCACATCTATATACCATATATGTCTATTGGAATAACACTATATTTATATATTTATTTATATTTATTATTTATATAGGCTGTTTTATGGCTTTATGTCCACTGGCATGTTTAACTCACTAACCAGAGGTCCAACACTAGACTATAAGTCCCATCTTAAATTTTACAATCACTGGTATTTAAATGGAGCACTGGTGTAAATAACTGGACACCGTAACAGCAGATCACATTTTGGAGTCTGTATGTGGGACTCTTGAATCTCATAACTATGGAACTGATATATTAGTTTCATATCAGCCAATGGATATATTTTATGGTATTTATTGAATAATAAGACTTGTGAGTCAAGTGTGAGTTTCATAACAGCAAGAAAACAAAAATAAACACATGGCCAAAAGTCTATCTGGTTTCTGAAGAAGCCCGACCACATAGAAACCAAACCTCAGCAGGCAGCCTGTTATCAAAACCACATGCCATATGTCATTAAAAGGAATCAGCTAATAAACTGAGCAGGTACTGTGTGTGTGGAGCTGCTTTTAGAGGGAAGTGGAAACAGTGATAACTAACACATGGCCCTGAGAGTGAGACAATGCCCAAGCGTCTCCCTCCCACCCAGACAGACAGACAGAGGAAACTCACCACAATGGTGTTTAACTGAGCGGCTGCCAGCCAGCCCAGGTCACCGATAAACCTAATGTGTTCTGAGCGATGGGGAAAGGTGCCAACATTTTTGGAGGGACTGGCACTAGCGAGTTCAAAACTTAACACAGCAGTGTTCAGGTCAGTCCTGACCCGTGTGATTTAGTGTGGTACTGCTTTACTGGTGGACGGATGAACAAATGGACAAGCAGACCAGTCTATAGACGAGGTCCTGGATCCAACTTTGGTCCTGGATTAAAACTGCTCTGCACAAAATCTCACATCTCCACCTCAGGAAGACTTATTATCCCCTTAATCTAAAGGGGGAAGTTCTTACGAATTAATCTGGGGTCTAATTGTAACATGAATACATGGATTCTGAGAAAATTAATTTTGATATTTGAGCTCCTCGTTGTCTCTCTAACTGAACAAGTGCTTTATGACATGTAGAGAGTTTAAGCCATTTGTGATTTTCACACAAAGGAATTTGTCTTCCGCATTTAACCCATCCGTAAAGTGACACACCCACTAGGGGGCAGTAAGCACACTTGCCCGGAGCATCTACATCTACGGTATTTAGCTGACGCTCTTATCCAGAGCGACCTACAAGGTTAATCATATTACAGGTAGGCCAATGTGGTGTTAGGAGTCTTGCCCAAGGACTCTTATTGGTGTAGCACAGCATAGTCACCCAGAACGGGAATCGAACCCCAGTCTCCCACATGGGACGGTAGCTTCCTGGTGAGTAGTGGTGTTATCCATTGTGCCACACCAACCACTTTGTGGAGCAGTGGGCAGTCATATCCACAGCGCCCTGGGGGAGCAATTGGGGGTTAGGTGCCGTGCTCAAGGGCAACTCTCTTATTGCTGTCAGCTCAGGGACTCGAACCGACGACCCTCCGGTCACAAGACCGGTTCACTAACCTCCAGCCCTCGACCGAAGAATGTAATGGGTTTGAGTTAAGCCTGAATAGAAGCCCTCACTTGTTCAGAAACTGCCGCCCTGCTGGTACCAACAGCTGAGGCAGCTTTACGTTGTAAAGTGAAAATGCAAAACCCCTGTATCTCAGTTTTTAATATTTCAACTTGAAAAGTCATGCTGCACTTAACGCTGTGTTAAAGGTCAAGATAAAAAGTCTAACAGAATTAAACTACTTTGGAAAATAAAACTCTTCTTGAGAATGTTTAACCCGTCTTCTGTAAAGTTACTGTTTCAGAGAGGACAGGGTTTTACTTCTATGGTGATGGTATTCTGGCAGGACTACAGCTGCTTCTTCTTAATATGTGTTTCATGACTGTAGACTCCATCTGCAGGCCATCTGGTGGCCATTCTATCAGTGGAAATGGAAAATTAATTTAAATAAATTCAACCTAATTAAATATTTTCCCTGTACCTCTGTTCTCAGATTAACTGGCTTACTCCTGACTCCCTGTGGGTGAAATACTGTGACTCTGCATTGAGCTGCTAGAGAGCAATGAGGGGCGAAAGGGGACCAGTGGGAACCCCTGTTGCGACATTGCCACAGTATGTTTCTAAGAAAACCATGCATAGTCCATCCGAGGAACCTCTGTGTCTTCCAGGACCTACAGGAAGGGGTGTATGTGGTGTTAGAGCAGGGAGAGCATGAAAAGCGCAGTGGGTACCATGGTTGGCACCATCGGGAAGTTTCAGCGCACTGTAAAACAGATAAAGGGTCATTTCTGTGGCTGCAGGTACCTTTGGTCTCCAGGCGTTGGCGCGACCTTGCTGATTAAGTCTGGCCAGATCAGGGGTCCAAGAGAGCATCCAGTTCTGATGGAAAGAAGAGGCGCTGATACGGCTGTTCGGAATCAGCCCTCGCTGCATGCCCAATGGCAGGGAACAGCCTGCAACACACAGGTACAGATTACTGGCCAGAAAACACAACCACACAGATATACTCCAGTTTCTGAGCCCGACTTTCTCGCCCTCTGAACGTTAGGTGAATGGCGGTGCACTGTAGAGGAACATACAGTCTCAAATTTCATAAAGTGGCGGTGATAGTAACCAGGAGTAACAATGTTGATAATGCAAATTGCATAATGCAAATCAGTAGAGAGTGGGTTTGGCCCTCTGCCAGTCTGTAGCTGTGTTGTCCTGTGTGTTTGCTGCTGGACCTTGTTCTTATGAACCAGACGCTCACTGTATCTGCCAGTAAAGCTAGAACCCAACCTTCGGTTCCTCACTGAGAATCCGCTGTACATGTGGAGATGCTGATTTAAGAAGGAACTGGAGTGGGCTGTTATCTATTTCCGGTGCTGTAGATGCGTTGCCTTACACTGCGTGCATGACAGCAAAGCACACCCCATATCTATAGTAAAGCCACGTCCTGTATATGTGCTGTATTCGGACAGTGTGTTTTAATAACCCTATTGTGTAATAACTCTCTGTGAGGGACCGTTTCGAGAGATCTAGTTTACCTTACCAGCTCCATACGTTGAATACAGATGTTAATCTGTTTCTCTAGCACTTTAATCAAATACTTGAGAAACACATCTGGGCACATCTGTGTGTGGCTGTATTTGCATCAAACATCAAAGCATATTTTTAATATTTCATACTTGCGAATGTATGTAATTGAGTATTCTTAAAACTTTGATTGGCCAACATCTGTATTCTACGTATTGTGCTGTTAACATCTGTATGCTTTACAACCTGGACTGGCGCATGCAGCTTTGTATGGGTCATGGTTGGCAATTTTTTTGGTTGCAGCTGTGTTTTGAGCAACAATTCTATAATTCAATGTTTCAACTGTTCTCCTGAACACTTTACCACAACTCACCGCTCTCAGTTTACAGCACTGTGCAATAACACCAATGCTTATTGGTCCAATGTTTACAGTATAATGTTCACACTGTTTACAATGTTCGTCATAATTCTATTTTTCTATATTTTCTATTTTTTCTAAACTGCATTCAACGTTTTCCGTATTCCTGTTATGTCTGGCTATGCTGTCTAGAATGTCTACCTGTTGTCTACATGTACACTGGCGAGACGGAAATCCCGTTCAGCTGTGCACTACTTGTTGTATAGTCTGAATAACAAAGTTCACATTGACTTTGACTTCCTCAGTGATATAGGCATTCCAGAGGAATGATCATATCGTCGCTGTCCTTGGAAAAACATATATCTCCATTTTTGTTGATTTTTACTTTTATGCGTCATTTGATCACATGACCTGCCGTATACGCTGTGTGGGAATTTCATGAAAAATGGACTAACAGAAATGGTTCCAAACTGCTTGGCAAGACGTCTGGTTCCATTGACTTCCATTCAAATTAAATGAGGTTTTTGGCCTCTCCTGTGAAGTTCCCGTTTTGGAGATACCTGTTTTTCTTTGGACAGCGACGATATGCTAGTTTAAAAAGCCTTTTACTTCACATGTAAACTAAGTTGGAGCTGATTGTTTATGCTTTTGCATCAAATATCATATATATTTTATAATAAAATACATAAAAACTGAAAACAGAATGCCTATTAGGAAGGAAAACAACTGCACTGCTCACACAGCACTTTTCATATTTTGTTATTCTTCTGCTCTACGTTATTCTCAGTATTAGTTTCACATTTGCATGTCGGAGTGCATGTGTAAGTGCGCAGTGTATATATGTGTGTACAAGTGCGTACTCACTGTTGAGGTCACAGCCCAGCAGTTCAAACCTCAGCGCGGGTTTGATGCCGTAGGTGAACGGATGGACTCGGATGTATCGGCCGATGATTGGAGGAGTAAAGAGGTTCTCTTTTATCCTGTAGCCATCCATGTTTCCATTGAATTTCTGCAAGAAAAGGCAGTGTGGTACTGATTAGAGATTAGAGATGTGTGAAAACGTAGCATCCTCTGCTGGTTTAAGCTGGGCTCTGCCGGTATAGTGCTGGTCTGGTGCTGGTTTATCTGGTTGCTTGAGCAGTCTACCAGCAGTAAAACACAAACCATGCCAGCTTTGCTGGTAAGCTGCTGACTATTATCCAAACACAACACATGCTGGTATTTCTGGTGACCAGATTTGATGGTGTGGGTCACTATAGACTTTATGGTGGTGCTAGGACTTGAGGCTAGGCTTTGCAGCTGTGTATTGGTGCTGGGGTTGGGACTAGAGGTCGAGACTTGACATTGTAGCTAAAGATTGATAATAGGTGTTTGGCTAAGGTGTTGGTGCTGTATGTTAAGATGTTGGGGCTACGTGTTAAGGTTAGACGTTGAAGCTAGGTGTAAGGGTTAGGAGTTGAGGCTAGGCTTTGCATATATGTGTTGGTGTTGGGAGTTGGGTTTAGGGGTTGAGACTAGACACTGTAGCTAAAGGCTGATGATAGGTATAAGTCTTAGAAGTGGGGCTAGGATTTAGGGTAGGTGTTTGGTTAATGTGTTGGTGCTGTATGTTAAGTTGTTGGGGCTATGTGTTAGGGTTATTAGGTAACGCTAGGTGTAAGCATTAGAAGTTGAGGCTAGGCTTTGCAGCTATGTGTTGGTGCTGGGGTTGGGACTTGAGGTCGAGACTAGGCATTGCGGCTAAAGATTGCTAATAGGTGTTTGGCTAAGGTGTTGGTGATGTATGTTAAGTTGTTGGGCTATGTGTTAAGGTTAGAAGGTAATGCTAGGTGTAAGCATTAGGAGTTGAGGCTAGGCTTTGCAGCTGTGTACTGGGACTAGAGGTCGAGACTAGACATTGTAGCTGAAGATTGATAATAGGTGTTTGGCTAAGGTGTTGGTGCTGTATGTTAAGTTGCTAGAGCTATGTGTTAAGGTTAGAAGTTGAAGCTAGGTGTAAGCATTAGGAGTTGAGGCTAGGCTTTGCAGCTATGTGTTGGTGCTGGAGTTGGGACTGGAGGTCGAGACTAGACATTGTAGCTAAAGATTGATAATAGGTGTTTGGCTAAGGTGTTGGTGCTGTATGTTAAGTTGTTGGGGCTATGTGTTAAGGTTAGACATTGAAGCTAGGTGTAAGGGTTAGGAGTTGAGGCTAGGCTTTGCAGCTGTGTGTTGGTGTTGGGAGTTGGGACTAGAGTTCGAGACTAGACACTGTAGCTGAAGATTGATAATAGGTGTTTGGCTAAGGTGTTGGTGCTGTATGTTAAGTTGTTGGGGCTATGTGTTAAGGTTAGAAGGTAATGCTAGGTGTAAGCATTAGGAGTTGAGGCTAGGCTTTGCAGCTATGTGTTGGTGCTGGGAGTTGTTGGACTGGAGGTCGAGACTAGACATTGTAGCTAAAGATTGATAATAGGTGTTTGGCTAAGGTGTTGGTGCTGTATGTTAAGTTGTTGGGGCTATGTGTTAAGGTTAGAAGTTGAAGCTAGGTGTAAGGGTTAGGAGTTGAGTCTAGGCTTAGGGGATACGTGCTAGGCTACAATGGGCTTGGGCTTTTGGAAAGGGTTGAGACAATGCTTCGTAGCTAGGATTTGATGGAATTGATGGAATTAGGCTTTTAACCATGTTAGAAGCTAAAGGGCTAGCCTAGGGCTAGGGCTAGGGCTTAGTCCTCAGGGCTAGGTTGTCGTGGTTAAGCTTTAGCGCTTGTGTTGGTGCCAGTCTATGTATTATGGCTATATGTTAGGATTAAGAGTAAGCTTTAGGCCAAGTCCTGTGGATTGTGCATGGCCTTTGATACTAACATAGGCAGCCTCGCTGCTGTTTCCTCGGTAAGTCCTCCAGGTTTTCTGGTCCAGGCTATAGCTGACAGTGAAGATCACTGTGAACATCTCACTCAGGCGCATGGTGGTCTTTACTCCTTGGGTCTGGATCCCATGCACCACCATGGGCTGCAGCAAATCCACCTAACATGCACACATACAGAGGAAGTCAGGAGACAGCACTAAGGCAGTGTTGCCAAGTATTTGCAAGTTCAAACTCGACCAAATACAATGAAAATGAAAACATAAACTTTAGCTGTCCCTAAAATCATTTCCTGTTTCCTGAAATGCCAGGAAAGGAAAACACAATGGTGGGCCTTGATTTAAAAAGTCTGAGTGTTCCAAAAATGTTACGACTCATGACCGTATCTACGGACATGGATAAGAATACAATGTCTCCATAAACACTTATTGCCGCTTCCAACAGGAGTGTTGGTGTACCTGGATCCAGGACTCATGGCTATTGCCAATCCAGGCGTTAATAGATCCAGATAGATGAAGTCTGGCTAGCCTTGCCTCCCAGGTACCTGACCAAGGGAATGTCATAGGAGGGGTTTTATTAAACTGCATGGTTTCAGTTGTAGGTATGATAGTCAGTGAATATGTACATACAGACATACATACAGTACCTACATACATACATACATACATACACACACACACACATACATAAATACATAGATACATACATATATACATGCATACATACACACATACATACATACATACACACACACACACACACATACATACATACACACATACATACATACACACATACATACATACATACATACATACATACATACATACATACATACATACATACATACATGCATACATACATACACACATACATACATGCATACACACATACATACATACATACATAGATACATACATACATACATACATACATACATACATTCACACCATACATACATAGATACATACATTCACACCATACATACATAGATACATACATACACACATACATACATACATACACACATACATAGATACATACATACACACATACATACATACATACATACATACACACCATACATACATAGATACATACATACACACCATACATACATACATACATACATACATACATACATACATACACACATACATAGATACATACATACACACCATACATACATACATACATAGATACATACATACACACCATACATACATACATGCATACATACATACATGCATACATACACACACACACACATACATACATACATACATACACATACATATAGTACTTACATACATAGATACATACATACATACATACATACATATATACACACACATACATACATACATACATACAGTACATCCATTCATACACACATACATACATACATACATACATACATAGATACATACACACATACATACATACATACATACATACATACATACATACATACATACATACATACACACACATACATATAGTACCTACATACATACATACATACATACATACAGTACATCCATTCATACACACACACATACATACATACATACATGCGTGCAAATGCAGTCCTAATACATGTGTATATGTACATTATGCAGATTATTTTACCGTAATGGTCCGATTCGGTGATTTGGTCATCAGCTATCCATCCCGTCTGCATTCCCAAGGGATGAACACAACCTGTAAGACGAGTCCAGTCAGAATATAAGTGGACTCAAACGTAGCTGCCAAATGTGGACTGAATGGAATATGTATGTATGTAACACATTAAATATCACACTGGGTGCACCATAGTTATTTAAAAGCCCTTGTTGTTGCATAAAAGCTGGTGTCTGACCATCACGTGGAATCCTTACTTGTGTGAAAAGAAGCAGATGGCGCCTTTCCCCTTCCCAGAAAGCTAAGTCATATCACAGCTGTGCACTGGCTGCCTGTTTTCTTTATCTACACGGGTCATACACCTTGTTTAGCCTTCTATTCGTTTTCTTCTCCTCCCATTTTTAATGAGGAGGTGCCTTTTTTAAAGGAAAGGAAAAGTGTGTGTTTTTAAAGGAAAGTGTGACATCATAAAGTTTATTATTACGTGGATTGTAGACGAGCAGTTTGGCCCTCATGCCGGACAACTGGTGTTCTCCGATGGTGCACTCCACAAGCCAGGTGCCCACTATAGCTGGGCTCATCTCTATGGTTCCAAACACACCTGCAAAGAGGAGCGAGCAGAGGAGGCTCAGATTAGCGGCTGTGGATCGTATGTACGACGGTTCACAAAGTCAGTATGTTCAAGTGGGTACATAGATCTTAGCTGTTTACACCTTCTGGCCATCTTAAGAACACCTACCTTGCACCTACACCAGCTGTCCGTTCTAGATCCATTACCATATAGAAGTGCAGATTGTTGCACATCCGCATCCGCTAACATGATTTGCTAGCCCCACACAAATGGTTTGCCCTATTGATTGGCAATGCCTATTTATCATGGCTACCATGCTGTGTCAGTGCCAGCACCTTAACAGTACCTGCACTATGGGGGTCCTGACCACTGAAGTATGTGGTAAAGGAAGGGTAAACGATTATACAAATAACCAAATGGGCTAGGGTAGAGGTCTGAGTGGGGCTGATTTTTTAATCCCACTTGTATCCGCTCCCACTAGAGTTAATACCACTCCCTCGGCTTCCACAGAAAATCAGCAACATATAATTTAGGCCCACTTCTGCCCACGGTCCTGTATGAGGACATCCAAATTTATATATTCAAAATCTTTTTAAATTAACAATTTAAAATAATTTATATATTAAAAGAAAGAAAAATAAATATTAAAATATTAAATATTATTTTATAATACTATTTAAATATAAAATATATTAAAATAAATATTTTTTTCCCTCAAATAATCACATGACTGGACTATTAGACTAGGCAGATTTGCTTTTGTGGGCTTGATTGTGGTGTATTGGCCTTTCCTTAAAGGTCTTTCCACAACTGAGGATGACTGACCATCTCAAGGCTTCACCATTTCTCTTATGCGACTCTTTATGCGACTGGTTGATGCAGCTATTAGAATGGGTTAACACCTTTATTTAATGATATTTAGCTGTTTCCCATTATGCTAATTATGCATTCAAATTAGTATGTCATTATAGTCGTATGTATGTATATGTTGTCCCGCTTTAGCATGCACTGGATTGGTTAACCAGCAATTCCTGTGAATGGCAATTTAGTACTGTGCCACAAGATATTGTCAGACAGGAATGCAGACCTCTAGGCTATAGTCTATATAACTGTAGAACCCCAAGTGTAGTGAACCAATAAGTGTAGATGCAAGGTAGTATTACCACCTAATTACCCAATAAAGTGGTCACTGAGTGTGTATCCAGCATATCGCCACTGTCCAAAGCAAAACCAGTATCTCCAAAATAGCAGCTTTACAGGAGAGGCCAAAAACCTTGTCTCATTCTAATGGAAGTCAATGGAACCAGACTTCTTTCCAATCAGTTTTGGGCCATTTCTGTTGGTCCATTCATCATGGAACTTTCACACAGTGTAAACAGCAGCTGCTGTGTTCAAATGATGCATAAAAGTAAAAATCGAGTTCCATGCCAAAAATGGAGATCCATGTCTTTCACTGGACAGCGACGAAATAACACAGTGGTAATTCAAGTTTCAATGAAATTCCAACAGTGTGCTCATTCAGGTCACCGTGAAGTTTGCACATTTACCAGGATAGAGGTTGAAAACTCCTAGGCGGTGCTCTTGGTCTTTCCCAACCCTGAACGGAATTCCATGGAAATGGACGGCATGGAATTCTCCTCCACTTCCCACATTCAGCAGGTGCCAGCGAGAGGTCTGGTGTTGCGCCACCTGCAGGCCAGGCAGAGCCTCTGCAACATATCCGTTGATCGCTGCATGGAGGAAGAGATGAAGGGGATCAACAAAGTTGCTATTTCCCAGTATTTATGGGGATATTTTTCCAGATCCCGATTAAGCTCCAAGCCATCAGTACTGATATATTGGTTGGGCGTGACTGTATACACAGTGTCTTAGTACGTAGAAACTATTCTGGTGTCAGATTTTGCATTTCTGTTGTTACCAAATAGATGGTTCTACCTGATGATGCACGTAGCATTCAGCCTATATAGCCATAACGGTTATACTGGGCTATACTAAACTGGACTGTGGAGCTCAACGTTTAAACAATGGTCCAGCACCTGCAAACCTGTTGCCGGACTCAAACCAAGGATCATCTTCTTTGGCCTGGCAAGGTGGCATGCAGAACTTCCTGATGTTGTAATCCAGGTACCAGCTCTTCCTCTCGTCAAAGATGGTGAAGAGGAGGAAGAGATCCTGCACTCCGGGCTGGAGCAGGACACGCGGATGCAGCGTCCCAGGACGACAGATCAGCAAAGGACCGATCAGGCCTGAGTTGATGTCCTTCTCCTGCACACAAACGTACATACACAACGCACAGGTGTAAATGGGGTCTCTGAACGCGAGGTGCTGTCCATTTGCGTTCAGATCGCTCATGAGCTGTGCTTACCATATCGACTGTCGAGTAATAAGCCCCAGCCTTGCAGTCAAAGTCTTTAGAATACGGTCCTTGTCGTTTTGTGATTCTCCAGTTGTAGACCCTCTCCTCCCCTGGAGGAACAGGGTCTCCAGGAGCCTCCCCATCTCGTAGGCCCTCTCCTGGACTCACTCCTGGGCCGAAACTCCCTGTGGTCTTATCATACACCCCGTGAAGGTGCAGTGAGTACGGCCTGGAGGCAAGGTTCTTGAAGACCACCTGTCACAGAGGCAGTCGAGATGGCTTAGATGCAAGATCAAGAGCGTCCTGCAGTTTCATATTATAGATATGTTGTCATGGAAACAATAGGAAGTGAATGAAGATGCAAGTCATTATGCAACTAGATGTAAATTCCAGACAGTTCAGACGTACAGTGAGGACATCGTTAACTTCCGCCTTGAGGACAGGACCCATGATCCCGAGGTGTTCGTCCAGCTCACCACGTTTCACCGGATTCCGAAAATCTTTGTCGTGGTAGGCTTGGTACACCACTTTCTTGTAGGCTGTCAGATATTTCCTCTTTCCTCGTCTCATCTCACTACAGTGTATAAAAACAAAATTATCGATAGTCCAGTCACATAACATAATTGTCTATTCAGAACTGATGGTATATGAACTAGGAGTGGGGAAATATGGCCATATTTTATAAACTACAGTACAATACAGCTTTTATCCACTACTGTCTGCCAGTGAAGCTAGAACCCAACCTTCTGGTCCTCACTAAGAACCTGCTGTACATGTGGAGATGCTGATTTAAGAACACGCTGGAATGGGTTCTTATTTATTTCCAGAGATGTAATGTTGTTTCTAAGTATCATTGATTTATCTTAAACTCTGCACATCTGTGTGCATCTGTTAAAGACATATGCAGAACAATTACAGAAAGCCAGTGATTGGATGCCGGAGCATTACGACTTTGTGTTACTTTACATTTAGCTGACGCTCTTATCCAGAGCGACCTAGCGAGCGAGGTTAATCGTATTACAGGTAAACCAGTGCAGTGAACCAGTGTCCAAGAACTCAGCATTTGCTACCTAGACTGGGATTTGAACCCCCATCTTCCACATGGGGTGGTAACTCTCTGGTGGGTAGTGGTGTTAACCGCTAAGCCACACTAACCACCAGTTTATTCATTCAGTGTCACCAATTTCTTGGTTCTTAAATCATACTTGAAACATTTTTGCAAATCTCTATTTTAAAAAAAAAAGAAAAAGCTGAAAATTATTTGAAAAAATATATAAAAATTATGAAAAATTATGAAAAGAAGACTGATTTTTGCCATATTACCCACTCTTAGCCGCTAAGCCACACTAGCCACCAATTTTTGTCATTCATTTTCACCAATTTCTTGGTTCTTAAATCATACTTGAAACATTTTTTTTTTTTTTAACATTAAAAAAAAAAAAAAAAAAAGTTTTAAATTATTTGAAAAAATATATAAAAATTATGAAAAATTATGAAAAGAATACGTATTTTGCCGTATTACCCACTCTTAGCCGCTAAGCCACACTAACCACCAATTTAGTCATTCATTTTCACCAATTTCTTGGTTCTTAAATCATACTTGAAACATTTTTGTTTTTGTTTTTTTTTTTTTAAAAGAATTTTTTTTTTAAAAAATATTTAAAAATTATGAAAAATTAGGTCTCTTACATTTTTCCAGTGGTGTTAACCGCTAAGCCACACTAACCACCAATATAATCATTCATTTAATTTCACCAATTTCTTGGTTCTTAAATCATACTTGAAACATTTTTGCAAATCTAAAAAAAGAATTGAAAATTGTTTGAAAAAATATTTTTAAATTATGAAAAATTATGAAAAGAAGACTGATTTTTGCCGTATTACCCACTCTTAGCACTCTTAGGTCTCTTACATTTTTCCAGTGGTGTTAACCGCTAAGCCACACTAACCACCAATATAATCATTCATTTCCACCAATTTCTTGGCTCTTAAATCAGACTTGAAACATTTTTGCAAATATCTGAAAAAACGAAACCTTTTGAAAACTATTAAAAAAATTATTTAAAACTTATGAAAATAGTAGAAGTCGGATTTTTGCCGTATTGCCCACTCTTAGCATCCACTAATACACTTACACATTGGCCCTGATTCATCAAAGTTGCATAACAGTGAGCACAGATATGACCACCTTTAAAGACATACGAGCTACACTGCATTAGTGTCAGTAAACTCTTTTTGATGGTGTGGAACAAAGGAAGACTGGCGTGCAAATAACAAATCATCTTTGGTGCATGAAATCAAGTGCTTTGCATGAAGCACACCCCTGGGAGCCAATAAAATGAGAGTATCTGGCGGCTCGTAAGCCAATGGCTGTGCTCGAAGGCATAGTTTAAGATCGAGGAGTGAATGTGCTGCTTCTGCTGGCTAAACTTCAGTGCTAACGATCCAATTTACATGCACTCCCACTGGAGTTTGATGGAACACATACTCCAAAGGTAACAGAACTGTTGAGATGTGCTCATTTGGTGATCACACTTGATTGTATGCAAGTATAATGAACAAGGGCCACAAATGCCTCGCTGGGCCTACAGTCAGGGAGAAGCATGCTCCACCTGGGACTCAGGAGATGGTGAGGTTTCTTGACCCCATAATCCCACAGGATTTCCACAGCCGCAATATAGTAGCTACGAAACTTCGATTCGGTGGACCTGACGTCCATTTCACTCCAGGTGCTGAAGCGTATTGAAGATTCGTTCCCTTCACTATCGTAATCGTCGTATTCCATGTGTAGGGTCTTTGGCTGTGTTTGGTTGGTTGAGGAGTTTGATGGGGACCCTTGGGTTTTCAGATAAGGGATCGGTGGTGGGTGTTTTGGGGAGTATCCACGAGGGTCTAAGCTTCCTGCCATCTTGTCCACCTCTTGAATTGAGTCTTTGAGGACATCGTTGGCACTCAAAGCATCGTTTGGTATTCCGATTTCACCTCCCTCCTTACCAACGCCCAATGTTTCTCTGCGACTCCTCTCGGTTACATTGGACCTCAGCTCTAATGCAGCTTCCAAGTCTTCATCAGTGACCTCATCGTCGTCAGGTGGTTTGCTAGGGTCAGAACTCATGTTCCGACCTGACCTCTGGAGGAATTTCTTGAATAGGTCAGTAGAGGATTTCTGACCTGATGTCTCCGTTGTACCGTCATCCTTGGATCCTGAAGTCGTAAGCGTGCTCGTTTTTAAAGATACTGGGTTTTGATCTTTCTCCACCAGAGTTGCCTCATCTGTTTCCGTTCCATTAGACTCTTCCAGACCTGTTTGGTGGGAATGAGAGACAGGATGTTCAGCCTGTGCTTCCGGAACCGATCTCTTCTGACGTCTTGAGGAGCGTCTGCCCATCTCCGTGTCCAGTTCGTCCAGAACGTCCTGCGGAATTCCACCCTGTGAGAGAACGTCCAGATCCTCAGCTTCCTCCACCGGGACAAGTTTTATCTCACAGACCAGTGTGTGCTTTCTCTTCTCATCCCTCAGGGTTTCCTGGCTGGCGTTCCGTTGGCGTTCCCCAGCAAGGAGGTCTGTTCGGGTCTTGTTCTTCGGTGATCTCCTGCACACCCGGATGGCCATCGTTCGGTTCCTCTCCATAAAGCCCCTGGGGGTCAGGGAGTTCTGTTCAATGTAATCCTCAAGGTCGTATTCGTAGTCCTCTTTGTCTGCCAGAGGGAGGATTTTCTCACAGTTGATCACAGAGTAGCGTAGGCTCATGCCTTGCTTCTTCAAAACGGGATCGAATGCCCCGATCTCCCATTCGCCTGCAGAAATACATAGGACATTAATATGCTTAGGGATCTGCGACCAAACAAACTTTACTTTTTGCTGACCTGCCTGTCACATGACTACACTCTTTACAATGCAATAAGTCCAATCAACACCTCAACACACCATTAGTGTACACTTCGGTGCACTCGTTGGTGTGTTGGACTGGGAGTTTCAGAACAGCCCACCTTGGCCAGCCTCACAGCAGCCAAAAAGGCAATACTGAGGAAATAGTGTGAACCCTCCGTTCCCTCCATTTGGGACACCACTCTTCTGGACCGTAATACAACCAGGACACATCGGACCAAAATAGGATCAACTGTGCTTAACCAACGGTTGAAATTAATGAGAGCTTAGTGACATTTGTTAACCAGCATGAGTGTGAAACTATCACGCCTCCAGGTTTCCCTGACCCTGCTGACCTCCCAGACTCCATTTCCCAGAGTGCACTACCCGGTTGAAGTTCTATCTCATTTTCCACCTGCCAGAGAGACTGATGAAACCATGTCCTGTCCTGTGCTGCCCCTGCTTGTCTCCGTCTTTCTCTCTCTTGTCACCTCCAAGTGTCTTTTAGTTGTCCTGTTCTATGTGCTTCTGTTTGTTCTGGTTATTGCTCCTCCTGTCTCCACCCTCTTGTCAGGCCCCTCATCTGTCCTTAGTTTGTAGCTCCGCCCCTTCCCAGCTGTTCCCCGTTAGTCCTTGTTCAATTATACTCCCTGTTTCAAGTTTCAGGTTTCAGGTTTATTTGTCATGTGCACAACAAGTCAGGACATTTATGTGTTGAAATGCTTGTGGTGAGGTTCAGGTTGGTGCTCTACAGGGGGACAAAACTATATACACACTAAACATTAAAATAAAGACATATAAAAGTTATATTAAATAAATACAAAATATACATAAAAATACAAAATATATAGAGACAGGAGGGGTCTGTAGAAATTCTGATTTGTACATTTATGAGACAGGTATAGTCTGAGAGAGAGTGGAGCTATAATATAAATATAAATATGAATGTTTATGTCTATTTCTGTATAAAGTGATTTAGTGATGTTGTCCATAGCAGTGCTATATTGGAGTATTAATAATAAAGTGTCAGAGTGCAGTGCTGTGGTGGTGTGGTGGCATTGGTGGTGTTGGTGATAATTGTGGTATTGGTGGTGTTGGTAGTGTTGGTGGTATTGGTGGTGTAGGTGGTATTGGTGGTGTTGGTGGTATTGGTGGTGTAGGTGGTACTGGTGGTATTGGTAGTGTTGGTGATAATTGTGGTATTGGTGGTGTTGGTGATAATTGTGGTATTGGTGGTGTTGGTGGTGTTGGTGATAATTGTGGTATTGGTGGTGTTGGTGGTATTGGTGGTGTAGGTGCTACTGGTGTTATTGGTAATAATTGTGGTATTGGCGGTGTTGGTGCTGTTGGTAGTGTTTGTGGTATTGGTGGTGTTGGTGGTATTGGTGGTGTAGGTGGTACTGGTGGTGTTGGTGGTGTTGGTGATAATTGTGGTATTGGTGGTGTTGGTGATAATTGTGGTATTGGTGGTGTTGGTGGTATTGGTGGTATAGGTGGTACTGGTGGTATTGGTAGTGTTGGTGATAATTGTGGTATTGGTGGTGTTGGTAGCGTTGGTGGTATTGGTGGTGTAGGTGGTATTGGTGGTGTAGGTGGTACTGGTGGTATTGGTGGTGTTGGTAGTGTTTGTGGTATTGGTGGTGTTGGTGATAATTGTGGTATTGGTGGTGTTGGTAGTGTTGGTGGTATTGGTGGTGTAGGTGGTACTGGTGGTATTGGTGGTGTTGGTGATAATTGTGGTATTGGAGGTGTTGGTGGTGTTGGTGGTATTGGTGGTGTAGGTGGGTCTGGTGGTATTGGTGGTGCTGGTGATAATTGTGGTATTGGTGGTGTTGGTGGTATTGGTGGTATTGGTGGTGTTGGTGGTATTGGTGGTGTTGGTGGTATTGGTGGTATAGGTGGTACTGGTGGTATTGGTGGTGTTGGTGATAATTGTGGTATTGGTGGTATCGGTGGTGTTGGTGGTATTGGTGGTGTTGGTGGTGTTGGTGGTATTGGTGGTGTTGGTGGTGTTGGTGAAAGGCTCACAGCTTGTCAGGAACCTGATGGCTTATGGGTAGAAACTGGTTTGTTCTGGCCCTGTTGTTCCCCTGGTTCTTGCTTGGTGTTCTGTCTCCATGCATCGATGCTACTTACGTAAGCACTAGATTAACTGGAGTATGTTACCATAGCAAACTCTTTACAAACCAATTTTTCTAAAAATAGAAACCGATCATTCTAGTTTACATTCTGCCACACCCTTTAGTCATGGAATTGGTCTGCTAAGTGACTTCATCTTCATCTAGAAGAGTGAAGAACCCACCAGATTGTCATTGGCCTCCAGAATGGACCCTAAAAGATGTTTCTGTTGGTGTTTAGATGTTGGGTTTGTGAATAAATAGGCGTACCAGACCATCAATTAACATTATGTAGTTTCCATAGAGACAGCGTACGTTACAACTCACTGTTCCAGTATCAGAAATGCCAGTGCTGTAGCTTCCGACCCTTACCCTCAGTCTCCATCTCAATGGTGACGGTGTCTCCGGTCATGGGGAAAAGTGTGAGGACGGTGCCGTACGTTCTCCCCTTCTCGAAAGGGTTCCCCGTGAAGTATACAGACAGGAAGTCGTTCTCCATGCCTACGCTGGCCACGTGCCAGAGCGTGACTTCCCCAGCACATGTCTTGAACCGCAGACTGTTATTCATATAACCATTTACACCTGCAGGGCAGAGAGGAGCAACAGGCAGGAGTGATTACATCTCTGAGGTACGACCTCTGTGATTAAACTCTCGTGGTTTCATGTTCCGTAACAGCGAAGTTACATGAACCCTAGATATGAGAAGATGCCTACTGTGCTTGACATTGGAGTTGTAGAATCGGAGGTCCTTGCGGTCAACCTTGGAAGGATCTTCCATGTAGGTCTGAATGTTCTCCTCGAGGTACCAGCTTTTGTTCTCGTCAAACACGGAAAAGATGAGGTGCCTTTCTCTGTCTGACGTTACCTGAAAAAGGAAGCACATCTGTTAACATCTGTGAAGAATCTATCCACCCACTGAAATCCGTCTGCCCGTGCCTGTACAGTCGTAATGGTCCAAATAATCTATCCACCCACTGATGGATGGAGGAGCATTAACCATGTGCAAGCGTGTTGAGCTGTCTAGATAATGTTCTGTTGGAGTAGCATGTCTCGAAGTAGGTATGTGCTAGCTTGCACTCTCCCAGCTGGTGGTATTGGTGGTGTTGGTGATAATTGTGGTATTGGCTCTCTGGTAGTGTTTCTATTGGTGGTGTAGGTCTCTACTGGTGTCTATTGGTGGTGTTGGTCTAGTGTTTGTGGTATCGGTGTGGTGTGGTGGCATGGTGGTATTGGTCTCTCTCTCTCTATTGGTGGTCTCTCTGGTATTGGTGGTGTTGGTGACTAATTGTGGTATTGGTGGTGTTGCGTAGCGTTGGTGGTATTCATGGTGTATCATCCCTGGGTGGGATGGTGGTGTTGTGGTATTGGTTCGTGTTGGTGGTGTAGATGGTACTGGTGGATTGGTACCTGTTGGTGATAATTGTGGTACTGAGTGGTGGTATTGGTGGTGTGGTGGTATTGGTGGTATTGGTGGTATTGGTGGTGTTGGTGATAATTGTGGTATTGGTGGTGTTGGTAGTGTTGGTGGTATTGGTGGTGTAGGTGCTACTGGTGTTATTGGTGGTGTTGGTGGTATTGGTGGTGTTGGTGGTGTAGGTGGTACTGGTGGTATTGGTAGTGTTGGTGATAATTGTGGTATTGGTGGTGTTGGTAGTGTTGGTGGTATTGGTGGTGTAGGTGGTATTGGTGGTGTTGGTGATAATTGTGGTAGGTTTTGACTGGTGGTTGACTGTGAGCAGCTAGTGAATCTTGTGGTATTGGTGGTGTTGGTAGTGTTGGTGGTATTGGTGGTGTAGGTGGTATTGGTGGTATTGGTGGTGTTGGTGGTATTGGTGGTGTTGGTGGTGTAGGTGGTACTGGTGGTATTGGTAGTGTTGGTGATAATTGTGGTATTGGTGGTGTTGGTGATAATTGTGGTATTGGTGGTGTTGGTAGTGTTGGTGGTATTGGTGGTGTAGGTGCTACTGGTGTTATTGGTGGTGTTGGTGGTATTGGTGGTGTTGGTGGTGTAGGTGGTACTGGTGGTATTGGTAGTGTTGGTGATAATTGTGGTATTGGTGGTGTTGGTAGTGTTGGTGGTATTGGTGGTGTAGGTGGTATTGGTGGTGTTGGTGATAATTGTGGTATTGGTGGTGTTGGTGGTGTTGGTGATAATTGTGGTATTGGTGGTGTTGGTAGTGTTGGTGGTATTGGTGGTGTAGGTGCTACTGGTGTTATTGGTGGTGTTGGTGGTATTGGTGGTGTTGGTGGTGTAGGTGGTACTGGTTGTATCCATTGTTGGTGAGGGTTGGTGGTATTTGGTGGTCACTGAGATAATTGTGGTATTGGTGGATTGGTAGTGTTGGTGGTGGTATTGGTGGGTGTAGGTGAGCCCAGTGTGTTATTGGGTGTTGGTGGTATTGGTGGTGTTGGTGGTGTAGGTGGTACTGGTGGTATTGGTAGTGTTGGTGATAATTGTGGTATTGGTGGTGTTGGTAGTGTTGGTGGTATTGGTGGTGTAGGTGGTATTGGTGGTGTTGGTGATAATTGTGGTATTGGTGGTGTTGGTAGTGTTGGTGGTATTGGTGGTGTAGGTGCTACTGGTGTTATTGGTGGTGTTGGTGGTATTGGTGGTGTTGGTGATAATTGTGGTATAGCTTGCACTCTCCCAGCTTGGTTAGCATCATGTGACTGGTGGAGATCTACCTAGTGGATGGAACTGGAGATGACGAAATGCGAGAGACATTTGGGAAATTATTAATGATGTGATATGATCAGTAAAATGTGAAGTAATTCTGGAATTCTGGATCATTTCTGTCGGTCCATTCGTAATGAAAGGTTCTCACCATGGAAAGGGCAGCTGTGTTTTCAAATGCACTACATGGCCAAAAATATGTGGACACTGCCGCTGACCATTACACCGATTTGTTCAAATGGGTTAATTGGGTGTGATGGTCATGTGTCCAATCATATCACATGATTCATAATTTCCCAAATGTCTCTCACATTTAGTCATGTCCAGTTCCACCCACTAGATAGATCTCCCCCAGTGCAATGATGCTACCAAGGTGGGAGAGTTCAAGCTAGCCATGTGCGTTGTTACGGAGTTGGCCCTTCCCTGTGGCTGTAACAGCTTCCACACTTCTGGGAAGACTTTCCACAAGTTACCAAGTCTACCTCTTAGTCTCTCTCTCTCTCTCTCTCTCTCTCTGTCTCTCTCTCTCTCTCTCTCTCTTTCTCTCTCTCTATTCTCTCTTGATCTGTCTCTCCTCTCACGAATGGGTCTCTCTCTCTCGAAATCTCTCTCTCTCCTTTATCTCTCTCTCACCAACTTTCTCACTCTCTTTCTTTCTTTCTTTCTCTCTCTCTCTCTCTCTCTCTCTCTCTCTCTTTCTCTCTCTCTCTCTGAGGGCCAACTCCATAATGACACACATGGTTATGGGATGTGCTAGCTCGCACTCTTGGTACATGCACTCCAACTCGGTAGCATCATGTGACTGGGGGAGATCTATTCAGTGGGTGGAACTGGACATGACTAAATGCAAGAGACATTTGGGAAATGATGAATTATGCAATATGACTGGACTCCTGAGCATTGCACTTTGCACACTCAGTGTGATGGTCAGGTGTCCACATATGTTTGGTCATGTAGTGTATTTGAAAACCCAGCTGCCCTCTTCATGGTGAGAATGCCCTACAGAAGCTGACTGTGTTTAACGGAACGTGTCTCACCACTTTCCCTCGCTTGTCCAAACTCTGTGTTTTGCAAATGATCAGCGGTCCCACCAGACCAGACGCCATGTCCCGCTCTGGATCCAACGTGCTGTGGTACAACCGAGTCAGACAGCGCGGGTCGGCATCGCCTGGAGCATCCTCTGCGGTGAGCTTCCACAGGTACATCATGACCTCACCAGGAGGCACGGCCAGGGAGCGCAGGTCCACCTGTTTGTCTTCATGCCACGGAGAGAGACCACAACATGGATGATTAAGGGTATAGGGATAAAGGGTCTGCTTGCCTGTACACTCCTGTTTCCACCATGATCTCTATCTTCACAGAGATTGTCATGTGTCCTGTGTCCCATGTCTTTTAAAGTAGAAGAACATGCATCACCACTGTACAACACGGATGCAGCAGGTAGGGATTAGGCTGGAACATGCTTGAACTGTCAGGAATTTCCTTTCAGCTGGAACACACTTCTTATCTCTGAGATACCAGTGTGAAATGTGTAGGTCAAGGTAGGAGTGGGTATTGAGGGAATTTGAATTTCCCATGTTTTGGGTTCAAAGGACTTAAGGCATTAGAATGATGATGACGGAGAAACTTGAACTTGACTGGAAAAAGAACATCAATAACAGGAAAGCCGTTACGCCTTTGCTTCCTAAGGAAACCGAGGTCCTTAATGCTTGTAAAAAAAACTGGTAGGGTGAAATAATTAGTGTGCCAGGAATTTTTATAGGCTCATCAAAGAAGTTAATACGATAATGCACTCTTATCTGAGAGCTTTTGTTAATATTTGTATTAGGCTTAAAAACATAAGTGCAAGAAAGTGCTTTTTATCTTTGTTGCTTCTTTATTAATACCAGAGTGTGAATACCACGGTTTGAGTGCATCAACAAAGCTATGCGTCAGAATTCCATGGGATACACCGACTCTGTTTACAGCTGGCCATGTCATGTGACTAGTATCTGGTAGGATTTTAGCCACGTGCAGTTATATTTGGTAGTTAAATGCGTCTACTGTTAGCCGGATTGAAATCCGATTGCCGTGTGGGACGGAATATGCAAATGTGCTCATTTTGCAGCGACCAGTTAGCAACTGCGTATCCGTTCAGTGTCTGTTGTCTGTTGTTTGTTTTACACAGTGGTGTACGATGTCCGTATTCTGGTTTCCAATTATGTGCATCCTCCACCATGCATTCCTCGCCGACACAGGTCACGTAGACAGTGGGGAGGGGTTTGGGATGTACCGGGAGGGATTTGGGTTGTACTGGGAGGGGTTTGGATTGTACTAGGAGGGGTTTGGGTTATACTGGGAGGGATTTGGGTTGTACTGGGAGGGGTTTGGATTGTACTGGGAGGGTTTGGGATGTACCGGGAGGGATTTGGGTTGTACTGGGAGGGTTTGGGTTGTACTGGGAGGGGTTTGGGTTATACTGGGAGGGATTTGGGCTGTACAGGGAGGGGTTTGGATTGTACTGGGAGGGGTTTGGTTTGTATAGGGAGGGGTTTGGGTTGTACTGGGAGGGGTTTAGGTTATACTGAGAGGGGTTTGGGTTATACTGGGAGGGTTTGAGGTTTGCTGGGAGGGATTTGGGGTCTTACTGGAGGGTTTGGGTTGTACTGGGAGGGGTTT
Organism: Prochilodus magdalenae; assembly: GCA_024036415.1. Taxonomy (NCBI): domain Eukaryota; kingdom Metazoa; phylum Chordata; class Actinopteri; order Characiformes; family Prochilodontidae; genus Prochilodus; species Prochilodus magdalenae. The sequence goes on from JAMWET010002487.1 coordinate 71,878, forward strand.
GGGTTGTACTGGGAGGGGTTTGGGTTGTACTGGGAGGGGTTTGGGTTGTACTGGGAGGGGTTTGGGTTGTACTGGGAGGGGTTTGGGTTGTACTGGGAGGGGTTTGGGTTGTACTGGGAGGGATTTGGGCTGTACAGGGAGGGGTTTGGGTTGTACCGGGAGGGCTTTGGTTTGTACAGGGAGGGATTTGGGTTGTACTGGGAGGGGTTTGGATTGTACTAGGAGGGGTTTGGGTTATACTGGGAGGGATTTGGGTTGTACTGGGAGGGGTTTGGATTGTACTGGGAGGGATTGGGTTGTACAGGGAGGGGTTTGGGTTGTACTGGGAGGGATTTGGGTTGTACTGGGTGGGGTTTGGGTTGTACTGGGAGGGCTTTGGGTTGTACTAGCAGGGATTTGGGCTGTACAGGGAGGGGTTTGGGTTATACTGGGAGGGGTTTGGATTGTACTGAGAGGGGTTTGGGTTGTACTGGGAGGGGTTTGGATTGTACTAGGAGGGGTTTGGGTTGTACTGGGAGGGATTTGGGTTGTACTGGGAGGGGTTTGGATTGTACTTGGGAGTGGATTGTGTTTGTACAGGGGAGGGGTTTTGGAGGTTGGTTGTACTACTGGGAGGGATTTGGGTTGTACTGGGTGGGGTTTGGGTTGTACTGGGAGGGCTTTGGGTTGTACTAGCAGGGATTTGGGCTGTACAGGGAGGGGTTTGGGTTATACTGGGAGGGGTTTGGATTGTACTGGGAGGGATTTGGGTTGTACTGGGGGGGTTTGGGTTATACTGGGAGGGGTTTGGATTGTACTGAGAGGGGTTTGGGTTGTACTGGGAGGGGTTTGGGCTGTACAGGGAGGGGTTTGGGTTGTACTGGCAGGGATTTGGGCTGTACAGGGAGGGGTTTGGATTGTACTGGGAGGGCTTTGGTTTGTACAGGGAGGGATTTGGGTTGTACTGGGAGGGGTTTGGATTGTACTAGGAGGGGTTTGGGTTATACTGGGAGGGATTTGGGTTGTACTGGGAGGGGTTTGGATTGTACTGGGAGGGATTTGGGCTGTACAGGGAGGGGTTTGGATTGTACTGGGAGGGCTTTGGTTTGTACAGGGAGGGATTTGGGTTGTACTGGGAGGGGTTTGGGTTGTACTGGGAGGGATTTGGGTTGTACTGGGTGGGGTTTGGGTTGTACTGGCAGGGATTTGGGCTGTACAGGGAGGGGTTTGGATTGTACTGGGAGGGCTTTGGTTTGTACAGGGAGGGATTTGGGTTGTACTGGGAGGGGTTTGGATTGTACTAGGAGGGGTTTGGGTTATACTGGGAGGGATTTGGGTTGTACTGGGAGGGGTTTGGATTGTACTGGGAGGGACTGGGTTGTACAGGGAGGGGTTTGGATTATACTGGGAGGGCTTTGGTTTGTATAGGGAGGGGTTTGGGTTGTACTGGGAGGGGTTTGGGTTGTACTGGCAGGGATTTGGGCTGTACAGGGAGGGGTTTGGATTGTACAGGGAGGGGTTTGGATTGTACTGGGAGGGCTTTGGTTTGTACAGGGAGGGATTTGGGTTGTACTGGGAGGGGTTTGGATTGTACTAGGAGGGGTTTGGGTTATACTGGGAGGGATTTGGGTTGTACTGGGAGGGGTTTGGATTGTACTGGGAGGGACTGGGTTGTACAGGGAGGGGTTTGGATTATACTGGGAGGGCTTTGGTTTGTATAGGGAGGGGTTTGGGTTGTACTGGGAGGGGTTTGGATTGTACTGGGAGGGGTTTTGGTTTGTATAGGTAGGGGTTTGGGTTGTACAGGGAGGGGTTTGGGTTGTACTGGGAGGGGTTTTGGTTGTACTGGGAGGGGTTTGGTTTGTACTGGGAGGGGTTTGGATTGTACTGGGAGGGTTTCGGATTGTACTGGGAAAGGTCTTGGATTGTATCCAAATACTATCCACCTTCTGAAGTACTTGATTAAAATTAGACTAATTCAGTAACATTAATTACTAAAGTCAGAGCTAATGCAACATCAACCCCTAAAATACAAGGAACTCATATGTGGGTTAACACTTATACTCACTCTCAGCTATATTAAATATTGATAACTAAGAAAGTGAATAAACACATGTGATATTGTGAAGGGGTCTCCTTTAGGAGGCTGTACTGGAGATAACAACTGGAGAACTGTGCTTACCTTGGCCTCTCCTCTTTAAGGGCTGAACACTGGCAAGCCCGTTCGGATAAATGTTGTATGGCCGGCTCGCCATGTTTTTAAAAATAATCTGTGAAGGTCGTAAAGATGAGTAGGGACCATGTTAATAGCGAACTCTGAAGGCCTTACAAACAAATTCTACATATACAGTATATATATATATAGGAGAAAGCGTATGAACAGACCTGGAACTGGTCCTCCACTTCTCCCCTAAGCACCGGACCAATCAGTTCGTTGTTCTTGTTCTTCTTCACAGTGAAGGTTTTGTCTGTGTACTCCACATACACCACCTTCTTATACACTTTACCCCAGCGTTTAACCAGTGGGTCTGTCCTTGAGGACCTGGATAACCAAATAAAAGAGAAGCCTGAATTTATACAATTTTGGGACTGTATCAACAATGTATGAACATTCAACATTATTGTATATAGTAAATAAAAGCTCACTGACTGATAAAAACTAGGAACACTGTTATATAACAAACAGTGGATACACACACGAAAGCCCTAAACCCAAAAATGGGTGGAGGTTTGCCACTCAACCAAATTATCCTACATTTACTCAACGAGCATTCGAAAGGATTTCAGGCATTATATCATCAAGGGTCAAGGTCAAGGGAATCCAGACACGTATCCGTGCGTAAAGTAAAAGGCCAAAAATCACAATCAAATGTCAGGACCATCAATCCCCAGATATAAACCAGCATAAACTCTCACATGGGTTCGGGTACACTTTGACACATTGTTGTTATGAAATCACTGTTTCTAACTAATTTTAGACTGTTCTGTGCACAGTGGACGTCAAACAGCTCTGGAAAAAAACAAGAGAGCCCACTCCAGTTTCTCCACATGTACAGCAGGTTCTTAGTGAGGAACCGAGGGTTGGGTTCTAGGTTTACTGGCAGATACAGTGAGCGTCTGGTTCATAAGAACAAGGTCCAGCAGCAAACACACAGGACAACACAGCTACAGACTGGCAGAGGGCCAAACCCACTCTCTACTGACCGTGATGAGCGCCACCTCATTCCAATGTCCCTTACCCACCGTAAGATGACCTCGAGTGACCTACAGAGAGACTGGCGAGCGGTGGCTGGGGTGAAACGCACAGCGAGCATGGTTCTAAAAACAGGCTTCTGGAGGTCATTAGTGATTTTCTAAATAAACAGATCTAATACAATATCTGATCTGGAGTTTGGGAGACATGGTTCCAGTAGTGTAGAGAATCAAACAGAACTGAGGAATGGTCCAACACAAACCCAGAACCTGTACACCTAGAGACACTGATCAGTTTGAGGTGGTCTCTTAGATTTTTCCAGAGCTGTATGTCAACAATATTAAGACACACTGTTGATATCTCTGAGCTTAAGGTCATTGGAAATGAGCTGATGCTCAGTGGAAACGTCTATTGCAGTTTGTTGAGTCCACAGGTAGTTTATGGAAACAGTGAAAATCAAGATAATCACAGATATAGACATATTAAGGTCATTACTTACTGATTAATTACACATAGTGGTTTTAGCAGGCAGGTTATTATAAACGTGAACATGGTTTTATGTCTACCTCAAAGACTGGCTGAATAAGTAAAGCACTCTGCATGTGGTTCCCTGTTAGGCAAGCTAAAAATATATAGAATTATTATCATTGATTGTTATAATATACAGTATATATACTGTAATATATATATTCATATACATAGATCAACAAATGATATGTTGGCTTACGTGGGCATATAGTCTACTTTTTTAATCCCTACCAACAACTACAATGTCCTTACCGGTCACCCTGAGGGTTGTAGTCCCAGGTAACTTCCTCAGCACCTATGTAGTGGACCCAGACTTTTGGCCCTCCCCTCCCAGTGGACCTCAGAATGGACGCTGGCCCTCCAGGTCTGAACACAACGGTGGAAAAAAGCTCGTTGTCCGAGTAATCTTCACTCTCCTCATCTTCCTCATCCTCAGGGTGTTTGACGTTTCGCTTGTCGGCTGGAGGATACACAGGATCGGGACAGTCCTCCACGGTGAAGAAAGCGCTCATGCCAGCTGACCAGAAAGACCAGAAGAGAGTCAGTGCCTTAAGAATGTATATAAGTCATGTACATAGTAGAAACCGAATATACGTATACATTATTAACCATATCGTCACACTTCTGGGTTTCCCTGGTTCCACCACTCTACCGAACTCCACTTCCCAGAGTGCATCACCCCATGACATCACATTTACATGTACCAGTCCATCAATCAATCCCGGTCTAGGTCGCCCGAGTACCAGCACACCACTGAGTTTCCACTCACCCAGTCTTGGTGCGAATTTTTGCCAAACCCCGTTTGCATTACTGAGCATTTCCCCTAAACTCATCTCGACTCTGGTTCTGACCTCCTTTGCTTCTTGACTACTATCTTCCTTATTCCCTGACGGTTTTCTCATTTTGATCTACTCTCTGGCTTTCCTCTGACTACTCTCCCCATCATCTCCTTCTACTTTGGTTGCCTTGCTGTCTGACTACCCTGGTTCTGACCTTAGCCTGCCCCCTTGACTCTGATCCTGCATTCTTGTGCTTTGGTGCTGTGTTTAACAATCCGATTGGCCAAAAAAGCTCATCTGACTTTTAGCCCTGTTCACATCGGCCCAAGTTCTTTGTTTCTGACACATATACTAATATATCATCGCTGTCCATAGAAACACAGGTATCGCCAAAATGGCAACTTTACAGGAGAGGCCAAAAACCTCATTTCATTTGAGTGGAAGTCAATGGAACCAGACGTCTTTCCAAGCAGCTTTGGGCCATTTCTGTTGGTCCGTTCCTCATGGAATTTCCACACAGTGTAAACAGCAGCTCATGTGATCAAATGAAGCATAAAAGTAAAAATCAACAAAAATGGAGATACGTGTTTTTCATTGGACAGCGATGATATAATATAGCCAAATCAGTATTCATTTTTATGGCTTCTGTTGACTTAGATATTAAGAGATCTGATTGCTAAGGGCATAAAAATCTGAGGCCAACTGCATTCATTCTGAAATGTTAGAATGTTGGACACTTATTTTCATAATGTATAATTTCTATTATGTATGCAGTCATTTTTTTGGGCTCTTAAGTCAGTTTTGGCATCATAATTGTTGGAGGGACATACACCCTGCCTGTCACATGTCTGTCTGTCTGTCTGTCTGTCTGTCTGATCTTGTTTATGTCAAACAACGCCCCCTCTGGTTGCTTCTTGCTATAGCACTGCTTTTCCTGCTCCCCCCTGGCTCCACCCACTCCCACACCTGATGCCAATCGGTACTCACTAGGACTTCTATTAAGACTCCTTTGTTTGCCCTGCCTGTTGGGAAGTCTCTGTTTTCCCCCGTGTAAATCTTAGCAGTGGTTCCTTTCAGTTCTCGTTGTTTTGTAGTGTTTGTGTTAGTCTTGAGTTTTTGACCCTTGTTTTGTTTCTGCTGTCGTCTCTCAATCTACGGACATGTCTTTAGTGATACCCACCTGTGTTTTGACCCCTGTCTCCCAGGTTAACTCAAATAAAGCCACTATGCGTTTGCAACCTGCCTCAAGCACTCCATTACACTGCCTCCATACAGGCCTCACTCCTGGAGTGAACATCCTGGCTATTCCCTTCCTAATCTTACGCATGGAAAGTCCGGAGGCACACAAATACATAACCCTGTATAACTTGGTCCTTCACATCGCGCAGTGACCTTCACCTTGCTGATGCGAGTGGATCCTGCAGGAGATAAGAAACTTTCCCTCAGTGCTCGGCTTCATCAAGGCCATGGTGAAGGTCATGGGCGTTATCTCGACCGTAACCCGCCTGTGGTCCATGACCTGTAGTGTGTGGTCCTGGAACTGGATGGTGTGGATGTTTGGAGTGGAGCCCAGGCCAATCAGGTGCCAGGAAATGACCGGGCTTTTCAGACACACTTTCAACCCTGCCCAGAGAAGAAGATGAGAAGGAACAGAGTAAGGCTCCCAGTGTTGTCCCCAGTGTTGACTTGATTCTAGCAGATTCCTGATGATCTATCAGGTCCCAGGAGAAGGAGTTGTTCAAACCTGGCAATGTGGAGTTGATGTATCCATTGATGGTGTGGAACTGCCGACTGGTTGGTTTCCTGGGTTTATCGGATCTGCTCAGGTCCCTGTACCAGCTCTTGCTCTCATCAAACACGGCAAACAGCAGCACGAACTCTGGAACCTTCCGCTCACGCTCCTCTGTCAGGACACCTGGAGACAGGTAGAAGGTCACATTCAGATTCCCCTTGTCCATAGCAGGTCTATAGTCAGTATAGTCAGATTATGGACGGGTTATTGGTTTGTTCCAGTGTTCCCCAAGCTAATATCAGACAGTCCACCCCAGTCATTTCTAGCAGCGACTGAATGATCTCAACATCATGGAGCCTGGGAGTTATTTGCAATGGCATGAACATTTTTTAAACTAATCCTCTATCTAATCCTCTGTCAATAAACAAAATGTGTTTATGTGTGCTCTGTAGGAGAGTTGTAGTTACTATCACCACTTGTAGTTACATACTGAGAACTCCATCTACAAGGCTATCTACAAGGGGCTTCATAGCGCATGCATAAGCCTTTGCATAATGGCTTAACATTTCAAAAAGCTGTAGCTGCGTATCCGTTAACAGCTTAGGTCTGTAGCCATGAAATGACTACATGGTCTATGAAGTAAATGGCATACGCTGAAGTGACAGACATTTGCCCCAATTATAACAGTGTTATGATTTATATCCCTTGCTGACAAGTCTTTCGCATTTAACCCACACACTAGGGGGCAGTGAGCACACTTACCCGGAGCAGTGGGCAGCCCTATCCACGGCACCTGGGGAGCAGTTGGGGGTTAGGTGCCCTGCTCAAGGGCACCTCAGTCATTACTGTCAGTTCAGGGATTTGAACCGGCGACCCTCCGGTCACAAGCCTGGTTCCCTAACCTCCACCCCACGACTGCCCCCACATACCAAAATAATGGAGCTTAAAAGATGGATGCCTGGCTAGGAATAACCTATATCAGTCCGTTCTGCATTGCTGCTGTCAGAACAAAACCTTGCATCTTCAGTTTTGCTGTTTGGGTTTTGGGTTTTGGGGAACTTCAGGATGAACGGGCCAAAAGAAAGGGTTCCACCGACTTCCATTAAAAGTAAAGTAGGATTTCCCCCAGTGTTATCATTTTGCAGATACGAGGCTCTGTTCCAAAAGCAGCGATATACGCCATTAATCATAACATTATGACCACCTTGATGTATATGGGACCACTGACCATATAGGACACTCTGTAGGTGTACAGGTCCAGACTGTGGTCCATCTGTTTCTCTGTGTACTGTATTACCCTGTTCTTCAATGGTCAGGACCCCCATAGGACCCGCACAGAGCAGGTACTATGTGATCATTCTTAGCATTGCAGTGACACTATGGTGGTGGTCGTCACTGCTGGACTGGGAATCATCTACCAACCAGAACTCTTCAGCACAGCAGTGTCCTATGGGCAGTGTCCTGTGGGTAGCATCCGCTGATGAAGGACTAGAGGATGACCAACATTCAGCACCAGCAGTGCTGAGAATGATCCACCACCCACATAATACCTCCTCTGTGGTGGTCCTGTGGACCATTGGGGGAGAGGTTTAACAAAGTATACATAGAAACAGATGGACTACAGTCTGTACCTGTAAAACTACAAGGTGCTATAATAAAACGGACAGTGAGTGTAGATACGAGAAGGTGGTCATAATGTTATGCACGGTCAGTGAATTTCCAGTTGTGTACTAGTTCTCTCAGACCTGACTTGCAGATCAGGAAAGCACCGATGAGTCCAGAATTGAAGTCCCGCACTATGTCCACCTGAGACGAGTACAGGTAGGTGAGGCAGTCTGGGTCAGTCACAGTTGGGCCACTGTTGGGGGAAATGTCCCACACGTATTTGTAGTAGCCACCAGGAAGAACGGCATCATCTTCTCTCTCCTGGAGCGAGCTGGAGTCATCATAGCCGGCACCTGGACATATCACGAGATGGTAAAGATGGACATCCCAGAAATAGAAGGCCGTCTATAGGGTTTAATTATTAATCAGCGTTTCTGTTAACATGCACACACTGGACTGGTAAACCAGCACTCAATGGCACTGAGCCTTAGTCCCTTGGCACAAGATATTGAGGTGTTCCAGTGAGTCCCTGGGAGTCCCTCTGTTCCAGCCCACAGACCTAGTGCTCTTAATGTGACTTGTTTGATTTGTGTGGGAATCATTTTCCCAGTTGCAGTGCATCTCGGTTCCATTATTTAATGTACTGTTCTAATTTTGCAATCCCTATTTGCTTTATCGTGTACGGTTTTCTTTCTGCTGCTATGTGGCAATGAAACCTTGTTATTCTCAGCTGGAGGACTCAGGTTGGGGGTCACCCACGATATCAGGTGGCACAGGGATCATTTTCATTATAGCCAGGAGCACAAGGTTAACCAGCAGGGACAACACAAAGTGTAGTGGAAGGAAAAAAGCCCACATATGGCTCAGAAATAGCCATATTAAAAGCATACATATAAATAAATAAATATTAATAAATGAGATTCTATAAGTAATATCTCAAAGCAACGTCACAAAAATCAGTCACGTGAATTGCCTGTAGGTAAATAGGTGAGAGTAAAGCTGACCATAGCCACGTCTGCCCTATGACAATCAGTTTCATGTGACTAATGCAGATGGAAACGGTTATATGGGTCTGCAGGCTGGCGAAGGACAGGTTGTTTACATTGCTGGCTGGAATGAAAGAAACCAGGGACCTTAGTTACGGACACCAACAAATCACATGCGGCTCAAATGTGGATCTGAAAATCTGGATGTAATCAATATTCCGAATATTCCGAGTTCTGGAGGTTCACGTCCTTCGTTCGTATTTGGGTCATAGTTCGCCTGTCTGCACTCATGACGTAACGTGCGGGAACTTGATGGTGTAATCAAAGTCATGCAGCAGAGTCTGAGAAGCGCACTTAATGACACCCTTCATTTCGATTTTGGGGCGGGGTTGGCCCAGAGTTACGTAAGAACAGATTTTCACACGCGTTAATCAAGCTGTAGGGCCTTTTGATGGCAGGAAATACTCAACCAACGTTCGGCGCTATTAAAAACACCAGTGTTGCGCAATAAGCTCGCCGCTACGCTACCATGTTTGCGCAACACAGGTAAAACCCGGAAAGGTGTATAGAAAGTATAAACCACATTAAACCCAAAGAGAAACTGAGAGAGTTTAGGGTTCTTAGCATTGTACCAGAGAGTTTAGGGTTGTTAGCGTGGTACCAGAGAGTTTAGGCTTGTTAGCATGGTACCAGAGAGTTTAGGGTTGTTAGCATGGTACCAGAGAGTTTAGGGTTGTTAGCATGGTACCAGAGAGTTTAGGCTTGTTAGCATGGTACCAGAGAATTTAGGGTTGTTAGCATGGTACCAGAGAGTTTAGGCTTGTTGGCATGGTACCACAGAATTTAGTGCTGTTAGCATGGTACCAGAGAGTTTAGGGTTGTTAGCATGGTACCAGAGAGTTTAGGCTTGTTAGCATGGTACCAGAGAATTTAGGGTTGTTAGCATGTAACCAGAGAGTTTAGGCTTGTTAGCATGGTACCAGAGAGTTTAGGGTTGCTAGCATGGTACCAGAGAATTTAGGGTTGTTAGCATGGTACCAGAGAGTTTAGGCTTGTTAGCATGGTACCAGAGAGTTTAGGCTTGTTAGCATGGTACTGGTTGTGGTTGGTGTAGCTCAGCGGATAACACCACTGCCCGCCAGAGAGCCACCACCACGTGTGGGAGACTGGGGTTCGAATCCCAGTCTGGGTGACTATGCTGTGCTACACAAATAAGAGTCCTTGGGCAAGACTCCTAACACTACATTGGCCCACCTGTAATATGATGAACCTTGTAAGTCGCTCTGGATAAGAGCGTCAGCTAAATGCCGTAAATGTAAATGGTACCACAGAATTTAGTGTTGTTAGCATTGTACCAGAGAGTTTAGGCTTGTTAGCATGGTACCACAGAATTTAGTGTTGTTAGCATGGTACCAGAGAGTTTAGGCTTGTTAGCATGGTACCACAGAATTTAGTGTTGTTAGCATGGTACCAGAGAGTTTAAGCTTGTTAGCATGGTACCAGAGATTTAGGGTTATTAGCATGGTACCAGAGAGTTTGAGGTTGTTAGCATGGTACCAGAGAGTTTAAGGTTGTTAGCATGGTACCAGAGATTTAGGGTTATTAGCATGGTACCAGAGAGTTTGAGGTTGTTAGCATGGTACCAGAGAGTTTAAGGTTGTTAGCATGGTACCAGAGATTTAGGGTTATTAGCATGGTACCAGAGAGTTTGAGGTTGTTAGCATGGTACCAGAGAGTTTAAGGTTGTTAGCATGGTACCAGAAATTCTCAGTGCTCTTAATAACACTTCATTCAGATGAATATGAACCACTGACAGGACAGCAAAGAGTACCACAGTCTCAGAAATGTGGGTTGAATGATGAAAGCTGATGGATTCACCTTCTGACTGCTTCCAGTATGGGATGCCAATCGGAGAGATGCTAAAATTCTGAGAGGCTAAGTTCTTAAAGTGGACCACCACCCTGTCATTGACCACTGCTCTGATTGTAGGACCCTGAATACCTGCAACACAAAAGCACAATCGAATGTCAGCCTCCTTCAGGTAGCCTAATGTTTGTTGACAAATGTGTTTGCTGTACATAGAAAGGTTCCTAAATGGTTCTAGGCAATCATTAAAACTTTACACTGTGTCAAAAGCCTTTATACTTTACAAGGATTCCTTTTTTCTACAAATAATGTGTCTTTATTTTTACAAATGTATCTTTAGGTTTACAAAAAATTGTCTTCAGAATTACAAAAGAAATTTCTTTAGATTTACAAAAATTTGTCTTCAGATTTACAAAAGAATTGTCTTTAAATTCACAAAAAAAAAATCTTTATATTTACAAAAATGTGTCTTTAAACAGTAACTGAAAGATTTGCATCATCTTTGGCCTTTCTCCAAGGGATCCTTCTGGTTACCTTGATTGTATGTAGTCTGATCCCTCTGTGCTAAATACCAGAATGTGAAAACGTGACGGTCTTCTCAGGAGGAATTATTAATATCTTGCCATTTAACCAGAAAACTCTCACTCTGAGCAGTGCTGTACGTAACCTAGCTAAACATATTCAATAAATGTTTTCCAGAATAAAAGCTCAGGTACGAACCAGCCCATGGAGGTTTGGTTTTTGGAGTGGTGAAAGTAGAATCTGTGAATTCAGTGTAAATGGCCTTCTTGAATTTCTGGGCACCAGCTGCAAATCTCCTGTGAAGAATGAACAGATGAAGCTCATAAGGTCAGTCCGACACTCCATCCAGTTAAAAATTTCACTTAGTTTATTACAACTTTTAAAACTTCCACACCAAACTGAGAACCAGCAGGGCAATATATACCAGCAAGGCACTTTACTGAATGTAGAAACTGAAATATAGCAATACAGATATTTGCAAAATATTTGCTACATGCTCCACAAACAACAAAGATACAAATCATCAGATGAATATTTCTGCTAATGTTTTTAAATATTGGTAATTAAAACAGATATAACGCATGTGGATCAGGCCACAGTTGATCCACACAGTTTTTTCCCATTTAGTTTATTTCAGCAGTAATTATATTATATATTTTATTTATATTATATGTAATATATTATATTTATACAGTACTTATGTATTAAACTGTCTAGAGGTGTGATCTTGGCAGGTGAAATTATCTAACTTGTAGTTGATATATCTTAAAATTCTTACGTTGAGATTGTTTTAAACTAATTATTAAGATTAAGATTATTTATCTAATTTTCAGATATCTCTTTACTTGATTTAGCCAATTTTAGGATAATTTGGCTTATTATAAGATACGTGCTGGACCCCAGCCAAATATACCTGCCAATATAATGAGACCATCTGGCTTACAATAATCACTTAAAAGAGCACAAAGTACAATAATCTTAAAATAAGATTATAGCAGTCTCAAAACGAGAAATTAAAATACATATCGTCGCTGTCCAATGAAAGACATGTATCTCCGTTTTTGTTGATTTTTACATTTACGCCCGTTTGATCACATGAGCTGCTGTTTACACTGGGTGTGAATTTCATGAAGAATGGACCAACAGAAACGGCCCAAAACTGCTTGGAAAGACGTCTGGTTCCATTGACTTCCATTCAAATGAAATTAGGTTTTTGGCCTCTCCTGTGAAGTCGCCATTTTGGAGATACCTGTTTTTCTTTCGCCAGTGATGATATTTTAGATACAAGATCATTTTTTATTTCCCAAGATATCCTTATGTAGGAGGACGCGTTCAACCTGTTATCACAGCAAAGCCATGTACTTTGACCAAAGGGATAGTGTAAAAACTACAAAATAAAGAAATCTCGGTAGCACTTTACTTCACAGATCGGAAATAAGCAGGTAACGATGTGGTAGTTTTACAGAAACAAATTGTATGTAGTTATTAAATAAATGTCAGTTTCCTAGTTGTTATTAAATAATAAATATAAAAAATATAAATATATAAAAAATATAAAAATGTATATATATAAAATATAAAAATGATATATATCAATTTTTTTATTTTACACTGTAAAAAGTGATTTGTTACAAGCACATAAATTGGGTTTATTCAACCTAAAAAAAAGAAAAAAGCTTTGCTTACATCTCACAGATGAAAAATGTTTTTAAATATTTATGAAATTAATATTCTTCAGACTGTAGCTGAAACTGTAGTCATGTTTGGCACACAATTAATCAGCCTCCCTTTACCCCATCCATCATAAGACCACTAATGACCAGCGGTGACACTGACATGGTAATGGCTTGCCGTGTTTGTGGCACCCTCACCCAACCCAACCAAGAGTGGGTATGGGATCAAACCGTGACCTCTCAACAAATGGACTACAGTC
>JAMWET010002487.1:95000-125000 GCA_024036415.1 Prochilodus magdalenae
TGCTGGAACATGGAAGGTCTTCCCTGAAAGAGGCGTGGTCTGGATGGGAGTATGTGTTGTCCTATATCCTCTATATACAGTTCCGCATTGATGGTACCTTTCTAGATGGGTAAGCTGCAAACGCCATAGGCACTAATTCAACCCCATACCATCAGAACTATGAACTGTCTGTTGAATACAAGCTGGACGATCCGTCCTCTCTTGGGTCTTTTGGTGGGATTATGTCCTCTGGACGGTGAGGTATCCGAAGTCTTTGGAATATTACACTGTGGGGAACATTTTTCTAAAATTGCTCCAGAACTTTTTCAGCACTTTTGATTCCTCAGGCCCAACGTTTTTCTGAGAGGCGCTGCTGCCATCAAATTCTAAATGAGTTAGCCATTTTCATGATGGTAATATGTCTCACTTTTATCATCCGATATGTGCTGTACTGTCACAACCTTTTTGGGAATTGGGGTTGTACATTCATTATTGTGATTGGTGTGGTGCAGCGGATAACACTACCTGTCACTGAGCTACCACACCATGTGGGGGACTCTGGTTCGAATCCCGGTCTGGGTGACTATGCTGTGCTACACCAATAAGAGTCCCGCTACACTGGCCTACCTGTAATATGATTACAGCTAGGCGCTGTAAATGTAAATACTCCGTTCTTTTTTCCATTGGAGATTTTATTATAAAATCTCATTTGCATTTCTTATATCGGGGAATGAAATGAATGTTCATGAAAGTGGTCTAAATTTTCAATAATGATAATGAGGGTTTGAATGATCTAAAGCAGGTATAATAGATAATAATAACAAACAATGCTGGTCTGCCACAAAGAGAGCTTTAGTAATCCATTCATATAATTTAATATTAATTATATTGGCTCAGTTTAACAAAAAAAAACAAACCTTATAAAAAATATTATATATATATATATATATATATATATATATATATATATATATATATATATATATATATATATATATATATATATAATTTAATATTAATTATATTATAAAAATATATCTAAAAAATTATATTTATATATACATATATATATATAAAATATTTTTTCTAGCATAAGGTTTGGTTTTTTGTTAAACTGAGCCAATATAATTAATATTAAATTATATGAATGGATTACTAAAGCTGTCTTTGTGGCTCTTTGTTTTTTTTTTTGTTTTTTTTGTTAAACTGAGCCAAATACTTACTGGCTAGATCTCAAGTGCACAGCATCTGTGCAGAGGACTGTATCTGTCAAATACCAATACATAAACACTATCAAATAAAATGCAGACATTGGAGTCCAGATATTTAGTTCTGCAAGGTTAAGAAAGAAGAGTCGACACATTCAAGCACAATAGACCAACTTCACCCCACCCAAACAGATTCCAGTTTATTTGATCATGTCAAGTCTGTCAGCTGTGGCAATAACATTATGGCTTCCATAAGCTCCTGCAAAACTCCTGGTCTGGACTCTGAAATCTGATCTGATCTACTGAACAAGCCAACGTTAGGACGGAAAGTGGACACAGACCGGTTCCATATCGGAAATTAGAAAAGACTGTTGAGCCTGTATGCAGAACAAGAGGGAAGAAGGGCGGGAGGAGATGATGGGGGATTCGGGTTTGGTAGAAATAAACAACATCAGTAACACCTGTGATGTAATAGGCTCTTAATGTCTGACCCTTTGACCCCTCAGGTCAGTTTAGGGGAATCCCTGCTGGAGGCGGAGAATGTGGAAGATTTGGACACGCCCGTCAACTGTTTCAGGAAGCTGTTTGGTATGCCCTGTTGTTTCTTATTTGAGCCCATATCAGGAAAGAAGGAATATGATTCACATTTTCTTGTATTATAAGGGTTTTGATTATTATACAAGCATCGCTAAAGTTTAAAAACATAGTCCATGCAGGCCATATATGGAAACTAAAGTCCCAGAATCAACGTAAGTACGGATATTCTGTAGAGCTAATTCATGTTCTGCGTCATAGCAGGAAGGTACTGTCTTCCAGTCGGTGCTGCACTGATACAACAGGATTGGTATAAACCAGTCCAGAGAGTTTTTTAACCAGGATATTGGAAACAAATCTACCAAAATTAATAACGTCACTACTTGGAGCGGTTCATTTTCCATGTAGTCGTGGATTGGCACAAGAGACACCTATAGCTACAGAGTTTAATAGAGAAATATTCAGTGTAACGATGTTTTCCCACATGCACAGTCAAAAACAAGAACCCAACATGAACCCGCTGAATTTACAGTTCTGCTGTTAGTGCTGTTCCACCTGCTGGAGAGACAGAGCCAATCTTCCAGTCTTTACCAGGAACGAGGAAATCAATATCTGAATATTAATACATCCAATTCTGGCGTTCTGTCCTAATCTACGTAAATATAATAATAAAAAACACTGCTGTAAATGATTGTGCTGTATAGGACCTTTCCTTTCCACCATCTTTGCTAAAAAATGAACTGAATTTTCAGTCGGTGGACTTTTTTGACTTGATTATCCAAAGACTCACAAGCAAATTTCTATTGTACATAACATGCTACAGACACTAAAAGCACCAAGCAGCATATGAGAGAGTTACTCTTTATTTTATTATCTGGCATAGTTTTGATAATGTGTCACTTTAATGTTCATTAGACATGTAATGGAACGTATGTAATGGGTTTTAAAATGTAATTGTAATTCAGCTTTTAATCGATATTTGTTATTGCTGCATTGGATTATGGTGTGAATAAAGAGACTCTGATTGAGACTCTGATATTAATGTCCGACTTTCTGCTATGATAACATTTAGCATATATCGTATCATTTACCAAACTTTATAGTTTTGCTATCGATATTGATATCAGGAGCCTCGCTGTTACTCGTTATCAGATCGAATGGGAAATCAGTGGTATTGCTAATCATTCCTATTAACGACTTTTCTGATGATTTTGTACTATATCTGGTGGTGTAGTATAAGCACTAATGCTTATTGTATTTTATTTACCTAACAAAAGATTTTATTTATTTTTGATTATTTTCTTGTTTTGTAACCTGCACTTTAGTCTACATCTTGTTCTGTATCTGTTCTGTTGTCATGATGCAAATTTCCCCATGTGGGATAATAAAAGGCTATCTTAGCTTATCTTAGCCTAGCTTAGCCTATCTTAGCCTAGCTTAGCTTAGTTCAGTTTATCTTAGCTTAGCTTATTTTAGCTTAGCTTGTCTTAGCTTAACTTAGCCTAGCTTAGCTTAGTTCATCTTATTTTATCTTAGCTTATATTAGCTTAGCTTATCTTAGCCTAGTTTAGCTTAGTTCATCTTAGCTTATTTTATCTTATCTTAGCCTAGCTTAGCTTAGTTCATCTCATCTTATCTTAGCTTATTTTAGCTTAGCTTATCTTTTTGTCCACTCTAAGGCATCTGTTTAGCTTTCTAGCTATGTAGCTTTTGTTTTCCTCTGTTGAGTGTGAATTTGAGTAAAACCACTCATTCTGTGGTTGCAGTAGCGCTAGCTTCTCGTAGCTGGTCTCCTAATGTAGGAATTACTCTCTACAAAGTATTAATGCTAAAAATATCAATCAACACATCGTCATACCCCCCTCGTTTACATTGTGAACAGTTATTGGTGATGTAGTAGTGAGAGGAGTCATTTGGGGAATAAAAGATTTACTAAATTGTCATTAGCTTCAACTGCTAACGTTAGCAAGCACCAAGGTGCTGATACAACTGCTCTTCCTTATTCGGAAAGCTGGGAAACGGGGGAAAACGTACGTAAATCCATTCCATACACTGAAATATCGAACATGTGCAGCCCCAAACACAACTTAATTATATTGTTATTGTCTGTGTTTTATCTGTTTTGATTTTGTAAACTGTGGCGTAAATTGAGCTACGTGTATTCTAGCTAGGTGTTTCGAAGCCTTATGTTTACATATGAATGCGTTCTGTAATTCGGCGTAGGCCTTGTTTAGCTCCGCCCACTTACGTTGAAGTTCTAAGGCGCGTTTGAGCTCTGAGGTGCATTCCAGGGCAACCAATCAGAACAGAGCTCTCTTACCTTGCTTGATAAACACAGCCTGTTGCATTCTTAAGGGTAAAGGGAAGTTGGAGAATGGTCAGGTGAACATGATGATGGGTTACCATTTTTGGAACATGAATCCACAAAATGCTGGAGTGTGCCGTTAATAAAAAAAAAAAAAAAAAGAAATATGAGATGGGCAGATTTAATGCGGACTCTTCCTCCATTTCTCTCTCTCTCTTTATCCCCCCTCTCTCCCTCTTAGTTTGCGATGTCCTGCCGCTAATCATCAACAACATGGAGATGCGTCTTCCTGCTAGTCTGTTGCATAAGTACATGCACAAAGCGGCTGAGTTTTACATCGGCTACGTGACACGAGGCCCCAGCGCAGACGCGCAGCTACAGGGTGAGTGATGGTTGTTGGTGCTGGTGTTGGCTTATAGACCAAAATGACCATAACGGTGGTTGTACATGTTGGTATCTCTCTCAGGACCTCAGGAGGTGGCAGGGCTTAAGTCTCCAGGAATGGGACGGGGTCAGCGGTACGTGATAGACGGGCTGTCTGAGAAATCTTCCGTGGTGACCGAGCCATGGGAGAGGCTGCTGGAGATTGTGGGAGTGGTCGGGGCGAGGTGTGAGTGGCAGGGCGAGAAAGGGAGCAGGTAAGTGAGTATATGAAGTCCAGTTGATTAACGCTGATGATGCTGTAACAGTGGAGCTTGTCCAGCTCTGGGATATCATTACAGCTGGGATGGGATATCTTTGAGGTGGCAGGACTTGTTGGGTTCTCTGGTCGGGTCAGGAGTGGTGAGTACCCACCAGGTCGGGTCAAACTATCAATCGGCGATAGGGCACCCAAGGCTCATTGATGTGTGCGGTCAAAGCAGCTGTCCTAACCAACAAAAGGGCAACTGTGGCACATAGGAGCAATGTGTGCATCACACAGTTCCTGGTACCTGCTGGCATGGCCTTGGGATGGACAGGGTGTCCATGTTAACTCCCGTCCACCATCAAAAGTTGGACACCTGGCCACCTGGCTCAATTTCTTCCGTGACATGGTGCCCCGTGTGTGCCATTCACCGGAAGAAGTGATGGGCTGGACAGTAGAAGAGCCAGTGTGATATTCTGGGCAGTGTTCTGCTGGGAGACCCTGGGTCCAGGTATTCATGTAGACCAGGTGCACCCTGTCATGATGATGGTATTTTCCGATGGCGTTCCTTCTGCTGCTGCCGCAGTGCACACGCTGTTTGGGAATGGTTTGTGGAACATGACGAAGACTTAACATTTTACACCCCTCCCCCCACCGTGTGTATGTTAATGCGGGTTGTGTGTGTTCATTAGGACGTATACAGAGCTGCTGCAGCGAGTGAAGGAGTTGTGTCGGTACCTGCCCGGGTTGGAGGGGGAGACTCTATCCCGCTGCTGTGGTCAAATCGTCACCTGCTCCACCCTGGTTCTGTTCCGCAGCGCCCACTTCTACGTTTCTACCGTACAGCCTTCACTCTTTCAGGGTGAGCATGAGTGTGATTGTTGCAAGCATCCACTTTTTTAAAAAGCGAGTGTAAGTGTTTCTATACAATAAACCAGTAACTGTGCAAAGGTTTGGACACCCTTCCAGCTGTATGGTCTAACCCAAACCTTGGAACTGAAATGGATACTGTGCAAGCTTCCAGTAACTGTAGATTTGGAGACCTCTTTGGTGGACATGTGTAATTGAACAGGACATGGGAAAGAACGTGTTGTATTGGTGGGTGGGCTTCGGCCCCTTATCTACGCAGATGAGATGATTCTAGTCGGGTTGAAGCTGTATTTCCACTTTCCAAAATGTCAGTAGGAATAGGGAAACGACGGAAGGTAGGCCCGAGAACATTGCTGGAGAGGCAAAGGACCTGCAGGAAGGTTTAACTGGCACAGGACTCTAGCTGTGCCTAAACATGATCTGCAAAAGCCCTTACCTGTACCATCATCACACATGTCAGCATGCACAGCGTGCAAAACCACATCTGGATACATCAGAAGCGTTTCGGTACCAAGTGCATGTTGTGTAGAGGGTTTATCGAAGTGTTAGGCCCAATCCCATTTCACCCCTCGCCCCTAACACTTAGCCCCACCCCTCTGTTTTGCGCGTTCACCTCTAGGGGTACTACCTCTGGCTTTTTAATTTTTTTATGAGAGAATTCCCAGAATTCCCTGCGAGTCATCGGTAAGATGGCTGGACAAGTGACCAAAGAGCCCCATAAAGCCGCTGTACTGTAAGGTCACCATGGTAACAGTGATTTACGGTCCTTTTCCTCTTAACACACGTCGAAATCACTGGTAATACACTGATGTCTCGGCGCTACCTGGCGGGATTTCCCCGTTCCACCTTAAACGGTGCAGCGGTTACATCTGGTACCTGAGGTTGCTGCACCACTTAAGGTGGAATGGGGAAATTTGATCATGAAGCTGGAGATTAAAGAGCTCAGTTCAGCTTCATATCACCGGAGAATTCTCGGTGGTGGGAATAAATGATTGCCCCTCCCCCTTTTTGAAGTCATGTGATGCCCTGAATGTATTGAAGCAGTGAGGAGCTGAACTCCACCCTCCTCTGCTGTCACTGCAGACTGGCAGGGTCGCCTACAGAGCACCGCTAGCTGCCTGTTAATGAAGTCATTCTATATAACTCAGTTTCTAGGGGGGAGGGTTAAACTCGTAAACAAGGGGCAGGGGCCAAAGATAAGAAATGGCATTGGGCCTCAGTATATTTTGAACCCACTTTACATCTACGCATCACTTTACACAGAACCTACTCTGTCACCATTTCAGTCATGTAGGTGTAAGGAACCTGAAGGGAACATGTATATTATTTTCCAACTTCATTGATATTAATTTTGTGTGTCTCAGGACATAACTCTCTTGGTTCAACTCCATGGGTTCTGTTGGAGGATCTGTCTCATGTGTTTAACGACATGGAGGTGGAGAGGTCAAGTGGCAAACACGCCCACAAAAAACGCAAGCTAGCTGACGGACGAGAGAAAACCATGGTGAGGGTCGATCTTTTGTTTATCACGCTTCTGCTGATGAGGAGGAGGAGCTGGAGGAGGAGGAGGAGGAGCATGTAATGGTTTGTAAGTATGGATTCTGTATATAAAGAAAAGACATGTCATGTGCGCAGAGCTCTGATGACGAGGACGCTCTGGGTAAGGGACGAGGAAGGCATATGTTGGTGAATAAGACAGAAATGCCGGGGTGGGCCGAGACGTTAGAACATTTCAGAACAGCGAGAGAGAGCTGGGACCTCCTGCACTCCCATGATGCTCTGGAATCAGGTACGCAGTGCTGTGTGCGTGCGCAGTGTAACTGCTGGAGGAGTGTACAATATGTCTTGGATAACTGAAATCAAGTTTCCAGAAATGAATGGACCAAAAAGATGATCGTTATTTTTGATTCTCACAGAGTTCAACAAGATCTGCCTGGCTTGGAAGACGGAAAGCTGGCTGTGGTTCCGAATATTCCTCACTGACATGATCATATACCAGGTATGGTCTGATTAGTAGTGAGGTGGAGACTGTTGGGTAATATGATACTGTCATATACTGTGAGTTGTCTACGATCTCCCTGGAGGATTATATAAGATTACAGGAGAATGGAAAAGTTTTGGTGCAATGCAACAACTTCTGTGCCATGTATAGTGATTTAGCAAAACAAGGAAGTGTGGGTGTGTGTGGGTGTGTGTGGGTGTGTGTGTGTGTGGGGGTGTGTGTGTGTGTGGGTGTGTGTGTGGGTGTGTGTGTGGGTGTGTGTGGGTGTGTGTGGGTGTGTGTGGGTGGGTGTGTGTGTGGGTGTGTGTGTGTGGGGGTGTGTGTGGGTGTGTGTGTGGGTGTGTTCTGTGCCATGTATAGTGATGTAGCAAAACAAGGAAGTGTGTGTGTGGGTGTGTGTGGGTGTGTGTGGGTGTGTTCTGTGCCATGTATAGTGATGTAGCAAAACAAGGAAGTGTGTGTGGGTGTGTGGGTGTGTGTGTGGGTGTGTGTGGGTGTGTGTGGGTGTGTGTGGGTGTGTGTGGGTGTGTGTGTGGGTGTGTGGGTGTGTGTGTGGGTGTGTGTGGGTGTGTGTGGGGGTGTGTGGGGGTGTGTGGGGGTGTGTGGGGGTGTGTGTGGGTGTGTTCTGTGCCATGTATAGTGATTTAGCAAAACAAGGAAGTGTGTGTGTGTGTGTGTGTGTGTGTGTGTGTGTGTGTGTGTGTTGTTTAAATGTTTTCTATTTAATGTTTAATTGTGTTATATATGATTACGGTGCAGTCTATAAATAGAAATGCTTCTATTTTAGGACAGTAGTCCATCTTCAGCTAAATGTCTTTTGGTGTAAATGTAAATTTAAATTTATCGGTTAGAATGACCAATCATACCATCTGTCCAGTGTCAGTCATTTCTTAAGCAGTTATCTGCAGAGACTCACCCTTTACCATCATTCACCCCTTATTTTATTAATGTGTATGTGTTTCAGGGTCAGTACAGAAAAGCCCTGTCCAGTCTCGTACAGATGTCGGCCCTTCAACCCCAGCCGAGCCAGAACTCACTATCAGCGGCATCACACCTGGAGATGCACAGAGCCTTAATACAGCAAGCGTCCTGCCACTATGCGCTGGGGGAGCACAGGGTAAACCACAGAGCAGTCTCAAACATGACGTCCATGCTGCATACAATCATATTGAAGACAAAAACTAAAGATTAAATAGAACAATAAAACAAAACATGAAAGAAAGCATGCACAAAATTACATTTCTGATTTTTCAACATATAATGTCAAAACAGTTGGCTGCCCAGTAATTTTTTTTTTTTTTTTTTTTTTTTTTTAAACGGTTAAAATGTTTAAATGTTTAATATTAGATGCCCGACTGGCAGCTAATACAGTTACCACAGTGGCAATCCCCAATGATGGTGAAAGCTCTGTTACCATGGTTTCATTTATTGTTTGTTAAATACAAGTAATAGTAAGACACCTGATGGTATATAACTTTTAAATACGTAGAGTGACGTGGTATACTGCATTAATACCACCATACCATTAATAAAACGATTTTTGATTTAGGCAAATACTGTACCCTCAAATTTTATTTTATTTTATTTTATTTTATTTATTTATTTATTTTTGGGATGTCAGAAAA
The DNA here is from genome assembly GCA_024036415.1 of Prochilodus magdalenae. NCBI lineage: Eukaryota > Metazoa > Chordata > Actinopteri > Characiformes > Prochilodontidae > Prochilodus > Prochilodus magdalenae. The sequence continues at coordinate 104,149 of JAMWET010002487.1, forward strand.
GACCGATCTGGGTCTCAGGAAAAACACTGTCGTGTATAAGCTCTCGTATAGTTGTGCTAAGCTACATGGCACTGGTTGTAGTGGTGATCAGTGATTTTATTGATTATTGTAATACGGTTTATCATGATAGTATCCCGTTTTGAGCATATGGTAGATCATGCTGTCGGTCTGTACCTAAGGAACACTGAGCGACTGCGTTAGAGGTTAAGCCCGGATTAACTGGAAACAGTGCATTACAAGGGCCCAATCCCATTTCTTATTTTTAGGGCCCTACCCCTTGTTTTTGAATGTAACCCCTTACCCTTGAAACTGAGTTATAAGGGGTAGTGGTTGAAATCTCGCCCCCCCATCTAAGAACTGGGACGATCCCTCAAGAACCATATACGTCAGCAGGTGCACAAACAAAAACTACAGGACTTCATTAACAGGCTGTAGCGGTGCTCTGTAGGCGACCCTGCCGATCTGCAGTGCCAGCAGAGGAGGGTGGAGTTCAGCTCCTCACTGCTTACATACATTTAGGGCATCAAAGAGGCGGACCCTTATTTATCATCTGCACCGAGAATACTCCCGTGATATGAAGCTGAACTTTTTGATCGAAAGCTTCATGATCGAATTGCCTTCTGTCCTTTAATAACTTGGCTAACTATGACTTGGGTAACTGCTGCACCATTTACGGTGGAATGGGAAATTCCACTAGGTGGCGCTAAGACATCAGCATATTTGCTAGTGATTTTTATATGTATGATTTTAAAAATGACCATTTACAGTGGTGATCTTACAGAGCAGCGGCTTTTTAACAGAGACATACTCATATTTGGCCGTCTTGCGGATGACTCGCAGGGCATTCTGGGAATTTTCTTATAAAACTCAAGTTTGGAGTGTGCTTTTGAAAAACCTCAGTTTGAAGGGCCCTACCATGTCGCCCTACCCCTCCATCTCAACAACAATTGGGACAACCCTACCCCTAGACGTGAACATGCAAAATGGGTGGGTGGGGCTAAGTGCTAGGGTAGAGGTCGTGAAACAGACTCTTAGGTATTGTGATATGATATTTTCCTACATTGTCCACCCCTATTAGGACGGTACAGGTCATGTGGCCTGTTCTTTATTGGTTCCTGTTTATGTTTGCAGTTTATTACAGTCAACTATTATAATCTTATAACTGACAAAGATGAATTGTCCGTTATCCTTCCTTTTAGATTATCAGCGATGATCCCGGACACCTAATAATACAAACATAATAAACACCTGCCTTTATCAGATCGAACTGAAATTTGGAATTTCATGATGATACATTTTTATCATTTATGGTGTTAATCTTCTTTTTTATTTTTCCTAGCTGGCATGTGAGAAGGTGCTGGAGGTTGTCAGTGGTCTGGTGCCTCAGAATCTTGAACCAGCAAAGTCCACTGAAGAACTGGGCAGAGTCAGAGGCAAGACCAGGAAGGGTAAGTCCATCTGGGAGCCCCCTTTATTTCAGGGCACTCTCCTAACCACGGGGGCCGTAATATGCCAAACAAAAAAAGAAACATTTTAGAAAACAAAATTACAAATATAAAAATAAATTTACAATCAAAAATAAATACATTAAAGAAAACAAAATTGTAAAAGCAAAAACAATTTTACAAGGGCCAAAAAAAAATTACATTTCAGAAAACAAAATTACAATAAAAAATAAATACATTTTAGAAAACAAAATTACAAATATAAAAATAAATTTACAATCAAAAATAAATACATTCAAGAAAACAAAATTACAAATATAAAAATAAATTTACAATAAAAAATAAATACATTAAAGAAAACAAAATTGTAAAAGCAAAAACAATTTTACAAGGGCAAAAAAAAAATTACATTTTAGAAAACAAAATGACAAGACCTGAGACACTTTTAACATACTCTGAATTCTGACAGAAAGCTCTAACACCCAGGAAGTGCTTGTTGTGGTCACTTGTCAATCAAGCTGTTTCGTGTTGGTAGAGTTAATGGAGTTTGGGCACACACGTTAGCCAGCTGCCACTCTTTTGTCTTTCCATTACCTTTTCCTCCATCTGCTCTGTGAAAAAAAAAGAAAAAAAGAAAAGGAAACAAATGTGAGCCACAACATGCTTTAGCTTTGTCACCATCCCAAACTCCGCCCACTCTACCTCCGCAAATCTATTTAATTGACAAGGGTCTGCAACAAGCACTTTCTATGTGTTAGATTTTATAATTATTTCTTCTTGAAAGTAATTTTTTTTTCATTTGTAATTTTGTTTTTATTTTGTTTTCTGAAATGTTCATTTGTTTTGTTCTGGCTGATGTAAACATCTCCAGTAGTCCGCAAGTGTTAAAATCAACAGAGATTTCACTAGTGTACTGTACCGTACTGCTGAATGGCGCTACAGGGGCACTGGGGTCTGAACTCAAGTCTGAGACTCAAAGTTTTTCACTGCTGAGTCATGTGATCAGAGCTGAGAGCAAAATGTGCTAAACTGTGCAATTCCCCAAACATGAACCAAAATTCCAACACTAGTTCTAGTGCTGTTTATCTTATCACTTGTCATTTGTGCTGCACACAGAGGAAACTGTCTTCTGCATTAAACCCAACCGTGAAGTGAAACACACACACACACACACACACACACACCCACACACACACACACCCCACGCACACGGCACACACACACACACACCCCACGCACACGCGCACACAAACACACACAGACTAGGGAGCAGTGAACACTCTTGCCCGTAGCGGTAGGCAGTCCTATCCCTATCTACCCGAGAAGCGATTATGATGTTATGTCATCTAGTCCTCGCTAACAGTAATGACTTATCTAGAAAGTCGACTGGATGTTTGGAAATAATTAAACATGTTCTCTATAGGGAATAGCCTTAAATAGGCTGAAATATACATAAATAAATACATAAATACATAAAAAATAAAAAGTAAAGCAAAAGTCTTTGCACAGTTATTTATTTATTTATGTATTTATTTATTTATGCTTTAGTGTATTTTTATTTTCAGCTCGTTAAATCCAGCATATAAACAGTAATAGGTCTTCGAATGTGCAGAAGTGTGTTCCCTGTATAGGATGTCATTTGACCAGGGTAGCCCAAACTTTTGCACACTGCTCTATTCCATTTATGATGTCACCATGGTATCTAGAACCTTCTAGGAAGAGCGAACAGCCAAGTACTTCAGAAGCCATCCTGCGGTACAGGTTGCTTATGATCTCGTAATGGTGTCCTTGCTAGCGAGATTGGACAGTCATACTTGTGTACTTTCAGACAATAGAGTCATTTGTCTTTATGATGTCACAATGACGTGTAGTCCTCAGTAACAATAGAGGACGCTATTTTTCTGTTCTAAAGCCCAGAGAACTCTGACCAAACACGAACCTTTTCAGTAGTTCATTTTACTGGTGAGGTCATCTCCAGCGTTTATACGTTCGTATGTGTTTGTTTGTCCGGTTGGTGAGATCTGGCATGTATGAACCCTCTTTGATGTGGTTTTCCGACCTGTGATGTCATAATTCTGAGAGCTGGATCTTTACCGTGTTTCTAGGCAGTGACCTGAGGCTTGTTCCGTGCACCAGCAAAGACATCCTGCCCTTCTGTTTGCAGCTGATGTTGGCCTGCTTCAAGGTGCGTCCACACATACAGCACGTGACTCAGATCAGGGTGCCTACCGGGCCCTGAATCCCGGATCAGACTCTGGGGTCTGGAACATTTGACTTAGAATGCAAACTCAAACTCCTTCACCTAATACATCAGAACACCCCAAAACATGCACTGCATGGCCAAAAGTATGTGGACGTTTGACCGTCAGTCCTGTATGACTTTGCTGGAGATCCCATTCCATGGGCATTAATATCGGGTTGCAGCTCTAAAGCTTCCACTCATCTGGGAAAGCTAGACAAGTGCGAGGCCAGGCACTAGTGTAGGGGTGGTCGATATAGAAGTATGCATACCACAATATTTCACGAGTATAAATTTGCTTCTATCTGCCAAACAATCTCCCTTCCACCTACATTGGTCCCGCCCACCCGCGCTGCTGGGGTGGGTGTGTGTGTGTGTGTGTGTGTGTGTGTGTGTGGAGATGAGTTAAGCAGCAAAGAGCACAGTCAAGTACAGAGAGCGCGAATTTATCCTTGAGATGGAGGCGGAGGTGGTTTAACACTGAGCGTTCAGCGGGGTCGTTGCCTCACCGGTCTCACCTTAATGGACCTCACTTTGTGCACATCGGTGTCTCCGTTGAGATTTACATGGCTGTGTACGTGATTTCATACATCTCTGATTTCATACATGCCTGTATCTGAAGCACCTGAGCTCACAGTGTAGTAGGGTTGTCCACATACTTTTGTCCATTGAGTCATCATGATGGAGACCGCCAAGTTTGCCCACCTAACCTCCTAAACATATTTCCCATATCTGCTCCTCTTTTTCTATTCCCTCTGTTTCAGTTACGGGCGTTCACAGATGGCGGCAGGGATGACCTGGCCCTGGGTCATGTGATTGTTCTCCTGCAGCATGATTGGCCACAGGGAGAAGCTCTTTTCCTCAAGGCGGTGGACAGAATCTGTGACCATGGGAGCTTTCAGTATGAGAATTTCTTTAACTATGTCACCAGTATCCTTTCAAGGAAGGTAAACCCTGACGGTCAGTGGGGTTAGGATGTATGCATTGCTACGGGCCAGTAGACAGACCTTTTAGTGCCTGTGCTCGTATGGGTGAGTGGAGAGGAGCCCTTAACCGCCAACCCAGACATTGACATGTTGGAAGAGTTTGCCTACCTCCGTACAACAGAAGGAGGGCGTGTCCAACTGGAGTTGCTGCCCAATCAAGGAATGCTGATTAAGTAAGTCCTCTCGTTTGGTTTCCCTCTTGTTTCGTTGATGGCGGAAGGGAACTACGAAGGTCCATTCAAGACTTTGTGTTTCTGTTTCTTAACGTATTATTTTCCGTTCTTTTTCGTTTGTGTTGGACATGAAAACTCTTAGCTGTACATATTTCTATAAGGGGGAACGATACGTTTACAGTCCTCTCTTTCTGTCTATCTTTCTTTCCTCACCCTACTGTGGTTAGCTGGCTTAATTGTTAAAGATTTCCATCCTGCTGTGTGATTGGCTTACCTGGCTTCTAATGCCGCTTCGCCTGTCTGTGGAACTAACTGCCTGGGTTGCATTCAAGACAGGAGTGCAATGGAAGGTTTCATACGTGCAACAATACGAACGATGCCACATGCTTATCTGGTAATGGAAAGGAACCTGTTAGCCCGTTTCCACCAGCATGGCGCCGGTGCCGGTGCCGAATTCTCGGAAACATCGCTACCCTTCCAGGAACATAACTCCCTGGTCTGGAACCGAGGGCATGAACTGTGTTATGAGTTGACCTAGGGAACAGTCATATCCCTCCGGTGATGTCCTCTTGGATGTGCCCATATAACAGGAGGTGTCTGTCTTCTAATGAGCTCAAGGATTCAGGAGTGCGGGATATCCGTCATGTGAGAACCACCACAGATAGCTAAGAACCTTAACCTGCAGCCTTATAAGAGTCCACCTTCATAGCGGACAGAGGAAACGGAACGAAGAGTCGTCTTGCGTGCACTCACTGTCTATGATGATCCCTCTGGGCCGGGCACAGATGCTGAAAGAGTTGGTTCTGGAGGGCCAGAAGTGAAGTTTGCCATTGAAGAACATGTTGGTTTTATGAACCGTCCGCCGACTTCTGCTCTCAAGCCGGTGAAAAAAGGAGTCCTGTAAATGGGGTTCAGTGGAGACTGAGAACCAGAACCAGCACGGGCACAAGAACTGGCACATGTTGGTGGAAAAGAGGTATGTGAGTCCTAGAACTGGGTTCCAAGTATGTGGATTGATCATGTGGTGCTTTTAAGATGCTCCTCTGGGTGGCAGTAGTGAGAACTGCTCTTAAAGGGACAAGTGCAAAGTAAACGTTGATACATCTGTTTTAAACAGGTGCATCCTGCCGCGTTGCCGTGGTAGCATCCCCATTAAGATTTTCCAGTCGAAAGACTCAGAAAACATCTTTGGATGACGCGTGGGAGGAACTGCTTTGGGATGGCTGTTCAGGGCATGCTTTTTCATTAGCTGGTTAATGTAGTAATGTAATGTAAAGTGTCACAACAGAAACGACTCCTCAATCAGCACAGCAAGCTAAATGCTAAAGTTAGCAAGATGGCCGACTATCTAGATACCTCTGTTAGGCTCTTATGACTAAAGACACTGATTCTCGTCTGGTTGTATAGAGCCTACTACTCAAAAGTGTAGTTGCACAAACAGCTGCACCCAGAAGGAATCACCAGAGCGGTGATGTCATCCTGGACTGTCATGGAGGGACTCCATCTTCAGTGACGAGTCCCGCTTTAGTCTCGGTGGAGACGACCAACGAATCCGTGTGTGGAGGCACCGTGGTCAGCACCGAGATGAACGGTTTGTTGTCGCACGTCCAGAAGGCCTGGTGTCACTCCACCTCCACCCCTACCCCACCATCTGCAGGAACTGTGTGAGGATGTTCAAGCTGCATGGGATGGATTATCACAGGACACCATTAGGAACCTCTACAGCTCCATACCGAGACGTCTGGCGTGTTGGGTTAGCAAACACGGCGGCCCGATGCCATACTGAGAGACAGACTTCTGTATGTGTAGCTCAATAAATATTGATCATATCAGTCTAAATTTCTCATCAGTTATTGATCCTGGTCACCTTTATCTTCCTTCCCAACAGCACCGCACTCCCGCACCTCCTTCTGGGTGCAGCTGTTCTTCTGATGAGAGGTTTATGTTAGTTTAGTGTTTTCAGAATTGCCCTTTTAATGGCTGATCACTATGGAGTGTTTTACCGAACTCACCTTCACTGTTTGTTTAGCGTCTGTGAAACGGGTCGTCCGGTCGCTCAGTGCGAACCTCGTGCTGTAGAGTGCGTTCACAGTCTTGAATGTAGCCCGGTTCTTGGGCTGCTGATGAACTGGTGTTTGCTGTCCGTAGGAACCCCAGCCCCGCCCTGGGGGTGGAGTTAAATACCCTGCTGCTTCCAGGGGCTCAGAAGGCTGACAGGTACCCCACCCCCCGCACCCCCATCACCCAAACCCCTCCCACAACCTCGCCTCTGACTCCTCCTATACTCCCATTCTTCAGCCTGCTCATACGCTGTGACATGTCCCTGTTTTTTGGATTGGTTTCCCCTGATTTACGCACTTCTGCTTTATTTTCCAGGTCTTACCAGTTTAGTTTTCATTTCATCTGTGTTTTTGGTTTTGATCCATGGCATCAGTTGCACATATTTTGAAATAATTTTATTTATTTTTATTATTATTATAATTTTTTATTATTGTTATTGTTTGTGTGAAATTGTAGAGCTCTTTAGTTCAGCACTGGGCTGGCCGGAATGAGTTACGACTCGAGTATTCGGATGTTTCCTGTGGGATTCTCTCCTCGGCTTTGTCCTTTTGACCTACTTGTATTTCCATGTGGCCGTTTAAGGGGGCAGTCTTGCTCAGGCATGGTACAAGTCAACATGGTGTGAGTACGTCCCTAAATTTATGGGAGAGCCTGGTGCACTAAGTAGCTGGTTTGACAAATCGTCCTAAATACAGTGCTGTGAAAAAGTATTTGCCCCCTTCCAGATTTCTCTAATTGTTGCACGTGGCCCTATGCCAAAAAATAATTGCTCCAAAGTTAATTCCACATGAATGAACGGTGATTAAACACATTTTTTGGCAAAGCTGAGTTTAGTTTCGCCAGCTACACATGGGCCTGATCACTGCCAGACCTGTAGAGTCAAGAAACCACTTAAATAGAACCTGTCTGACAAAATGAAGTAGGCTAGAAGATCTCAAACAGCAACACTTTATGCCCCGATTTGACGAAATTCAAGCAGATGATTGACATCTTTAGTTTGGAAAAGGTTACAGAGCCATTTCTAAGGCTTGGGGATTCCAGCGAACCTCAGTGAGAGCTGTTATCCGCAAGTGAGGGAAACATGGAACAGTGGTGAACCTACCCAGGAGAGGGCGACCTACCTATGTAACTCCAAGAGTGCATTGACAAGTCATCCAAGAGGTCACACAAGAACCCAGAACAACAGCTAAAGCACTGCAGGCCTCACCTGCCTCAGTTAAGGGCAGCGTTCATAAGACTGGGCCAACATGGTAACCATGGGAGAGTCCCAAGGCGAAAACCACTGCTGACCAAAGGTCCTGCATCACGTCCCGACTCTCCTGGGAAAATATTCTGTGGACCGATAAGACAAAAGAACATCATACAGACAGTCAAACATGGTGGTGGTAGTGTGATGGTCTGGGGCTGCTTTGCTGCTTCAGAAGCTTGACAACTTGCTGTAATAGTTGGAACCATGAATTCTGCTCTCTGTCCATCAGTTCGTTACCATAAGCTCATTCATTTTCCCTTAATAAATAAAATCTTGATCTGCATTTTGTATTTACACAGGTCATGTCTGTCTGACATTCAGATATGTTTGAGAATCCGAAACATTTAAGTATGACAAATGTGCAAAAGCAAGGGGCAAATACTTTTTCACAGCACTGTATATAAATATAGCAGTAATGAATCTAAAAGGACCATTGTTTTCTGTGACTGTGACGGTAAAGCTCAGGACTCAGGGTCCCAAACCAGTAGTGAGTGGTTTACTGTGACCTCAGGTAAGTGACATTGTGACCACCAGACTGGTGCACAGGACAAACATTCGAACCCCACTGACGTCCTCCTGTTTAGCTGAGTGCTTCACCCTGCGTTCACACAGTTGGTCTGTTCGGGCTGTGCTCGGGTGTACAAGGTCCAGGAAAGCTAGCTAGATGTGAAAAAAGATGGGATTGCATTGAAGGCTAGTTTTATTGGTTAGCATGGTGGCTAACCTAGCAAGCTACCAAAAGACACCAAGAGACACCAACACTATCCAACAGCGGTTATGAGCTTCTCCACCACACTACTGAGACCTGGAACCAAACCCTGGCGGGAACTAAAAATTCATAGAGCAGCAGCTGGGGCCCATCGGACTCCCCATGTCTACAACCGGTCCAAAGAATTTGGTGAAGCTAATTGCTTTACCGCGTCTTAACTCATTTGCATACAGTTGAGAAGATCTCGATTTGTCGTTTGTCTTTCCGTCACTTGCTGCTGTCGCTAATTCGTCCTGCTCTGCCATTCATTTTTAAGGCATAGTCATATTTATATACGGCTAAATTAGCCAGCGGTCGTTCTGTTAGCCAGCGGTCGTTCTCCTTCTGTTTGGGTTAATGAACCCATGAAACACACGAGCGTATTTCCAACACCATGCTACTAGCCGGACATTGTTGGCTCTTTACTGATATTTTAATGCTTTTTTATCATTTAAATCCTTTCAATTTTGGCAAAACACGAATCAAATCAAAGTGCTACGTCAAAAGTAAGCGGTGACTGGCTATTATATAAGGATAATAACATTATAATAATTATTCTAATGTGTAGTTATGCCACAATAATACGCTACAGGTGTAGCATCAGCATTCAGAATACACTTATCTACCTTTCCTCAAAATTCACACACATCTCTTAAAAAAAGTCAATGTATTATTGCCAATTATGGATCCCAAGTTAATAATGATAACTTAAATATTAGGTTTTTTTTTTTTATTTTTTTTATTTTAGGGATGAATTCAAGAACAAGTCCGCAAGCCCGTGCTTGGAATTATCGATAATTATTCAAAGCCTATAAACTACTGTTCAGGCCAGCCCTAGTTCAGTACCATTGTCCGTGTATCTGGTTTTGTTTGTGCAGACGTTTGTCACATCTGTGTATGTGTTTGTTTGTTTATTTATTTATTTATTTATTTCTTAAACATGTGTTGATTTTTCCGTCCTGTTGATTCTGTCAGATAGACAATTACATCCTGAATGTGTGTGTGGCTCTGTGGGAGTGTGTAGTTTTGTATCGGCTTGTGTGAGGAAGTGTTGCCAGAGTGGCTTCAGAGCAGTGTTTCTTAATCTCTACCCTTTCAGGCATCACACCGTGACCCGAGGCATCACCAAAGGTGTGAAGGAGGATTTCCGCCTGGCCATGGAGCGCCAAGTGTCCCGTTGCGGAGAAAACCTGCTCAGCGTGCTGCATCGCTTCTGCATCAACGAGAAGATCATACTCATCCAGTCCTTACCTTGACTTTCGGCCCGTGATGTCTTTCCTCTTGCCCTTAAGGTCCTTCAAAGGAAGATTTTAACAGGACTGTTGGTCCCTCTGTATTTAAGGTGGCTCTAATAACAGTGTATTAACAGGCTTATGAATGTGACTACTCTAAGGACTTCAGTACAGACGATCATGTGGTCACTTAAAGGGGAAAAATCTGATCTCACACAGCACGTCACACAGGTGTTTGGCCTTGCACTACCTTCGTTGCTGATTTCATGATGACTGGACCATGAGAAATGCCCCACAATCGCTTCTAATAAAAGCTCTTCAGTAAAAACGTCTCCTGTAAAGTGACCTGGCTTGTTATTCTCTGAATAGCTGTTCTATGTTACCCTATTTAGCAGTAATCAGATACATCAGGTTCCCTTTGATGGGCTAATTTACTGCCTAGGCTGGCTCAGTGTACAGCACCCATCAATATTCAACAGATCTGATTATTATATACACCTTAAATAGAGTTGGATGTGATGGAAGTGATGTCATCTATCCAAAATATTCATTTTAGAGCATCTGTGACCATGATACATTAACATTCTTGCATATTCCTGCATATTTCATGTTGTTGGATACCGTATGAATATGACTTTATTACTTATATAATTCTATGTTTGTCCACAAATGGTAATAAACCTGATGTTATTTTTATTTTTTATTTTTTAAAGTACAGTTTTCTAAAAAGATCCATGTCTAGTCTGTTATTGCCTTCACTTCTTCAGTCGGCTTCAGTCTACGCTTCTCTGTTCCGCTTTCCTCAGCCATCTGATCTTTCTCCTTCGCTCTCGAGAGGAGTGGGCAGATCTGCCTGTAGCACTGCCCGCAAGTTTGCCCAGAACATACCCTGTTTGGCCTTGTCCTGCGGCCATTCTAAATAAGTGCGTCTGGCCATCATTGCTTTCAGGTGGTGGTACTTGGAAGGGATGAGATAAGGCGGCAGCGGCTCTAGCAAAATGAGGATGATGTTGTCCAGCCCTCTTGTTAGCCGCTGGTGACTAGCAAAGTATAGCTCGTAGTGACACCACTCGCTCTGGACGAAGTCGGAAGACAACACGAAGAGGCAGCATCTACTTTGCTCAATGCAGCGGAGGATGTTGTGCACGATCGTCTTCCCCGGGACGAAGTCCCGCTCGTGGTGGCACACTCGCAGTCCTTTTCGGATTGCTGTCGACTCATCGCCCTCCAGCTTGGGCAAGAGTTGACCTTTTACCCAGTCAGAGTTCCGCTGGCTGTAGGAAACGAAGGCGTGGTAACACACCCCTTGCAACTCCTCTGGTCGCCGCTGGGCAGCTCGTGCACGATGCTTTGCTCGAGTCCATTTCCAGATCATTGTCAGGTACCACGGCATGTCCAGTTGATGGCACAGCATTCCTACAATAATGACTATAGCGAAGCCTGGGACTAAAATGGTGGCTGCCAATAGTCCAGCATTGCAAGTGATCTCAGGCAGAGTGAAGTTCTGAAGTCTTGTGTTCCTCCAGGATTCCGGGTAACTGCAGCGATATCCATCTGGCCAGTGAGCCAGAGCAATCCTGCGGCTCTTGCCGACTTGTGATGCACCCATTGTGCCTTTGCCGTCAATGAGGGCGGCGAAGTCTCGCAAAGGGCAGGTACAGATGTAGGGGTTATGACTACCGTCAAGAACAGTAAGCTGTGGACACATCTTGAGAGCACTTAGTGAGGGAACGTGGAGGGAGTTCCCACGTACCACAAGCTTCTGCAGGTTCGGGTAGCCCAAACAGTCCGGCAGATCCAGGAGACGATTGGATGTAAGATCCAGAACTCGGAGAAATTCCAGACCAGAGATATTTGCGGGAACCGCGGTGATCTGATTGTTCTGGAGGTTAAGCGTGGTTATGGCACCTGGCAAGCACTTAAAGACGTTCTGGTCGAATCCGTTGGAAGATAAATCCATATGGGTGACTTTGGAAGGCCAATGGCAGCGTCCCTGGTCCTCCTCGTAGGTTAAAGAGTTCTGGCTGAAGTCCACATGTGTCAAAGAGCTCATGAGGCTAACTCTTGAAGTCAGTGGCATCAAATGTCTGAGGTTATTGCCCCTTAGGGAAAGCATCTCCAGCTTTGTCAGAGTGTTACATTCTTCTTGGGGACCTTGGGAGAAGACGTTTTCCGACAGGGCACAGTCAGACAAATCGAGCCTCTGTATTACGCTACCAGCCCTTGGGCAGGTCATGTGGACGATTGGAGACTGAGTGAACGTTAGATTCTTCACAGGCATGTTAATAAAGAAGTCGTAGAGTTTTTTCTGGTTAAAGATGAACACGGTCACTGACGACTGCCTGACGCTGAAGGATTCCAAGGAGGAGGTTTGCATCACAGACCTTCCCCCATTCATGGCAGTTAGAGTGAGGTTGGACACACTGAGCCGCTGGATAGAGGACATCAAGGCACTGTTAAAAAAGGCTGTCATGACATTCCAGGTACTCCGAACAGCAGACAAATGTAAGTGAACGGTTCGAATGGCCGATCTTCGCATCACCAGTTCTCTGAGGAAGTCTTTTGGGTCATACAACCAACTGAGCTCCACCTCTTTAAAGGATTCCAGGGCATCCACTATGATTGGGCCGTCAACGGGTCTGTTGGACATCACAATGGAAACCTTTTCTGCTTTCAGCCCTGCAAAGCTTCCCTTTTCGTACTTCGCCACATTCTCAGCCTGGATGAAGAGAGTTTGAAGAAGGAGACCCGAAATACTGGTGAAGTCATCATTCTGAATAGTGTCGGCGCTCAGGCCAAGCCACCTAAGGTTCGTAAGTTTGGAGAACTCAGTCCCGAGTGTCATAACCGCAAACCTGTTGCAAGACAGGTCCAGGTAGTTCAGGTTTCGCGCTTGCAGAAGGTACGGTTGGTCGGACAGGTTCTGGAGTCTGTTGTAGGACAGATCCAGTTTTTCCAGAACAGGAGTGGAGGCGAATGTGTCCACATGTATATCCCTAAGTATGTTCCAGGAGAGGTTGAGGAAACTGAGGTTGGGTGTATTGTTAAAGTCATGTTTTCCCACGGTTGGAATCTGATTTCGAGAGAGATCCACACCTTTAGCAGAAGACGGGATATGGGAAGGAACAGTGGAGAGGTTCCTGGAAGAGTAATTGAGAACAACTGTCTCAATGGCCGAGGCAGAGGTCAGGACGAATACCAGGAATATACCCACAGGGTACCACAGGGCCTTCATCACTCCAGGTGAACACTGTCTGTAAAGAGCACAAAGAGACAGAACTTCTTAAATCAGCATCTCCACATGTACAGCAGCTTCTCAGTGAGGAACCGAAGGTTGGGTTCTAGCTTTACTGGCAGATACAGTGAGCGTCTGGTTCATAAGAACAAGGTCCAGCAGCAAACACACAGGACAACACAGCTACAGACTGGCAGAGGGCCAAACCCACTCTCTACTGACCGTGATGAGCGCCACCTCATTCCAACGTCCCTTACCCACCGTAAGATGACCTTGAGTGACCTACAGAGAGACTGGCGAGCGGTGGCTGGGGTGAAACGCACAGCGAGCATGGTTCTAAAAACAGGCTTCTGGAGGTCATTAGTGATTTTCTAAATAAGCAGATCTAATACAATATCTGATCTGGAGTTTGGGAGACATGGTTCCAGTAGTGTAGAGAATCAAACAGAACCAACACAAACCCAGAACCTGCACACCTAGAGACACTGATCAGTTTCAGGTGGGCTTTTCAAATTTTCCAGAGCTGTATGAAAGTATGGACACCCCTGGACAAAGTGCCTGTGAATAGCTAGATGAGTAAAAGATAACCTGGTTTCCAAGCTGAATTAAGTTAGAGCTGTTCTTTAATATTCTGAGCAAGGTTTATTTTAATTTATTATTTTTCCCTTTCAAAATAACAAAGCAATAAGACCAAAATTAAAAATACCATGGTCCATTAAAAGCATGGTCTGTACTTGATAGCATCCCATGTGGCAAATGTCACAGTTTGTGAACACGGTCTAGTCCTCTTTAAGAGATCTTTGTCCATTGTTCCTCTTTGGGCTGTCTTGCATACATCGAGATATTCCATAGTTGATTCTGTAATCCTGTGGTCGAAGGATCCCAGACCCACCCAACGTGAGGCCAGTAATGCAGCAGTGTTGAGTTACCCTTACCAGTAATTGTCAAGACATGCAGAAATGGTTAATGTCCTGATGGCTACCTAGAGCACACTTGATAGGCATATGACACCTGCTATGACATGATTTTGGCATGGCTGTGTCAAGTCTATGTCGCAGGGTTTGAGTAAAGTGTTGGCAAATAAACTAAAACGAATCAAACACGTTCTCTGGTATGATTTTAACAACGGCATGCACGCACAGGTGGGCAGCCTAATTATAAACTCTCATGTAAAAGTGTTGTTACTTCAGTACAGTGATGACTGGGTACCTTTGCAAATAGAATTTGAAAGCAGGTCAATTTTTTATTACTGGAGCAATAATAGAAATATTATAAAGCAGGACAGATGTTGCTGCCACTGTACAACAGAAAAAAATGTCAACAACTAAAATATAACACGATTCAAATTCTACTACTACTTAGGTTCTACTACTAAGTACTATAATTTTAATTTCTCAGGACAATATATATATATAATACAAAAAAGTGTACTTAAGTACATGAAAGTAATGAAGTAATGGATAGTTATTACTCATCTCTGCTTACATCTCTCTGTCTCTCTATCTATCTATCTATCTATCTATCTATCTATCTATCTACCTCTCTGTCTCTCTGTCTATCTATCTATCTACCTCTCTGTCTCTCTGTCTCTGTCTATCTATCTATCTATCTATCTATCTATCTATCTATCTATCTATCTATCTACTTCTCTGTCTCTCTGTCTCTTTGTCTATCTATCTATCTATCTATCTATCTATCTATCTATCTATCTATCTATCTATCCATCCATAAATCCATCCATCTATCTATTTATCTATCTATACATACATACATATTGTCGCTGTCCAAAGAAAAACTGGTATCTCCAATATGGCAACTTTACACGAGAAGCCAAAACCCCTTTAATTTGAATGGAAGTCAATGGAACCAGACATCCTTCCTAGCAGTTGTGGGCCATTTCCTTTCTTCATGAAATCTCTACACAGTGTAAACAGGAGCTCATGTGATCAAAAGAGGCATAAAAGTAAAATCTATTTATCTATTTATCTATCCATCTATCTATGTATATATATACATCTATATATCGTTTCTGTTAAATGGAGAACATGAATGGACCAACAGAAATAGCTGAAAACTGCTTGAAAATCTGGTTCCATTGACTCCCATGTTGAGTTAAAGTATGTTAAAGGCAATGTCTTCTTATTAAAATGACCCAGATAAGGACAGTTTAGGATTAAAATGCTTATTATAAAATATTCAAACATCCACCCCACACATTCAAATCATTCTTTTACAAACACACAAGTCGTCTGGTTTTTATGGTTATTCACTTTTTGTTTCCTTAAAGGATTTAACATATAGCGCAGATTAAAAAACATTAGCTGGACACTTCTCATTTAACAACAGTCTACATACCGACTCACTGAAGAATCCCCCGTTTCCTTGTTACAGCATCAGGCGTTGGCATTTTAGTTGAGGTTGAGCCACATGTGTTTGAAATGTCGTCCGCATGATGTTTTATATAGAAGAGCTGTCAATGTGAAAGCAAGTTATTTACATAATGAAGCTTCACTTCTGCTTTCCTGCCGTAATACTTCTTCAAACCAAAGCCACTTCCTGCCCTCCAGCCTGTAACAGATGCAATCAGTTTCATTTGGTGAAGAAGTGAAATTGTAGACCTGAGGTCAGTGTTACAGACTGACATAGATTCATCCGGCTATCGCCTACAGCTGATGGCGAAGCAGCCATCACCATGCATATTCCAACCATGGTGCTCTACGATCAGACAAAACAACAGACATCAACTCAACCAACACTGCCAGATCTTTCTCTATAAGGGAACTGTTCTCCCATCTCTGGGAACACAGCTAGATTTGCCCAGTGAAGGCTAAAGCATGCTGCCACAGCTGGGATGAAAAATGAGAGACCTAGGCTGATGAAGAGTCCTGTTCCAGAAATGATAATAGGACATCAGAGCCGTAATAAATCATGCTCCTGTTACTCTCCATACTTCAGTACATCTGAAGGTACATACTTTAGTACTGGTACTCTCCATACTTAGTACATCTGAAGGTACATACTTTAGTACTGGTACTCTCCATACTTAAGTACATCTGAAGGTACATACTTTAGTACTGGTACTCTCCATACTTAAGTACATCTGAAGGTACATACTTTAGTACTGTTACTCTCCATACTTAGTACATCTGAAGGTACATACTTTAGTACTGGTACTCTCCATACTTAAGTACATCTGATGGTACATACTTTAGTACTGTTACTCTCCATACTTAAGTACATCTGAAGGTACATACTTTAGTACTGTTACTCTCCATACTTAAGTACATCTGAAGATACATACTTTAGTACTGTTACTCTCCATACTTAAGTACATCTGAAGATACATACTTTAGTACTGTTACTCTCCATACTTAAGTACATCTGAAGGTACATACTTTAGTACTGTTACTCTCCATACTTAAGTACATCTGAAGGTACATACTTTAGTACTGTTACTCTCCATACTTAAGTACATCTGAAGGTACATACTTTAGTACTGTTACTCTCCATACTTAAGTACATCTGAAGGTACATACTTTAGTACTGTTACTCTCCATACTTAAGTACATCTGAAGGTAAATACTTTAGTACTGTTACTCTCCATGCCTAAGTACATCTGAAGGTACATACTTTAGTACTGGTACTCTTAATACTTTAGTACATCTGAAGGTACATACTTTAGTACAGTTACTCTCCATACTTAAGTACATCTGAAGGTACATACTTTAGTACAGTTACTCTCCATACTTAAGTACATCTGAAGGTACATACTTTAGTACAGTTACTCTCCATACTTAAGTACATCTGAAGGTACATACTTTAGTACTGTTACTCTCCATACTTAAGTACATCTGAAGGTACATACTTTAGTACTGTTACTCTGCATACTTAAGTACATCTGAAGGTGCATACTTTAGTACTGTTACTCTCCATACTTAAGTACATCTGAAGGTACATACTTTAGTACTGTTACTCCAGTGGAGGACTAAAGGGAGGAACTAACACAGACACTGGAGGAGTACCTCACCTTGGTTATCTCTACTGTAACTCAACTAAATGATTTCATGATCTCTGGTTGGCAGTGAGGAAGGGGGCGTTAACTGTGACAGACCCTGGGTCCAGCAATGTGGTGTCTGGGTACATGATGAAAATCTAATATGTCAGAATTCAGGTAGTTTATTAATAATGATTTAATATCCTACAACATGTTGCTTAATGTTCATCAATAGGAGGACAGAGTGGTGAAGAGAATGAGGGATGCTGCTATTCTGGCTGTCAGGCGGAACATTAAACCAATATACATGGAATGGAAACATTTAGGCGACCACCTGAATCTGATCAGTGTCTCTAGTTGTGCAGGTTCTGGGTTTGTGTTGGACCAGAATCCCTCAGTTCTGTTTGATTCTCTACACTACTGGAACCATGTCTCCCAAACTCCAGATCAGATATTGTATTAGATCTGTGTATTTAGAAAATCACTAATGACCTCCAGAAGCCTGTTTTTAGAACCATGCTCGCTGTGCGTTTCACCCCAGCCACCGCTCGCCAGTCTCTCTGTAGGTCACTCAAGGTCATCTTACGGTGGGTAAGGACATTGGAATGAAGTGGCGCTCATCACGGTCAGTAGAGAGTGGGTTTGGCCCTCTGCCAGTCTGTAGCTGTGTTGTCCTGTGTGTTTGCTGCTGGTCCTTGTTCTTATGAACCAGACGCTCACTGTATCTGCCAGTAAAGCTAGAACCCAACCTTCGGTTCCTTACTAAGAACTTGCTGTACATGTGGAGATGCTGATTTAAGAAGAAACTGGAGTGGGCTCTTATTTATTTCCAGATCTGTGTGTCACATTGACGCCTCTCAGAATTGTCACTACAGTGAAAGTGAAACTAATCTCTACTTCATATCAGGTTCCCCCTGGCTCATACTGTTCTCTTTGTGACTCCCGGGAATGGGTCCACTCGTTTTTTCTTTCTGTTTCTTTTTTTTGTTGTTTGTAGCACCAAACCATTGCCATCACACAAAGCTCATCTGTAGGCATGATGGACAACTTCTTGACCCACGAACTCATGCAAGAATGTGAACGGTGATTGGTTGATGTCAAATGTGCAGTGTTGCCAGTCTCCCGACCAAAACATGGCATCTGCTATTGCCTAATAAAACACAATGAGCTCAGCCCTCATACTATTTAGTTAGCTACGCTAACGTTATAGCTAATGCTAGTAGCTAATGTTACCTATACTAGCTACTTGCTTTCCAGCTGGACCTCAACACACAGTAGATTAAAGGTGATCCTCATTATGTAACTCATGTGCCTCAACCGCTATGCTAACATTAGTTAATTGGAGCTAATGCTAGTAGCTAATGTTACCTATACTAGCTACTGGCTCTCCAGCTAGACCTCCACACACAGTAGATTAAAGGTGATCCTCATTATGTAACTCATGTGCTTCAACCGTTATGCTAACGTTAGTTACTTGGAGCTAATGCTAGTAGCTAATGTTACCTATACTAGCTACAGGCTTTCCAGCTGGACCTCCACACACAGTAGATTAAAGGTGATCCTCATTATGTAACTCGTGCTTCAACCGCTATGCTAACGTTAGTTACTTGGAGCTAATGCTAGTAGCTAATGTTACCTATACTAGCTACAGGCTTTCCAGGTGGACCTCAACACACAGTAGATTAAAGGTGATCCTCACTATGTAACTCATGTGCTCCAACCGGCAAACAGGTACAATCACACAACATAGCTGCTTCCAAACTGCTGTTGGGGTTGTGGTGTTAGTAAAGGTGGGCAGCAAACCATCAGTGTCACACAAAGATCATCTGTAGCCATAATTGAAAATGTCTTGATCCACCACCTCAATGACCCATGAACTCACACAAGAACATGATCGGTGATTGGTTGGTGTCAAACATGTAGTGCTGCCCAGAGATGAACACAAGTCACAAAATACAAGTCCAAGTCAAATCACGAATCTATAGGTTAGAGTCCAAGTCAAGTCTTAAGTCAATTTACACAAAGCTTATATAGTAACTGTAGCATAAAGTGTAGATTAAAAAACACAACAGATTAACTCTGGGTGCAAAACACAACTGTATTATTTTACAGTCCAACACTTCTATTCTTTTCTTTTTCTTTTTTTTTTTGTTTAAATGCTATATACATCCTTACAATATTCACTCACAAAAAATTACATGCTGTACATCTCTCAAACAGAACAAACTAGAAGTAATATCACTTTTTGTTTCGGCACCATACTCTGTCTCAAGCACTTCCTGTTTCAGGCCAGCGTAAGGGGTTAATACTGTATGTTATATAGCTGGAATGATGGCTAAACGGCTAAGCGGCTAGCACAGACCTATCCGGGTGTGTGTTCAGATGCCGTATGAAGTTGGATGTGGTCGATCCAGTGTCTGTAATTGGTCTCCCACACTCTCTGCACGTCGCCGCTCTTCTGTTATATGCTAGGATTTTGAATTCCCTGTAACCAGAGGCTACCACGTACGGCGCTCCCGCCGAAGCCATGCTACAGCGCTGTGTTTACATTTGGCACCGCTCACTGATATCACGCACGCGCTGAAGTCGGATGTTGTGATTGGTCCGTGTCCGTGGGGCGTGTCCCAAATCAACGAAATAAAGTACACACACACAGAGGAATTATTTTTCTGTAACTTCCGCACACCGTGCCTGGATGGTAATGGAAAGAAACCTGATGCTCATGTGTTATTTTGCACCGAGTCCGAGTCGAGTCGGGAGTCATTATAGACGAGTTACAAGTCTTTATATGTGTTACATATTGAGAGAACATAAGGAATGCAAAACCTACAGACGCAGAGACAAAACGACGGGCATGGAAACAAGACACCAAGCAAGAACAAAGGGGACAACATGGAGTATAAGACAACAAGGGCCAACGAGAGACACCTGGGAAGGGGCGGAGCCAGAAACAGGTGAGGGGTCTGACAAGAGGGCGGAGACAGGAGGAGCAAAAGACCAAAACAAACAGAGGCACATGGAACAGAGTGACAGACAGCACATGGACATGACAAGACAGAAACCGGGAGCCAGATAAGACAAACATGAACAGGACAGGGCAGGGTGTGACAATATGCAACTCAAGTGTGACTCAAACTTGAGTCGCTAACTCGAGCGCCCATCTCTGGTGCTGCCAGTCTCCCGACCAAAACACTTCTCCCGGCCCAGTTTTATGGCACCATGTTGCTTAATGTAACGTAGTGAACAGTGTAAACGACAAACACATCATGCAGTCTGATACCACTTTTCAGGGCATCCTGGCTTTCAGACACGGCGCTGCTCACAATCCTGACTAATTAACTGCCACCTTCTCACTCCAGCGCCGGACTGAGGATAACAAACACCGTCCAATAGCCTGACCCAGTTCAACATCTTTTTCTACCTGTGACTGTGCGTCAGAGCTCGCATTGCTGTGAGAAACTGGGTCACGGCCTGTTTGATCGCTTAATTT
>JAMWET010002487.1:132500-160000 GCA_024036415.1 Prochilodus magdalenae
TGAACATTTTATGGGAGGAAGGAAAATCATGACTGACTTTTAATGCAAATCAAAAACTGTAGTAATTTAGGACCATATATCTGTTTATCTCGATAAAACTATAGAACATATACATAACAATTAATAAATGAATTAATACATTATAAAAAACTAAAGCCAAGTCATCAATAATATCTGCTTTTGGGCCAAACTGTAGCTTGTGGACTTCAACAAGTTGTTATACTGCTTATAGGAAGGAACAATCCTCCATTTGATTACGTATACATACTATTATGAATACAGTGTCAAATTTGATATAAATATGATCATTTGCACACGCTCCTCTTAACGTTTACTTGATTTTGCTTGATAACCGAATAATAAAATCTATGGGAATCCTGCTATTTACTTTGCCTTTGAGATCCTTGCCTTTGAGGGTGTTTCGGGAGGGGGCGTGGTAGCACAGTGGGAGGCACTGTTGCCTTATAGCAATAAGAACCTGGTTGTTCCCCCCAGGTCTACATGGGTTTCCTCCCACAGTCCAATGATTTGCAAACAGGCATGTTGAAGATACTAAATTAGATAGATAAGAAATAGGATATGATAACACTTTACTGATCCCGAAGGAAATTGCAGAAGCCAGCCATGGTGACAAACCTGGGTCTAATCAACAAATAAATAAGAGACCACTCCAGAGTCAAATCAGCATCTCCACATGTACAGCAGGTTCTAAGTGAGGAACAGATGGTTGGGTTCTAGCTACAGTGAGTGTGTGTTTCATTAGAACAAGGAGACTGTACTAATGTAAGGAAGCTGGTTCCTGTGACTGAAATCCAGGTTCCCATATGTAAAAATACAGATTTGTATAAGAAATCAGCTTGTATCCGCATTGCTGGATTCATTGATTGCAGGGCAGGAGATACAGTTTATATATCAAATACTAATACTCAACATTTTACTCAGCTCCGGTTCAACCTTTTTGCCATCATTTTACTCATATTAACTTATGGTATACTTAATGGTATCATAATAAAGGTCCCATACATTTCAAACATCCCAAATAATACCTTGAGTAATTGGATAATGGGGAATGATTAACTTGAGTAATTGGATATTGGGGAATGGTTAACTTGAGTAATTGGATAACGGGGAATGGTTAAGTTGAGTAATTGGATAATGGGGAATGGATAACTCGAGTAATTGGATGATAGGAAATGGTTAACTCGAGTAATTGGATGATAGGAAATGGTTAACTCGAGTAATTGGATAATGGGGAATGGATAACTCGAGTAATTGAAAAATAGGAAATGGTTAACTCGAGTAATTGGATAACAGGGAATGGTTAACTTGAGTTATTGGATAATGGGGAAACGTTAACTGGAGTAATTGGATAACGGGAAATGGTTAACTTGAGTAATTGGATAATGGAAAATGGTTAACTTGAGTAATTGGATAATGGGGAATGGTTAACTTGAGTAATTGGATAATGGGGAATGGTTAACTTGAGTAATTGGATAATGGGGAATGGTTAACTTGAGTAATTGGATAATGGGGAATGGTTAACTCGAGTAATTGGATGATAGGAAATGGTTAACTCGAGTAATTGGATGATAGGAAATGGTTAACTTGAGTAATTGGATAATGGGGAATGGATAACTCGAGTAATTGGATGATAGGAAATGGTTAACTCAAGTAATTGGATAACGGGGAATGGTTAACTTGAGTTATTGGATAATGGGGAAAGGCTAACTGGAGTAATTGGATAATGGGGAATGATTAACTCGAGTAATTGGATAACGGGAAATGGTTAACTTGAGTAATTGGATAATGGGGAATGGTTAACTTGAGTAATTGGATAATGGGGAATGGTTAACTTGAGTAATTGGATAATGGGAAATGGTTAACTTGAGTATTTGGATAATGGTGAAACCAGCTCTTCATGAACCAAGAAATAATGAAATTTCTGCTATGCGACCAATTAAAACACAACATACCAAAAACCTTAAACTTCACCCTGGGTCTTTTTTATTTATTTCATTTTATCTGAAATTGTTACCTGAAAATATGAACATACATCTAAATTTCATTAAGCATGTAGTCTGCTTTAGTGTTGCTTTGAAACAAGTGTTTGTCACTGCCTGCTAATTTCCAGTACTGCAGCCTGCACAGTGGAAAGAAACCAGAGTAAGGGTCCACATGCCCTGAGCAACCTGAAGACGAAGCTAAAATCCAGCTCTCCTTATCTCGGATTATATAATCAGAGTCCTAGGCCTTATTCCAGTCTAAGAAATCTGAGTATGCTGTTCACATGACCATGACTAACTGCAGAAATCAGACTATCGGACTATTTTCCAGAGAAACTAGTGTTAAGAATTGTTCACACTGGTGATGAAAGAAACCAGGCAGCAATGCCACTAAAACCTTCCTCACATTCAGCGAGCAGTGGTGTCCTCCATGAGTCCTCCTGTTAGTGCAGCACCATCGGCAGACGGCTGCACCACGCAGGACTACATGCACACAGACCGTTACCACGACTGTCCTTAACACCACGTCACCATCACCAAAGACTGCAGTGGTGTCGTACCAGACTGTCATGGAGTGACTCAGAATGGCAGCGGGTCATCTTCAGTGACGAGTCCCGCTTTAGTCTTGGTGGAGAGGCCCAACGAATCCATGTGTGGAGGCACCGTGGTCAGCACCAAGATGAACGGTTTGGTGTCACACGTCCAGAAGACCTGGTGTCCCTCCACCTCCACCCCTACCGCACCATCTGCAGGAACTGTGTGAGGATGTTCAAGCTGCATGGGATGGATTATCACAGGACACCATTAGGAACCTCTACAGCTCCATACCGAGACGTCTGGCGTGTTGGGTTAGCGAACACGGCGGCCCGACGCCATACTGAGAGACAGACTTCTGTATGTGTAGCTCAATAAATATTGATCATATCAGTCTAAATTTATCATCAGTTATTGATTCTGGTCACCTTTATCTTCCTTCCCAACAGCACTCCAATCCCAAACCTCCCTCTGGGTGCAGCTGTTCTTTTGGTGATGAGCTGTAGGCTGTCAACACTCATCATCAGCTTTGCTTTTAAAACTCCGGCTGTATTTGTGTTGTAGGCGTGTTGATTCCTGGTTCCCATCACCACCATGACTTTGTTTACTGCGACTGAATGCAGTAAATTTGAACGGTCTTCAACAAATCAGGAAAAGCAGTGATGACACAAAGTCCCAGACATGCTTCACAGCACAGTGGACAGATTAATGATTTTCTACGTGTTACGGGAAATACTGGCATTTTAGTGATTTATTGTTGCATAATAACAAGCTAAAGGCCAATCTCTGCCCCCTGCTTCGAATCACGAGCCCGCTTCTCAAAACCTCAGTTGCATTCTACCGGTATGGCCTGAATGGAAATCGGTCTATTGGTTTATGTATTATCAATTTACATATTCATTTCCACTCCCCAGGCTCACGCTGAATCCTGGCACGTCTACGACAAGCAATTCCGTCCCCACCAGCATGGCCAACTCTCAATCACGCTCGGCTCCCACTGGGTGGAACCTTTCAAAGGACAGGCCACGGCAGCCAACCTGGAGCTGTGCCAGAGGTCTATGGAGGCAGTCATCGGCTGGTTTGCAGAGCCCATACACGGAAGCGGGGACTACCCGAGCTCCTTGCGGGTCTCGCACCGGGGGCTTATCCCAGAGTTCACCCCGGAGGAGACGCTCAGGGTGCGCGGAACCGCTGATTTCTTCTCCCTGGCATTTGGGCCGGATACCCCACGAGCTGTCCGTGGCCTGTCCAGTTTTGGCCAGTCAGGAGCGCTGAACCTGAGGAAGGCTCTGGGGTGGGTTCAGCAGGAGTACGGGGATCCACAGGTGCTGGTGGCGGAGAGCAGCTGGTTCTCTGATGCCTCTGTAGGAGTGGAGGACACGGTGGCCATTTTCTATATGAAACGGTTTATTAACCAGGTGCTTCAAGGTGAGTAAAGGCTCTGAGGATCTTTAAGCCAATTTAGAATGGACTTCTCATGGATAGATAGATAGATAGATAGATAGATAGATAGATAGATAGATAGATAGATAGATAGATAGATGGACAGACGGACGGACAGACAGACAGACAGACAGACAGACAGACAGACAGATAGATAGATAGATAGATAGATAGATAGATAGATAGATAGATAGATAGATAGATAGATAGATAGATAGATAGATGAAAAGACAGGTAGATAGATAGATAGATAGATAGATAGATAGATAGATAGATAGATAGATAGATAGATAGATAGATAGATAGATGGATAGATGGATGGATAGATAGATAGACAGGTAGATGGATGGATGGATGGATAGATAGATAGATAGATAGATAGATAGATAGATAGATAGATAGATAGATAGATAGATAGATAGATAGACAGGTAGATGGATGGATGGATGGATGGATGGATAGATAGATAGACAGGTAGATGGATGGATGGATGGATGGATGGATGGATAGATAGATAGACAGGTAGATGGATGGATGGATGGATGGATGGATGGATGGATGGATAGATAGATAGACAGGTAGGTAGATGGATGGATGGATGGATGGATAGATAGATAGACAGGTAGGTAGATGGATGGATGGATGGATGGATGGATAGATAGATAGACAGGTAGGTAGATGGATGGATGGATGGATGGATGGATGGATAGATGGATGGATGGATGGATGGATGGATAGATAGATAGATAGATAGATAGATAGATAGATAGATAGATAGATAGAAAGATAGATAGACTGTTTTCAAACTAAAACAATACCAATGAGGGATATATTGGATGTAATCCTCGGAATGTCTTTTTGGTAACGTGGTAATCCTGTGTTTGATGGATCCAGCGTGTTCCAGTAGGAAAAGTAAAAACTAGACCTGTTTTAAAAAGTTGAAAAACTTCTTCTACCAACAAGTAATGCAGTACGGTTCAGGAGTAGCATCCAGGAAGGGCCTGCTTCTTTCAGAGCAAGAGTAATCCAAGAGACTGAGAAAAGTTGATTGCCGAATGGTTGTATCACATGTGTTTAGCAGTACTTCGACACATCATTCTACATAAACAATAATCGAAGATGCCTACACAAATGAAACTTGGGAACTGGTTACCCGCCTTTTCCTCTGCATACCATTGAAATTTAGTCCTGTACCACATGATATTGACCTGTGGGTCCCACGGAAGTCATGTGGGTATCCAGACCTTTACCCCACAGCACCGTGCACACAAGCAAAACCTGCAGCTGCGACTCAACCAGCTGATAAGCTCATTCAAAGATCGAAATGACAGCTTGAAAAGGTGATAGGATTCTCCAACTGGACTGGTGACCTTTACTTACTAGTGGGCGGTGGTGCTGTCGCCTCACAGCAAAACGGATCTGGGTTCAATTCCCAACCAGGGCATCTGGGCACCTTCCTGTGTGGAGACTCCATGTTCTTCCTGTGCCTGAGTGGGTTTACTCTGGGTGCTTCGCAGTTTCCCTCCAAAGACATGCAGCCAGTGTCTGACTGCTCTGCGATGGACCGACAGCCTGGCCAGGGCTTCTCCTGCCTTCTGTCCAGTGGGTGCTGGGATAGGCTCAAGCACCTGCCCCATTACCCAGTAAACTGAGTGGCCTAGATGAAGAGCTATGAAGATCCAAGAAGTATGGATTTGTACATGTGCAAACATCAGACATTCCATCGGACCGGACTTCTCATATCAGTGCGCCCCTAGTCATCAGAGAGTGTGGGTGCTACGCTGGCTCGCCTGACTCCTATAGGTTGTTTGCAGTCAGATGAATCCGATGACACACAAAATCAAGATGGAAAGGTTTGCCTGCTATCGAATCAGCAGATAAGCACCTTCGCCCCCTCCAGACGCATGGACAGCTCTCTTTAATTGACACCACAGATTTTCAATAATATTCAGGTCTGGGGACTGAGATGGCCATTCCAGAACGTTGTACTTGTTCCTCTGCATGGATGCATTAGTAGATTTTGAGCAGTGTTTAGGGTCGTTGTCTTGTTGGAAGATCCAGCCCCGGCGCAGCTTCAGCTTTGTCACTGATTCCTGGACAATGGTCTCCAGAATCTGCTGATATCGATTGGAATCCATGCGTCCCTCAACTTTAACAAGATTCCCAGTCCCTGTACTGGCCACACAGCCCCACAGCATGATGGAACCAGCACCAAATTTTACTGTAGGTAGCAGGTGTTTTTCTTGAAGTGCTGTGTTCTTTTTCCTCCATGCATAACGGCCCTTGTTATGCCCAAATAACACAGCACCTTATTCCAAAATGAAGCTGGCTTGTCCAAATGTGCTTTAGCATACCTCATGCGGCTCTGTTTGTGATGTGGGTGGAGAAAAGGCTTCCCTTGCATCACTCTCCCATACAGCATCTCCTTGTGTAAAGTGTGCCGAATAGTTGAACGATGCACAGTGACTCCATCAGCAGCAAGATCATGTTGTAGGTCTTTGGTGCTGGTCTGTGGGTTGACTCTGACTGTTCTCCACATCCTTCGCTTCTGTTTATTCGAGATTTTTCTTGGTCTGCCACTTCGAGCCTTGACTTAAACTGTGCTGGTGGTCTTTCATTTTCTCACAGTGTTTCTCACAGTGGAGACTGAAAGCTGAAATCTCTGAGAGAGCTTTCTGTATCCTTCCCCTAAACCATGACGGTGAACAATCTTTGTTTTCAGGTCATTTGAAAGTTGTTTTGAGACTCCCATGCTGCGACTCTTCAGAGGAGAAAAACTTACAATTGCCCCCCTTAAATACCCTTTCTCATAATTGGAGTCACCTGTGTATGGAGGTCAAGGGTCACTGAACTTACCAAACCAAATTTGAGTTCCAATAATTAGTTCTAAAGGTTTTGAAATCAATAAAATGACAACAGTGCCCAAATTTATGCACCTGCCTACTTGTGTTTAACCAATTATTTCACACTTTCTGTAAATCATATAAACTTCATTTCACTTCTCAAATATCACTGTGTTTGTCCCCTATATGATATATTTAACAGAATTTATCCAAACAATCAATGCTTTATAAAGGTAAATCAGGAAAATTAACAACGCTGCCCAAACTTTCACACCCCACTGTAAATGCAGCTGACCTCTCAGGGCTCCAGATCTGAAACGGAATACATGAATGGGCAGTGGAGATGTTTTAAAGTCTGATTGCACAATATTTGAGAATAAAGTGAGGCCTCTCCATGTTGTTACCAGCATACAACCCAAAAATCCATGTTGTATAAGCGGCCATTGCATCCATAATTGTCCTACCTGTCAAGGAACCATTAACACTGAAGGATATAGCACAACATATTGTAACGTTTACTTTAAGTGCTGCCAATGAGCGCAGTGTTGTCTGGGATTGTAACCACGAGGTGTGGGTGCTCCTCTGCCCAATAAACGGTCCAGTACTCCGAACGGCTGTCTCCCGCCTGGATTTCTTCATGGAGGTCGGGGGAAGCAGCTAACTCCCGTTGCATCTCCCTCCCCGGGAGCCTTCACCCAACTACCGAGTGCGTTACAATATGCTGCTCTGGAAATCCAAATATTTCCAAAAAATTTTATCCATGTTTATTTCAAATAGACAACACAAAGACACATCCCACAACAGCATGGCTAGGTCCTCAGTGTGCACAATGTCATCGGAATCCTGGTATCAGCCAGTAGCTGCTTTTTTGAAAATCACTGCTATGGGTGACCAGCCATTCTCTTTTGTGGTGGATATTGAGGTTGGCTGCTCAAACTTCTTGAGCCACATTACATGAAACCTAGTCATGGTTATTTTTCCCACATGTCTAAATGTCCTAGCCAGGTGCGTACATATAGACAGCTCCATATATGCAACTTTACTTAAGTAGGATAAAATTCCAGGTAGATTTCGTTTCTTACCAAAAAATCCTACCAGCATTCCAACAACCTTCCTGAAGCTTCTTATTCTCCAGCTTCACGTTACTAGCAGCCATGTTAACTTACAGAATTCACAAATAACCGCTTGCTGTTTATTCGGATTCCACATGCAGCCCCCACTATTACAGAACTGGGGTTTGTATAACGCTGACATGCACATTAAATAGATCTCTGTGTGTTTCGCCCCCAGCTGTGGTGGTGGACCAGGTACAGGTGTTCGGCTACACTGCCTGGTCTCTGGTGGACGGCTTTGAGTGGACTAACGGGTACAGCATGAGAAGAGGACTCTTCTACGTAGACTTCGACCAACCTCAGCGCACCAGAGTCCCAAAGACAACAGCCCAGTTCTACAGGCGGGTCGTGAAAGACAATGGCTTTCCTAGTGATGGGTCCGAACAGGGTATCACGGGTCAGCTTCCCTGTGATTTCCATTATGGAGTGGCAGACTTCACCCTTCAGGTGAGTGAGGTTGAGGGGGCTGCAGTGGTTTGGGTTCTGCTTTGGTTCCTGGAGTATGCCTGCTCAAAAAGGCTAGTCAGTTAGCTATTTAGCTGTTAGCGTACTGGAGCAAAATAGGGCCAAGGTGAAGGTCCTTCAGGACTGGCATTTGGGAACTACTGTGTGCACAATTTAATGACATAGTCTGTTTTCATTACGCTAAGCTATTCTCCGTCAACCGTGATGGGTTCACTACAGCTCCATGTAATAAACCCTTCATTACAGTACAGCAGTCAGTCTGGACAGAACAAAGCACTGTGTGCGGTAAACGTGAAGAATTAAAGGCCCAGGGCCCAGATCCTGCTGCCAGATCCAATTAAGAACCAAACTGCTTACTGGACCTACATGCAGCTCACTGTGAGCAAGATGGCGGCCGGTTGTAGGCCATAAGTGACCCGAAACTTGCAAAGGGCACCGTTATTTCCTTGGGTCTTACCCAGATAACAATTGCAGCAGTGCCATGTATCAGTTAAATGACAACCTGAACTAATCCAGATGCATTAAGGAGGCGGTTGTGGGCTAGAGATCAGGGAACAAGCCTTGTGATCCAAAGGTTGTTGGTTTAATTCCCTGAACCAACAGACAGGGTCTTTTTGGTCCTTTGAACAAGACACCTTATCTGTGCTTGCTCTTTTCGGGCACTCTGCATAGAGTTGGCCACCGCTCTGGGTATGCATGCACACTGCTCACCACCGTGTATGCATGTGGGTGTTCTGCACTCCATAAGGATTTATGTGAAGAGGTGTTTTGAACTGTTGTAGCGAATTACAGTAACGTTGTGTAATGTGAATTGTGAACATCTCTGCGTCTGTGGTCCTGCAGGTTCATCTACAACCATTTTCCCCTCAGTTTACCGATCCTCTCCTGTACCGCTGGAATTATACCGGTGACGGCGCTCTCCGGCCTGTGATTGGGGTAAGGCTTCGCACCCGCGGTTCACAGTGCAGCGACTTCCTGGCTATTCAACGTCACATCCGCCTTCTAGAAATGACAGGGGCGTCACATTACCGCTTCGGCCTGGACTGGCCCCAGCTCCTCCCACATGGCGACGCCTCCTCGGTAGACAGGGAGGCGGTGCGATATTACCGCTGCATGCTGACTGAACTCCAAAGGAAGGGCATCCGGGCAGTCGTCACGCTCTACCAGCCCAGCCTCAGATCACCCACACTGGGCATGCCCCGCCTACAGCATGACAGCGGCGGTTGGATGAACAGAAGCATGGTGGAGGCTTTTGTGGACTATGCCACTTTTTGTTATCGGGAGTTTGGTCCACTGGTGCAGGTTTGGATAACCATTAATGAGCCAAACCGGCTAGTAGAAGTATATAATGAAAGTGCACAGGACAGAGGAAAGGTGGTCCGTAACCTGCTGCTAGCACATGCCCGTGCTTGGAATGTTTACCACACCCGCTTTCGCCAACAGCAGGGAGCGATGGTGAGCTTTACCGTGCATGCCGATTGGGTGGAGCCAGCAAATCCCTTCATGAAAACACACAGCAACGCTGTTCAAAGCTTCATGTTAGCTGAGCTCGGGAGATTCCTGGACCCTTTCCTGAGGGACATGGATCCCCCAGACCAAAATTCCTGCCCTGACTGTTCTCACTCGGGCTCCTCCCACCTGCCATACTTCTCCAAGGATGAGAGGGCTGAGCTCAAAGGGGCCCTAGATTTCATCGGGCTTAATCACTTCACAACACGGCTGGTGTTGTCTAAGACCCCCTCGGCCGAGAGTCTGAATCATGACTACTCCCTCACGTATGACCCCACATGGACCTTCTCAAACAAGGGCCAGGCTCTCGCCCCCTGGGGGCTGCGACGAGTCCTGGGTTGGGTGAAGGATCGCTATGGAGACAGTCACTCCATTGTTGTGACAGCGACGGGGATTGATGACCAGGCATCCCATGATGACCGGCTGAGGCAGACCTATATAAGAAGCTACCTGCAGGAGGCGCTGAAGGGTGAGTTAGGGATCCTAAAGTATTCCGAATCTTTGAAATCATCTGTGACCTTGATGTAGTTGTTACTGACAGCCAGTACACGCAAAATGTTTTCCGAAGGATGTGAATTGACTGGTGTTATGGAATTTTAGGCCCAGGGTGATGCTAAATGATACATAGGCACTGTAGATTGCGATGCTGAGACCAATACGAGATCATTATTCACACCCACCATATAAACTCCCAATCTTTATAGTACATTTGTTATAGTAGCCGTAATTGACAGTCAGACTTGCACAAGAGAGGGCTAACGACTCCCCCTCTTCATATCTGGGTAATCTGATCATAAATAGCCAACACCAAACATAGGTATGGAAGGGGTCCAATATTTCTCCAAGATACATTATGATCCAGTCACACAAGCCCACTTCAGAGTTGGCCATGGATGCATATGACCATATAACATTTGTTGCATAAATGCTAAAGCTTTCTGACGCATCAGGATCAATGTTTGGGACTAAAGACACCAACTGGTCCAAGAAAGCAGGATGTTTTGCCATCCATGGGATCCTTGTGGTCATATTTTGTCTTGCACCCCATGTTTTCAGACAGGCCACTGATGAACAGGCCATCCCAGCAGGCTCTGACTTTGCAGCCATGTTGTTGTAACCTGTGTAGGCGTCAGAAACAAAGAACTTGGGCCGATGCACACGAAGCTAAAAGACAGATGAGCTTTAATAACAACCGGGCAGTTGAACACAGCACCAAAACACAACCTGAAAGGACTTGAAACATGAAGGGAGAAAGCGAGATCCGAGTCGAGGCACAGGCTAAGGTCAGAACCAGGGTAGGCAGTCAGCGAGGCAACCGGGAAAACAAGGAGAGTAGTCAGAGGAGCGAAAGGAGGTCGAAAGCCAGAGAGTAGATCAGAACGATAAAGCCAATAGGGATAAGGAAGAGATTGGTAGCCAGGGAACGAAAGGGGTTAGAACCAGACTCGAGAAAACACAGGGGAAACCGCTCAGAATTGCAAACTGGGTCTGGCAAAGCTTCGCAATGAGTGTGTGGGGCTTATATGCAGACCAGTTATTTAAAGACTGCTGTGTTAGTATTCAGGAGACCTAGAGCAGGAATGACTGGGAGACTGGAGACATGTCGTTGTGACGTTATCGGGTGATGCACTCTTGCAAGTTGAGGTCGGGGGAGCGGCAGAGCCAGGGAAAGCCGGAAGCGTGATAGTAGGATGTTTCTAGCCGTCATGGTATTGAAATAAGCTTGGGTGTCCCTGAAAAAGATGTCATCTAGAAGGCAGCACCAGGTGCTTTCAAACTGGGTTTGTCTTTAAGTGGTAATGGAGATCGCAGCCCCTATACCTCAACAGATCCTGACTTTATGCTGGTGACAATGCATGGGATGCTTATGATCACATAACATTTGTTGCACTGACGCTAAAACATCCCGTAGCATCTCCAACTGCTACCAAGGACTAATTAATTGAAAGCATAGCGTTGCTGTCCAATAAAAAACACGTATCTCCATTTTTGTTGATTTTTATATTTATGCCTCATTTGATTTAATGAGCTGCTGTTTACACTGGCTGTGAATTTCATAAAGAATGGACCAACAGTAATGGCCCAAAACAGCTTAGAAAGACGTCTGGTTCCATTGACTTCCATTCAAATTAAATGAGGTTTTTGGCCTCTCCTGTAAAGTTGCCATTTTGGAGATACCTGTTTTTCTTTGGACAGTGACGATAGTCGAAAGCAGTAGCTTTTTCTGAGTTGAGTTAGCAAAACATGGGTCTGTGAAACATCTGCAACAGGTCATAGATCAGATTGTACACATACAAGGTCATCTCCACGTGGTTAGCCTGCAACACATCATCCTCCAGTCGTAAAACCCAGTCTCAGGTGGTCACAGAAGACACATCCGAGACATATGGAAGTGGAAGGTAGTTATACATCTTGCTGTCCATTTGAGATCAGATCCCACAAGATTTATGTTAATGCCAATACCAAAGCCAATACCAATACCGTACAAGTGTTTGTATGCAGCTTCGAGCTCAAAATCTAGTGCAGCAAAATTGCATGTGTCTTAATAAATGCGTAAATAGATTTACAGCTGTTGTGCCAGATGTTGATATACTGTACTGGTTAATAAAGCGATTACATGTATTCACAGCTGTAGGGCCACCATTCATGGGTCACGTATGTCCAGAGAGAAATCTGTTTTCGCCCACACTCGGCTGCTATCTCCCAAGTTACAATTAATCTTCATCTCTCAAGAAGGTCCAGGGTCAACGTTTGCAGTGCACAGCATTGCAGAAGCATGTCTTGACACGCAGCTCCTCAGACTTATCAGCTGGCCTTTCTGTTGAAGCTGCGCTTTATGGACGACCTTTGAGATCATAACCACAAACTGAGATTGTTATGCATTCCTGCCAGAACGCCGCTAGTTTTATAGCTGCGTGTGCATGGTGTGACTGCGGCGTGACCACTGATATTGTGAATGTACAAACCCAAATGCGACAGAGTTGAACCAGTATATCGTTGCTGCCCAAAGAAAAACAAGTATCTCCAAAACAGTAACTTTACAGGAAAGGCCGACATCCAATTTAATTCTAATGGGAGTCAATGTTTTTCCAAGTGATCTTTGGGCCATTTCTGTTGGTCTGTTCATTATGAAATTTACATAGAGTGTAAACAGCAGCTCATCGGATCAACTGATACATAAAAGTAAAAAGTAAAAAATGGAGATACATGTTTTTCATTGGACAATGATGATATAAAAACGCCAATAAAAACAGAAAAGCGGTGATTAGATGGTCTGTTTGAGCCTGTTTAACTCAAAAGAGAAGAAAAAACACTGAAACATGAAAATATTGGGGATTTTTTTGCAATGAAGCCTGAAACATGTTCCAAAAATGTTGGGACATGACCATTTTGTCACTGTCCAATGAAAAACATGTATCTCGATTTTTTTATTTTTTACTTTTATGCATCATTTGATCAAAAAAGCTGTAATTTACACTGTATAAGAAAATGTCTAATTCCATTGACTTACATTAAAATGAGAATAGGTTTTTGGCCTCTCCTGTAAAGTTGCCATTTTGAAGATACTTGTTTTTTATTAGACAGTTTTTTTTTTGGTATTTTTGAATGTCTTACATCACCTTTCCTTTACCAACATGTAATAAATGTCTAAGGGCTACCAAATGATCAAGACAGCAATTAAAAATGGAATGTTTTGCCATTCTTCAGTTCTACAAGTCATATGGCACCCTTCCTCTCATACTGTGTGCTTTATAATGCACCACATGTTTTCAGACAGGTCACTAATAAACCGAGCCCAGGATGCCCTGATGCCGTGGCAACACATGCAGAACGTATCTGACTCTTATCTTGTTGAAATAAGCTGGGGCATCTCCGAAAAAGACGTCATCTAGAAGGCAGCATGAGTTGGATATTTCAGCATTAATGAAGCTCCCACACATGTGCTGGCTACCCACTGACACGCCCCTATATCTCAACAGGCCCGGACTTTATGCTGATAACAATGCATGGTCACATGACATTCGTTGCATAAACACTGAAGCATTCTGATACATCCCGACCGCTACCAAGGACCGGCTACTTAACTGAGAGCTCACAGCACAGTCAAAACCACTCTCTCCTTTCTTTGCTGAGATAGTAAACCATGCGTCTGTAAAAGATCCGAAACAGGTCATACTGTACCACAGGCTGTGCACAGGCAAGGTCATTTTCTAGCAGTAAACATGCAACACACCCTCCTCCAGTCATGAAATCCAGACTCAGGCGGTCACGGGAGACGCATTCGAGACACATGAAGCTGGCAGGTGTGTTTAGTTAATACAGCTCGCTGTCCACTCGTGATCAGATCTCTTCAGACGGATATTAATACCAAGAACAAAGGCATAGAAACAGATCAGTCTGATGTCCAGTATGAATTATTGTTATGCTGGTCACAATCTGGATGGCCTTTACATCTCTGGCCAAGAGAACAGATGGTTCAAGTTTCCCATAAGAGTCTGTAGTGTCTTGTTAGCCCACTATACTGAAGCCACTGTGCATCAGTCCATTTCCTGCATGCAAAGTTACAGCTGTGGATGGAGCAATGAATGGAGCGTATGGTTAAGTAAGCGAAGTTAAAAGTCCCTACTGCAGTGGCTAGCACTGTTACTAGGGTTGCCACCTTGGGGGGTAATTGAGATCATGATCATTCGCGTGTGTGTGACAGACGTGTATATCGGACGTTTACGGAAATACAAAGCAAATCAACATTTAATTGCCAAATAAAGAACGATTCCGTATTTTACGGGACGGGTGGCAACCCTAACTGTTACCTCACAGCAAGAAAGGTCTCGCTTGGATGCCCTTAAGTTCAAGTTTATTTTTTTCTCCCAGGGCGTGTGGGGTGTCCGGGCTTCTATCTGTGCTAAGTTTGCTTGTTGTGTCTGCGTGTCCGACCCACTGTCCGAAGTGATGCTGTCAGGTGAACCAAAGATGCTAGACTGCCCTCTAGGTGGAAGCGATGGGTTGTGGCCTGTCCAGGGTGTTTCCAGCCTTTCGCTCAGTGATGCCTGGGATAGGCTCCAGCATCCCCTGAGGCTCAGAAGATGAATGATAAAATATTGATGAGCCCATATGGTTCTATCCATCACAGAAGCATTCCGGATCTTAGAACAGCCCTGTCTTAGGGATTCAATTTCACAGGCATTCATTTGTGGTTTTTGGCCTTGCACAGAGAATCTTATGATAATATCACGTGCCGTAGAGGGTGAAGCGATGATTACAAGTGATGGTTGAGGAACGTTGTTCACTGGGACTGTTTACTGGTGGATATTATGCCAAGTCCTTAACCTATCCATGCTTTTTAAGCACTTGCCTCCTCCTGGATGCTTCCTTTTCCCCATACATCATTGCATCACCTCTTTAAAAACATTTCCTGCACATTTAAAAATGTTCCTTGTGTTAAATTGCCTCTGTCTCGATCTTTTTGGAAGGTGTTGCAGGCACCAGATTCAGAAGTTGGAATTTTTTGCATTTCACAAACTATTCCAACATTCCTGGAATTGGGTTCGTACATGGTCTATACTTTAAACCTCTGGCAAACATGGTACGCCTAGCCCACCGTCAGCACTGGCAAACTGCATGTAAGCCAAATGTGGCCCAGGATTATTTCTGGCCTGTGTAGGATGTACTAAATATACATGTATGTGCCAAAAGAATGGAGACAGTTGACCATCACACCTCTATGAGCTTGTTGGCCCATTTCAAAACCATGTATTAATATCAGGGTTGGAGGGTGTCTGTGGGAATTTGTGACCATTCATTCAAAAGAGTATTTGTTAGCTCAGGCCCTGACGATGGACGAGCAGGCCTGGTTTGGAATCAACATTCCAATTCATTCCAAAGGTGTTCAGTCGAGTTAGGATCAGAGCTCAGCCCAAGTCCCTACACCCCAAACTCATCCAACCATGCATTTATAGAGCTTACTTGTCACATCCTGCCTTATTTTGCCCTTGTTTGTCTGTTTGCTCTGGTTTTATTTCTTGTCACTTCCATGTGCCTCTGTATGTTTTGGTTTTTGGCTCCTCCTGTCTCTGCCCCCTTGTCAGTTCTCTCACCTGTCCTTGGTTTGTAGCCCCGCCCCCTTCCCAGGTGTTCCTTCTTAGTCCTTGTTCACTTATACTCCCTGTAATCCCCTATGTTCTTGCTTGGTGTTTTGTCTTGCTGGTTATTCGTCTCCATGTCGGTTTGTGGTTTTTGTAACCTGGGTCAGTGTTTCTTGGTGTTCTTGGTTTTATTTGGTCTTACTTGTTCAGTTCATTAAATTCTTACACTTATATCCTGCCTCCTCGTCTTGAACCTCACGTGACATTACTGTGTGCACAGGGTTAAAGCCATGCTGGAATAGGAAAGGGTCTTCTTGCCACAAAAAAAAAAAATGTAATTTTGTAAAAAGCCTCTGTGCACTTTAGGATAGCCCTTCATCTCACTAGAGCCCAGACCCTGAACAACAGACCATTACTCCTCCTCCACCAAGCTTTACTGTTAGCACCATATTCCATGCTACTCTCTATGATCACTCACTTCTCGGTTTTTGTCTTCTTCTCTGTAGCACGAGAACTTGACGGTGTCAATGTGGGGGGATTTTATGTCTGGAAGCTTCAGGATCATCATGGTTCAAACTTTGGCTTCTTCACCTCCTCCCACCACCACTCCCGGCCCAAAGCGTCTGTCTCAGTTTACCGGGAGCTCATTTCCCAGCGTGGTTTTCCTGCTGCCGGTGATGACCACATGACCAGGCAGTGCGAGCAAAGCGAGAGGACAACAGCCTGCTGGATCTGTGACGGGGTGGCAGAGAACAGGCCCCTGCTCTTCTTTGGCGTATGTGTGACAATCAGCTTGTCTATGCTGGCTGGAGTCATCATCACCTCTGGGGTTACGAAGAGTCGGAAAAAAAAGAGGAGAGGCGTGATCCAGGCCGTGCCGCAGCGACTGCACCGACAGCAGAGGTTTGCCATGCAGAGGGTGGCATACAGAATCTGAAGTCCAACACTGTTGAAGGAATAACTTTTTATAAAATAAACTGATTTTTTGCACAACTTCTACCCTTAAACCCCAAACTGTCAATCAATCAAGATATGTCAAATCCATCAGGCTCTGTTTCTTAATATAGGAGAGAGGCACATTCTGCAAATACGGCTCTGGAAATAAATCAGAGCCCACTCCAGTTTCTTCGTAGATCAGCATCTCCACATGTACAGCAGGTTCTCAGTGAGGAACCGAAGGTTGGGTTCTAGCTTTACTGGCAGATACAGTGAGCGTGTGGTTCATAAGAACAAGGTCCAGCAGCAAACACACAGGACAACACAGCTACAGACTGGCAGAGGGCCAAACCCCCTCTCTACTGACCGTGATGAGCGCCACCTCGTTCCAATGTCCCTTACCCACCGTAAGATGACCTCGAGTGACCTACAGAGAGACTGGCGAGCGGTGGCTGGGGTGAAACGCACAGCGAGCATGGTTCTAAAAACAGGCTTCTGGAGGTCATTAGTGATTTTCTAAATAAACAGATCTAATACAATATCTGATCTGGAGTTTGGGAGACATGGTTCCAGTAGTGTAGAGAATCAAACAGAACCAACACAAACCCAGAACCTGTACACCTAGAGACACTGATCACTTTGAGGGGGTCTCTTCAATTTTTTCCAGAGTTGTATATCAGCATATGCAATGGAATGCATGTTATGTAACTTTTAATGCCATATCTGACATGCTGCTTTGAGCCAGTCGTTTTCTTATTCCACCTTCTTCTATGTCCTGCTACCTCAGTACCCCCCGCACCACAGCTATGGCAGATAATGCAGCTATCCGCTAATCGTGTGTGATTTCTGTGGGTGGCATTCACATCCCACACAGGCCATCCCGTTTTGGCCAGCTCTCTATAGTGCTTACACGGACATGTGAAGCAGTAGATATTCACCTTGTGATATTATTTGTTATGTGTGTTTACAGTGAATCCTTGGTAAATGCTATGTCCTTTGGTAAAAGCTAACGCTAACAGAATATTAATGAAGGGGCCTGTTAACCTGTTAGCTATAAACTGTTCAGTCCAGCTTTTATTTCAGCAAACATTTTATTTTAGTTTAACCTCGTGCCATATGTAGTTTAATAAATAAGCTCACTGGACAAAAACATCACTTTTGATTGACACTTACCTGTAATACCTCCATGAGCATGAGTAACAGCTGCGATTCGATTTAGCACAGGCTGGACAGGTTTCTGGATGTAGTCCACATCAGTGTTCATACACTCTTGCATCAAAACATTGATCAGCTGTTCCAGATTTGGTGGATGCCTTCCCTGAAGTTTAACTGGTTGTTCCAGGTGGTTCCGTAAGTTTCTGGGGGTCCACATGTTAGTCCAAATGTGTGAATGCTCACACTTCTGTGTATTCAAATTGCCAATCAGTCATGTTTGCAGCCCTGTGAATGCGAGGATTGCCATGGAATACAGAGATAGGAATGTCCTGTTCGTCGGTCAGGTGTTGATGTGATGTTGGATTGACGAATCAGACGCTCATGGAGGTACAAGAGTTTAATGCGGGGTCGTGAGTGGGTCGAAACAGAATGGCAAAACCAGAGCAACCAAAACAGACATGGGCAAGACGTGGTGTAAATCCAGATACAGGCTGGGGTCGAAACCAGGACAATAAGAAAGAAGAGGGTCATACACAGGAATACAGAAACCCCCTGGGTAAGCAACACTAGGGTCACTAGGGTCAGTGATACTTTGCAAAGTGTTAGTGACAAGGGCAGGTACATATACACAAGTAAATGGTAGGCAGGTGAGGTTTATCAGAACTCTGGTGACATAGGGCGGAGAAGTTGTCACTGACTGGTGAAGATAGCACTCGTGGTATTGTAGTCAAGGAGCAGGGAATCATGGGAACTGTAGTCCGTGGACTGGGCAGAGGCAGAGGAAGAGTCCTGATACGGACAGATGAGCAAAAGGCAATATACGGCAATTCATACGTCACCAAAGAATCTACTTCTGAGTAATTAAAGCACCCCCAGAACATCACAGAGGCGACTCTGTGTTTTTGTTTGGCAAGCTTACACTCTGGACTTTAAACATGTCTTGGTTAATTGACTACACGTTGTGATAAATGGAAAACTATACATTTGATTTTACGGCATTTAGCTGACGCTCTTATTCAGAGCGGCTTACGAGGTTAATCCTATTACAGGTGAGCCAGTGTAGTGTTAGGAGTCTTGCCCAAGGACTCTTATTGGTGCAGCACAGCATAGTCACCCAGACCGGGATTCAAACTCCAGTCTCCCACATGTGGTGGTGGTGGCTCCCTAGTGGGTAGCGGTGTTACCCGCTGAGCTAGTAGTGAAAGTAGTGAAATGCTGGCATCCCCTATGTTTCCCACTAAGGTCAGTTACTGCATCTTCACCAAATCGGCAGTGCTGCAGCAGCCAATTACTGGGGATATGAGTTGCTCAGGGGAGAACAACGTCTTAAAGTGTTTACACTGTGTTGTTGACCACTAAAATCATATTCTACCAAAGACTCAGCCAGGGATTAAATCCAGCAGCCTCACAATAGCTTTTAACTGGTCCTGGAAGTCTATTCTCCGCTTCCAGGCTTTTGGGAATCGAGAGTCAGAAGGTTCAGAATACATACAGTAAGCCGAATGCCACTAGATCATATAGGGATACACTTGAGTGACTAAATGCCTTCCGGAAACGAAGACCAAGTCAGCCCGCACCATAGCAACGATATGTGGTGTCGCTGGCTGCTCCCGGGAACGTTCTTCTGTTCACACTCTTCGTAATTTCACACGAACTGTGGTAGATCAGTCAACTCTATATTGCGCTCACCCATACCCCTTTCCCATGGACAGATGCCTGGAGATAGAGGCTACATGTTGTGCTAGGAGAAGCTTCAGACATATGTACAAATAATCGTTTCAGCACATGACGATTCCTGCATGTATATGATTCATTAAAAGCTAAGTATGTCCTTGTCCATATTGTGTAAATGTATATTTTGTGATTTTAGTGCAATAAAATATCTGTGTAAAACAAAGCCATCCTTCCTTGTGAGGGTCATTTGATCTGGGCGTAGAGACAGTTATGTCATCCGGTGGGTAATGATTATATATTAGTCCATTGCTCGGTTTAATTTGAATAAAAATTAACTGCAGACCTCAAACATGGTCACATACCGTATGTATATTGGTTATGAGCTTACATAAGCTGGTCTAGAAGGTTCAGTTTTGAAGCATGAGTCATTTCAAATGGAAATACAAAATTATTAGAAAAGACCGAACAGCCTCAACAGCAAGCGATGCTCAGACGTTCCCTCTGAACACTCAGATTCATCTGCTCTGGAACAAGGACAATCTGATAAATTGTCGCTGTCCAAATTTTAAAATAGGAGAACCAAAACTTCACAGCTGAAGCCAAAAACCTCAACTTCAGTGTGAGTCAATGGAACCAGGCAGTGGGCCATTTCTGTTGGTCCATTCCTCATGACATCTTCACACAGTGTAAACAGCAGCGGCTATGTTCAAACGTTCAAAAAAATCAACAAAAATAGACAAGCATGTTTTTGATTGGACAGCGACGATATTCTCTCTGTAGCCGTACTAATGTCATTATGCTAATTGAAATGGGCATTCCAGCCTGATTCCATATGTCCCATATATGTTACATGCTGCAGCGCAGCCTCATGGTTTTCATTTAACATCCTTTTCATGCTTTAATGCATCAGTGTTCTCTCGCTACGATACCCACGCTAATGCAAATACAGCATACAGCCCCCATAGCAATCCCGACTGCTAGCCTAGCCAAAGATCTACACAACCAGATCTAACTAGCATTAGTGTAGCTCTTACTTGGATCTCCAAACACAACTAGAAAAAAGCAAACTGGGATTCTGTACTGTCAGCACAAAACTGACACCACAAACAAGCATTTTACTCAAAATCCCTCCTGTCCTCCGCACAACGATGCCTCCTAATCCATGCGTATATTTAGTTCAGTTGAGTCTTAATTAAATGATAGGTTTCATTTGTGTCAGTTAAATTTACAGTGCATATCGTAGCTCTCCAAAGCTGCTGCTGTTTACACTGAGTGAGAATCTTGAGATGAATGGACCAACAGAAATGGCCCAACACTCTTTGGAAGGACGTCTGGTTCCATTGACTTACATTGAAGATAAATAAGGTTTTTGGCCGCCTCTTTAAAGTTGCCATTTTGGAGACATTTGTGTTTTTCCGGACAGCGACAATATACTACACTATAGAGAGTTCTAGATACCTTTACTGGATCACAATTGCAGATAGCACTGGTGATTGGTACCGTAGATCCAGATTGGTAATGCCTTTACAAGCTTAAGTCATTATATGACATGTATATCGTCGCCGTCCAATGAACAACATGTATCTCCACTTTTGTCCATTTTTACTCTATGCATCATTTTAATTTAATATTTAAATTAATATTAGTTAACTTATTAGTCCCACAGTGGGAAAATTTAATCTCTGCATTTAACCCATCCGTGAAGTGACAGACAACACACACACTAGGGGGCAGTGAGCACACTTACCCAGAGCGGTGGGCAGCCCTATCCGTGGCGCCCGGGGAGCAGTTGGGGGTTAGGTGCCTTGCTCAAGGGCACCTCAGTCGTTACTGTCAGTTCAGGGAATCGAACCGGCGACCCTCCGGTCACAAGGCTGGTTCCCTAACCTCCAGCCCACGACTGCCCCTAATTTGAACATGTCAGCTGCTGTTTACACTGAGTGAGAATCTCAAGGTGAATGGACCAGCCGAAATGCCCAAAACTGTTTGGAAAGATGTCTGGTTCCACTGACTTACATTAAAGTTGAATGAGGTTTTTGGCCTCTCCTGTAAAGTTGCTGTTTTGGAGATACTTGGTTTCCTAAGTGACATTATGTATCTCATTACAGTTTAAAGAAAACCACGTATCTCCATTTTTGTCCATTGATGCTTGTATGCAACAACTGCATGATTAACAGACCAATAGAGATGGCCCCAAATGTCTTGGTGTCGGTTAGTCCATTAACTTACATTAGAATTAAATTTCCATTTTTTCTTTTGGACAGTGATGATATGCTGCCTGATGTCTAGGGGCCATAAGGGCTCCATGTAGGGCATGTTAGGGCAAAACAGCTCTCTCCTCCATTTTTGCTTTTAGATTTTGCACTACTTTACCATTGTAGCCACTACATATAAACTAAAACGACCAATGCCAGTTTACTGGTGATTTTAAAAAGTACGTGGCATATTTGTGTTGTAGACACCGCCACCCTAGAACTTATCACCACTGCTGTAAAGAAATCCACAAGTCTACAATGGACTGTTTCTTTAACACACTCCCTTCAGCTCTGAAAGGGCTTGTTCATGAGCTGACACAGTGAATCAGGTGTGTGGGCAGCAGGGTTGGGAAACACTGGTCGAGGGTCACTGTGTTGTGCTGAGCACCGATTGGCCACCAGATGTCCCTATTGGGTGATGATCTTTCATGAGCCACATTTTTGCCACCACTACCTGGAGTCAAGTCAAGAGGCTTTTATTGTCATTCCGTACAAGTACAAGTACACAGTGGAGTGAAATTACAGTCCTCCAGGAACAACAAGGTGCAAAGTGCAAATGTGCAGACATACGTGTGTAAACAAAACTTAAAACTAGAAGAAAAAAAAAAAAAAAACACTGTGCCTCCAAAACTCCATCCCAAAGCAGCTGTGGTTTCCTCCTTCACCTTCTTGGTAGAGCATCAGAAGAGGGTTGTCCAGGTGTTTAAACCACAGGCCGTCAGACACATCTGTAACATCCAGGAAAGCATCATGTAGCATTTTTTCATTTTAAATTGTTGGATAATATTACATTTCAGAAAACAATATTACAAAAGCAAAAACTAATTTACAACATATGAAACACTTACGGCGGGTCTATCACACAGGAAGTGCTTGTTGCGGACTCAATCAAACGTAAATGTAAAAAGAGATGAACAGGTGATGTATAAACCACATGGAGTTAGAAATGTTTAGGAAAGTAAGTGAGCTGTAATACTAGCTGCAGTGGATAACCAGTGGTTTATAACCAACTCCTAGTGGTTTAGACGTGGCCTGTTCGTCTCTTTCTTCAGTCTGGTCTTTTCTATAGACCTTCAAAAGGATAAACAAAAGCGTGTCTGCTGACTAAAATGCCTGCCACAAACTAGAAAAGCATTTTCCTGTGAGTTACTGTTTTATGTCTTGTAAATTGTTTTTTATTTTTGTAATTTT
Source organism: Prochilodus magdalenae (assembly GCA_024036415.1). NCBI lineage: Eukaryota > Metazoa > Chordata > Actinopteri > Characiformes > Prochilodontidae > Prochilodus > Prochilodus magdalenae. Next base: position 155,704 of record JAMWET010002487.1, read on the forward strand.
GTTTTGTTTGTAAATGTGTTTTTATTATTTTAGCCATTTTGTTTTCCGAAAAGATTTTTTGCCCTTGTAAATTTGTTTTTGCTTTTGTAATTTTGTTTTCTTTATTGTAATTTTGTTTTGTTTGTAAATTTGTTTTTATTTTTGTAATTTTGATTTGTTTGTAAAGGTGTTCTTATTTTTGTAATTTTGTTATCTGAAATATTTTTTTGCCCTTGTAAATTAGTTTTTGATTTTGTATTAAAAAAATGTATTGTAATTTTGTTATGTTTGTAAATTAGTTTTTATATTTGTAATTTTGTTTTCTGAAATTTATTTTGCACTTCTCGGCCACCGCATTGGGCTGTGTCTCAAATGTGTACTACAGAATAGTACTACACAGTACATCACTACTGTCTTTCTAACAGTAACGGTGAACCTTATGTCATAGCTTGCTGGACTCTGAAGGCTGCTTATATGGAGTTTTTTCTACTAAATATAAACAAATAAACACATTATTTATTAGAAAACTATTATTGTTATAGGCTGTTTTGACTTATTTGTGTTAAACTGACATTTATACACAATTTCTGGTCCTGCCACAAACACAGCTGGTGTCGCACGAACTTTGAAATTTGGAACTGTATTATACTACATACTCAAAAACTATTTAATATAAAGTTTGTCACTGGGATAATTCTGACTCTAGAAGTCTTTCCAAAATGCTGCATCTAACTTTAACCAACTCCGAATGACATCTTACAGATTCACTTTTATTTAATAATCAATCGACCAACCGAATTAAAAAAAACCTAGGAGGACTTTTATATTGAAATGTTCCGGACGTGCTTCCTCTGCTCTGTTGACCTCTACGTATCGCTGCCTGCGAGAGGGGAATCCTCACTGCGCCCCCTAGCGGCACTCCTCATTCACCGCGCCGCTACTGTATTGTGTAACCGGGACTGTTCGCATAGCTACCGGAAAAATAAGCGTATTCATTTCATCACTGTGGTATTTAAAAAAGGAAAACAGAGGAAGAAGAGAGACTGTAGAGGCTTCAGGTATCTGGAGAAACCAAGGGAGAAGAAAAGAGAAGAGGACGGATAACGTAGTTCTCTCCGCCGAGCGAGGCCCGACACCCACCGCGGGGAGGAAGCGCTCTGGCCCGGCAGCAGTATGGCCAACATCGCGGTGCAGAGGATAAAACGGGAATTTAAAGAAGTCCTCAAAAGCGAAGAGGTAAGGCTGATATATCACACCTGTACACCTGCTCCGGCTGTGAATGTAGTGGAAATGAAATATTGACATGGCTGTAGGTACGATGGCTAACCCTAGCAACTGTTGTAGTGAGCTAGCTAGCACCTTAGCTAAAAAACAACTTCCCCGATTCACCGTGCCTTGTGCTGGATGGACAGCAGGCACTGACAGCCCCGTCACAATTGCTTTATGGTCCACTGGAGGGCTCGATCTGATCATTTTCGTGCCTTAAGTGCATGTGTTGGGTAATGTCTGGAAAAGTAAGGGGGCTAGCTTCAGTGCACTGTGTACCAGACAGCGAGTCACAAAGTTTACCTGCTGAATAACGGCAGGCTAAGTCAGAGCCACAGTGTTACAGTGTTGACATGACTGGTACCGAACAACCGACACGAAGTCTAAGGTTCGGTGTTCTGTGTTAGGTTCGTTTTGTAGAGCCCCTGGTTCCCTGGAGAACATGGGTTGGATTCCACAAAATAGTTGACACACCAAGCTGAAGTCGCCCCCTTCCTATTCCCCAGCTTCCTTGTTTCTATTACTCCGTTCCACCTTAAGTGGCGCAGCGATGTGCTGCAGCAGTTAAGGTGGCACGGGGGATTTCGAACAAGGAAGCCGGCGAACAGGTTCATGTTATCATCAGTTGATGGTCTCACTCCATGCACTGAATGTCCCATGATAATACCGAGGCTAAGGCATCATCCGATGCTGCAGTTACCGCTTCGATGCTTCCGTTCCACCTTAAATGCTGCAGCAGCTTCATGTGACCGCTTGCAACCATTGAAGGTGGAACGGAAGCACGGGGAAATCGCATTATTGAATATGTAAAGCGTGTGAACAATAGTGAAACAACACGATATGGTTTATTACAGCTCTTCAACCTAAAAGCGAGGCTTATATCCACCAAAATCTACAGACACTGAAGTTTGAGAGGTGAGCCGCTAAGCTAGCAACGCTAGCAACTCGGGCTAGCTAGCAAATTTAGTCTGCCAGGTCCATTAGCTTTTATAAGAGCCATGTCTCATAAACAAGCTGCCAGTTATGATGTATTGTAATGACAGTATCGGGAAGGACAAGGGAAGTGATGAAGTCCATACCTGTGGACATTGTACCAGCTAGGCTAGCTGAGTTAGCCTAGCCTAGCCTAGCTTAGCTCAGCCGGCCTTAAACTGTGAGAAACGGGCTTATATGCTGACTGTAAATGAATGTAGTGTCGGTGTTAGGGTGGTTCAGTAATCACTGAAGTTGTTCATGGGCTCCTCGTTTTCTCCAGTTCAGTTCATTTCCTTTTATTGTCCCCAAATGGGAAACTCGTTTAGCAGCCAGGTGTACAAAACACACAGCACAACAGCAGCAACATCAACAAAACCACACAGTACAACTCAATTAGTAGATTAGAAAACACATCTTAATTTAATAACCCTACAGTCTGGGGTATAAACAGGGAATTCTTCCATGTGTTCCCATTTTATTCCCATTGGAAGCCTAAATCTGCGACCAGGAGGAAGAAGCTGTGATGGGATGATCTGGGAAAACTCAATATCAGTCTCGCTTTCTGAGTAACACCACTAATAGATATGTCATTTAATCGAATTTGGACAGCGGTTATTTGGTTTGACATCTTAATAATGTTATTGAGGCTAGTTTTGTTCGGAACACTCAAGTTTTCCCAAACCAAGGAATCATAGAAACAGCTTAAACAGATTCAGGAAATGGCCTTCAAAACAGGCCCGAGGCTTCCTATCCCCACTCAACATGTTTACCTTTCTTAAGAAGTAAAGTTTCTGTTTGGATTATTAAAAATCATGTGTAATAGCATACATCCACTGGTGACTGCTGCCTCTGTAGTGCTGCTGCCTCTGTAGTGCTGCTGCCTCTGTAGGCTGCCACTTTCTAAAAGATACACGAAGACGGCCAGGTGTCCTTCAAGCCCCGTTCGGTTGGTAGTCTGGTTGGCCTGACATCTTGCAGGTAGTCAGTGTGACTACTACTACAGTGCTGCTGCATGAGGCAGGTTGGCCATCCATGTGGCGTACGTGCTGCACATCTGGAGGCTGAGCTTTAGTGTCTAGCACTGCATTTTGTACACAAGGGGAGCCCAACTATGGTCCTAGGGGGATCCTTCACACGTCTAGGGTCTTTCCTACATCCCTGCTAACCCTAGCAGTTTGTTTTTGGGACAGAAGATGACCTATGACCTGTGACCTAAGCAAGGCCAAACTAGTTCTGCTGGTATTACTGACAAGCTTCTGTAGGAGATGTTTCTGAGACAACATGGGGGTTTATGTTTCAGTAAGGTGTGGCCATAAATTAGAATATTGAGGTTACAAATGAATTTTCTGAGGCCAGAAGTTACATAAAACGCAAATAATCCATAATCATGTCTTTAACCCAAATCATCCATGGGATCTACTGCACCCAGGAATTTGGCTTCTCTGTTTGGCTTCTCAATTTGACCTTAAATGACAGAATAATTTTGATGGTACACTGGCTTAGAATAGGAAGTCCTGTCATTGGCCCTTGGTCCCGGAAAGCCTGCTGTACCTCTGTGTACCTTGGGCGGAATGTCCATAAGAGCTCTGGCAAGAACTGGCTTCAAACCAAAGCTATGAGTCTCCTCTGAGCCATAAGAAGAAGCCAGCTCGGTGTTCCCAGCATGAACATCATGGCAGGGACTGCAAAGAGATGGACGAAGGCAGTGCTTGAGGTAACCCAGAGTAAATCTTGATTGGCTGTGTTCCAATAGGAGTGATAGGAGTGTTTCTATCAGAAGGATCCTATGGATGCAGCAGTGACATGCAGGGTACACCCTGACCGTTTCTCAAGTACTGTGTTACTGAGGAGCCGCCATTCCTGGCTCCAAACTAGCTTCTGACCTGCGTGACTGACAAGGACTGAAGTTGACCTCTGTGGTTGACACACCTGACTCAACTCATCAGCTCACTGGCAAGTATTCCACAAGTGTAAAATAGGGGCGCTATAGCAGCCAAGCACCAGTGTAGCCATAGCATCGTAGGGAACTACCGTTTTCCACTATTCCACACTCAACACCTACGGTAGGTTTAGGGTC
>JAMWET010002487.1:165000-172500 GCA_024036415.1 Prochilodus magdalenae
TCCTGAGTGTGTGTGTGTGTGTGTATAATGTCTGTCTGTGTATGTGTATTTGTGCTATGTCTGTCTACGGTCTGATGGTGAAAATAAACAGTTAATTTTATTATTATTATTATTATTATTATTGTACTGTAATAAACTGTGCTCTCTCATGCAAAGAATGCACAGAATATGTTGGCGTTTCCTGATGATTTTGGGCAGGCCAGCTTCCAGATTTGAACTCTAAGGAGAATATTTACATTAAACACAATGTGGGAATGGACTATCTAGTTTACAGAACTTCACTGTTTATCTGTACTACCGTATCTCACAGCACCTTGATTTAACGGATCTCTTTATATCATCATGTAATGTTGTGCCTTGTCTTCTTGGTCCCCAGTATAAGCAGAACCCAGAGATGTTCAAGCAGACGGCCCGACTCTGGTCACATGTTTACGCAGGTGCTCCTGTCTCTAGTCCGGACTACACTCGCAAAATAGACAAACTCTGTGCTATGGGCTTTGACAAAGTAAGTATTATGCAAAGTGTAGATGGAAACTAATAAAAGTGGTGCCTTAGAGAAATAGACTCGCACGTCTCTAAACAGCTGAGTGCACTTCTAATGTACCGTTACATGACATAGTGTCCCATTTAGTGTGCTGGTAACATGGTGAGAGATCCCAGCTTTCAGGTTTGACTTGTTCTCACTACAGCAACAAATCAAATAAAATAGATTGATAAATAAAAATGCTCAAATGTATCAGTTAATATGCTATAAACGTTTACTTTTTACATGTTCTGTAATTTTGGCTTTGTTTTCTCATTACAAACTGCCGACAAGTCGCCCTCCAGAATGGTGACATTCTGTTCTGGTTATGTAACATCAGCAGAATATTATGAGGAGTGTTTTTGCACCTGAAACAACCACATACACACACTAGGGGTCACTTGGTTGGAGCAGTGGGCAGCCCTACCCACAGCGCCCAGGGAGCGTTTGTGGGTTAGGGGCTCACGGGCACTTCATTTCTTACTGTTGGTTAAGGGAATCGAACCGGGATCCTCCGGTTACAAGGCTCGTCCCCTTACGACTGCCCCTTACGACTGTCCCCTTACGACTGCCCCTGCCAAATTACCAGATTTAGTAGGAGAGCAATCCAGGTGCAGCTCTGATCAAAAATGGCCGTCACTGCTTGCTGTCTGCTGGCATTATTAATAATGTCTGTAATGTTTTTGTATGTGATCCATATCGTCTCAAGGTTGTTCTTGTCATAGAGAACCCAGGCTGCGTCCGAAATGGCATACTTCCATACTATACAGTAGGCGAAAGCAGTACAGGAGAATAGGTAGTACGTCCGAATACGTAGTGTTAATGAAACAGTAGGTGAAATTGCATTTTCTGCGACCTCCTGCTCAACGCTGCCTCCGTGTGGAAGTGTTCGTCACGGAAACTAACCATGGCGAACACTGCTTTCGTTAATAGATGGTAAAGTTTTTACCGACTTGTGGCTTTTAAAGAACGGGGTACGCCGACGTTTCGTGACTGGAGATCCGGGTCAAAGGACACGGGTATAATGGCGGATGTAGTGCATCCCAGGACGTGTGTATACCGTGCTCACGCGTACTAACAGTACGGACTTCTTTAACGGCTGGGCCGCACATACTAGATCGAATTCAGTATGCCATTTCAGACACAGCCTCAGTTTTGCTACTTACCGAGCATCACCGTTATAAACCCAATCCGGACCTATCCGTACCCTGACTGTGTATCCATAAACACAACCATGTAGGGGTTCTCTGAGGGATGTATGGTGTTCACATGATCAGTGTTGTTAACAGTGAACGCAGACTGCGGTCGCAGTAGCTTTCAAGTTCTGACTGGTCAACCGTGCCAACCTGGAACCCTGCCATGCCTTGCTGTCCAGCGGAAACGTGCCTTGTGTTTACCAGCCTGTTGTTCTCTGTCTTGCAGAACGCGGTAATAGTGGCGTTGTCATCGAAATCCTGGGATGTGGAGACAGCAACAGAGCTGTTGCTTAGCAACTGAACCCAGCCCCCCAGAAGCACCACCACCACCGAACCCCAACTTACCAAATTTGACCCCCCCCCCGCCCCAACACCTCCTGACTTTGCCCACGTCCAAACTGGATTCAGTCCCTACATGAACAAACTGCACCTGAATACCACAAGCCACGCTCTCGCTTTCACTTGCTCTCACGCTCTCGCGCTCTTTCTTTCTCTCTCTCCCTCACTCCCTCCCTCTCTAGTTACCTTTCCCCCACCTCCCCCAAACCTCCTTGCTTCCTCTGTCCGTCCATCTACCCATCTTCTTCTATTCTGGCTTCCTTTAGGTTTCTTTGGCCCTCTTCTTTTGGGTTCTGTGTGCCTTTATTTTTTTACTTTCTTCTACACTCTCTCATCCCTCTTTCCGACATCATTCGCTCTATCACTTTCTTCTTCTTCATCATCCTCAGACTGGTCATGTGGTTCTGATCTAACTCCTACCACGATGCTGGACGATTCCCCCAACTCCACCCACATTTGCACAATCACTCGAACCCCTGTTATGTGGAATTCCATTTTTACAGTGACGTCAAGTCAGGCAAACGAAATTCCAAAATCACACCAGTACCCACCACTCTTCACTTCAGGTCGTGTTGTCTCCGCCAATCGAGACCGGAATATAATTTAGAAAAGATAAAAAAGACAAAACGAGAAGAAGAAGAATGAAAGAGAAAGAAAAGTCACACCCCACTGAACAAAACAGCGTCTGCAGAAAACAAAAAACAATTTCATCTGTAAATAAAGCTATTAAAGTCTGTATAAATTAAAGCAATGTGGCAATGCTCTTATTTATTATTGTTTTAAGTAAACAATAAAGCGGAACAGTTTTGTGGCTAACGGAGCAAATTCATCCTCCAGTGAAGTGTTTTCTTTCTGAAAGGGTGTTCACCGGGTGCACTGAGGCGCTGAAGCAATTGCCGAGACTGTGGAAGGACTCCAGAGTCGAACAGTCACAGATGAAGACTTTAACCAGGGTATCTCATAACGATTGTGCATGTCAGGGAGCTGGAGGTATTAGGCAGCATGCAAACCATGAAGAGAGCTAGACAGGATGTCTGAGGTTGGCTTGTGGGAGACACGAGAGAGAACAAACCATGAACCAGCTCTAGCGTGTTGGGTGCCCAAGGCTCATCAGCGTAAGCGAGGGCAACAAAGGCTATCCTGTATGGTCTGGACCTGCGAAAGGGAGGCTCTGGCAGAAATGCACCATGGAAACTTTGGGCCTGGGTATTCATTTGGCCATCAGTTTGACCCCTACCTGAACTCCCATTGTGGGCAAGGTGCACTAGTTGTGGTCAAGCTTATCGCTGGTGGTAGTGGCCTCGGTTAGCAGCTGCAACACTGCACACGTTGAGCACATTGAAATGGTTGGAGAAACACAATGGAAGAGTTTGAGGTCTTGCCATGGCCTCCGGATTCCCCAGATCTCAGTCTGATCGATTTGTACGATGTGCCGGAAGAAATCGGAACCACAGATCCACAGTGACATACAGCAAAAAATCAACTAATGCTTTTTTTTTGGACAATTAAGCTTTGATTTTGAGCTGTTGCTTTTTACTATAGTAGAATGTATGTAAATCCCAAATGAGCATCTCCACATGTACAGCAGGTTCTCAGTGAGGAACCGAAGGTCGGGTTCTAGCTTTACTGGCAGATACAGTGAGCGTCTGGTTCATAAGAACAAGGTCCAGCAGCAAACACACAGGACAACACAGCTACAGACTGGCAGAGGGCCAAACCCCCTCTCTACTGACCGTGATGAGCGCCACCTCATTCCAATGTCCCTTACCCGCCGTAAGATGACCTCGAGTGACCTACAGAGAGACTGGCGAGCGGTGGCTGGGGTGAAACGCACAGCGAGCATGGTTCTAAAAACAGGCTTCTGGAGGTCATTAGTGATTTTCTAAATACACAGATCTAATACAATATCTGATCTGGAGTTTGGGAGACACGGTTCCAGTAGTGTAGAGAATCAAACAGAACTGCGCAGAACCTGCACAACTAGAGGAACTTTTTTCCCAGAGCTGTATATATAAAAAAATGTTGCACCCAGAAGGAATCAAATGACAGGAATGAAGCTAGATGGGTAGGTATGAAGTCATAAGTCATGCGGATGTGACGTAAGCAAGGACGGGACTAATTGCTGTACCTGACTGACTATATAAGGCCGTCCTGTTGCGCCTGCTCTCCATTCCGACTCATGCTGTTGTTTTGGTAGCATCCTTCGTAAGAGAGGTATACCTCAGAGAAGACTTCAGAAGCAGGTCCATAAGCTGGAAGAGTTGGCGAGGGGCCATCTAAGGGCTCCGGGAAGATGGTCGTATCGACGTATTGCAAACCCTAGTCCCACTTCTGTCTTGGCATAGATGACTATCCGAATGTGGGGACGCACCGTGGTCAGCACCAAGATGAATGCTTTGCCCGGTGTCACTCCACCTCCACCCCTACCGCACCATCTGCAGGAACTGTGTGAGGATATTCAAGCTGCATGGGACGGATTATCACAGGACGCCATCAGGAACCTCTACGACTCCATACCGAGACGTCGGCATGGTGCATGAGCCTGGCGGATATGTATTACTGTGGGACATCAGGAGTGTGTGTGGTAGATCAGCACATGGACTGGTTCAGACTCCCATCAGTTGGACCTGTTAAGTGTAAGACTGTAGAGTCCTTTAGATCCCCAACATCATCCATTTAGTAGGGTGTGCCCAAACTTTTGACTGGTACTGTATGTTAAATCCTTCAGCTTGGCAGGACCAAGACATGTCATCCGGGAAACCAATTCTGCTAATCCTCTATATCAGAGGCCATTCTAATCCTGAGACGTTTGTCCTGCTCCCGAAACATCTTGACTCAGCTCATCAGAGGGCTGTTTTTTTGCTGATGAGGTGAATTTAGTATACTGGAATGGAGTTGGTGTTGGACTGGATACTGGATCAGCGTTCCGGCTTTGTGCTATTCACTATCCGTATTAAGAATTCCTAAAGAAATCCCCACAGACAAGGTTTCACATCAGCTATGATTGTTTGGAAAGACCCACCCACAAATCAATTCAGATTCATATGAGCACAAACTCTATATGGCCAAAAGTATGTGGACACCTGAACTTGTTGAATTTACATTTATGCCATTTAGCTGACGCTCTTATCCAGAGCGACTTACAAGGGTAGTCATATTACAGGTAGGCCAGTGTAGTGTTAAGAGTCTTAGTTGTGGACTGTTGGTGTAGCACAGCATAGTCAACCCAGACAGGGATTTGAACCCCTGTCTCCCACATGTGGTAGTGGCTCCCTGGTAGGTAGTGGTGGTAGCCATAGAGCTACACCAACCACAATCTTGGTTTCCGAAAACCATGGGAATTAATATGGAGCTGCCTGTGGTGGCTGGGAATAACCTCTAGGGGGAGCCAGTGATGAGTGAGGTTAGAGAGTTATTGCAAGATGTAAAAGTGAAGAAGAGCTAGCCAAGTGTGAGCGGGAAAAAGTGGAGAAGAAGTAGGACAAGAGAGGGTAAGGTAGGTTGGGAAGAGGTGGAGGGAATGTCTCCACTGCAGGGAAGCGTTCCATGTGTGGAAAATGGCTTCAGAGCAGATGTTAATGATTGGCATGTGGGCGTGGCCAAAGACCATAGTGTGAAGGAAGTAGCTGAATCTGCAGGTGTATGGAAGCGTACGGTCATACGGGTCTACCAGCAGTGGGAAAATCCCAGTCTACAGGGAATTCTCGGGATTGTGCCAGGGAGGGCGTCCACCAAATCTGGACCACCTGACCAATTCTTTGATGTAAGAGGATCTGAACACAGATGTGGCTACATCCAGAACCTCGTCCAGTACATGCCCAATCCAGTCCCAGCTGTTACTGGTGTAACAAGTTACAAGCCATACCCAAAGTGTGTAACTGCCAGTACATTATTACTATTACACAATGACTTCTATGTAAAACGGTGTGTATGTTTATGAATGTATCATCTTTTAGATCAGTATGATGGTGCTGTCTTGGTTGTTAGACCCGGTTGGGAGCGCAAGAGGAAAGGCAAAATGCAATAAGTGAACGTGATACCTCAGTCGAAGTCTCTGTTGGGCCATGTGCTAAGAATGCTATGAGCATGTTTTGATTGTTGTAGCGCAGCTGTGCCCCGGGGGGAGATCTATTCCCTGCCGCTATTATAACATGACAACAAGCTGCCGTTGATCATTTGTACACTGTGCCTCATGCTGAGAAGCAAATCAGCAAAGCAGCGAAGGGAACTGATTAGATCAAGCAGATTAACAAAGGTGTGTAGTTGTATGTGCATGCAGAGTGGGGCCCAAATCCGAGGCCACCCTGCAAACTGGGTTTTAAAAGATGTAAAAAATTAAAAATTAAAAAAACGCAGAAGAAATATTTCAGTATCTGTTCTATAGTCACCGTTTCACATCCCAATAAATAAATAAATAAATGGATTCTTTTGTGTTTGGATGTTTATTTTTTTGGGGCAATAATAACAAAGCAGGTAGTCAATTCTAATTGACCGTTTGGTAACAAATGTTTTTCGTAAATGATTTTTCCCTTATTAGATTTCTTTTTGTTGTATAAGTTGGCACAATTCTGTTCATTAAAACCTCTCAAACTTTTATAGGCCAATAAAATAAGCGCACCTTCCCGAATGGCACCACAAACAAAGTGATTAACTTGTTGCTTGCTTCCTGTATAAATGAGATCGGTGAAGGCGTATCTACTTAACAACCTCTGGTGGGGTTTTTTTGTAATGCCTTAACATCCCTCTGCCGATCGGTAGAGATGGCACAGGGCCTATCAATTAGAGTTAAGTTTAACAGCTTCTTCATTTAGATAGAGTGATTGAAAAAGTGCTCTACCAAATGGTTGAGCAAAACTGTAAAGGAGTGAGGACTGTCTTGTTTCAGTGGGTCATTGAACCTCATGTTCAAACAACCCTCGGGTAGATTTGATCTGTTCTTCAAAGGCTTTTGAACTTGAGTCCATAGCAGTGAAAGCTCTCAATAATAATAATAAAAAAACGATAGCAAATATTACCAAATGTATTTAAATAAAATACATTTTAATAAAATTATGTTCATGATATCATTGTAAGGGCGTTTTTTTTGTAATGCCTTAACATCCCTCTGCCAATCGGTAGAGATGGCACAGGGCCTATCAATTTGAATTAAGTTCAACAGCTTCTTCATTCAGATAGAGTGATTGAAAAAGTGCTCTACCAAATGGTTGAGCAAAACTGTAAAGGAGTGAGGACTGTTTTGTTTCGGTGAGTCATTGAACCTTATGTTCAAACAACTCTCGGGTACATGTGATCTGTTCTTCAAAGGCTTTTGAACTTGAGTCCATAGCAGTGAAAGCCCTCAATAATAATAAAAAAAAAAACGATAGCAAATATTACCAAATATATTTAAATAAAATAAATTTTAATATAATTATGTTGATGATACCATTGTAACAAAAAAGT
>JAMWET010002487.1:185000-219869 GCA_024036415.1 Prochilodus magdalenae
GGGATTCGCCCGTCCTGGTCGACGATTCGACTATTCGTTCACGCTTTTTCTCCATGTACATTATCTAGTAATCTGGAACATATTTCTGAACTAAAAGAGGCGGGGCTTATGATGATCGATCTGAAATGGAGCCTGATTTAATTACAGAGTATAGTGTCGGGCAGCAGCTCGTATTTATGCTAATCATTAGCGCTTATAGCTTATAGTCTTATTAATTTCACTTCTAACAGCTTCTTCAGTAGGAGGACCCTTCGCCTTTCATCTCTCATAAATAATGACCTGCTAAATAAAACCAGATTAGTCCATATTTAAATTATTTATAGATCAAAAGAAGAATGGCAGAGCTGAAGCTCTATAATTATTATATTACCGGCGCGGTAATCATTATTTCTCGTTTATCGGCAGGCTGATTAAGCGACTGTACTTATCCTTAAATAAAGATAATCTCAGCTGTAGACCAATAAATAAACATATCTGTAATTTCGGTTCTAAAATAACAGAATTATAATAAAACAAACGTCTCCGCTCCGTTTCTCCTTCACCGCAGACAGCCGTTACGTCTAAACCGAAAGTCAGCTCCCTCGTTTGGAGCAGTGTTGGATGTCTGAGTAAATGACGAGCAGAATTCGGTTTCATTTGTTCAGATTCTCTTCTTCAGAAGCTCCTCCAGACTCCAGACTTTCTCTGAGACACCGTCCCCCCCGTGTTTCTCAGCTTCACAGCTTTAGCTTCCTTCAACTTCCTTCCTTCAATATTTTAGCAAGCACGCGTCACAGCCCAGCTAGAACTTAAATATATATTTATTATGCCCCCTTTTAATTATTATTAAAATGTCTTTTTACATTTTGTGCATTTTTGTAAGCTTTAGTCTGTTTTACGGGGAAAAAATGTCACTGTTGTCAGTGGACTTGAAGGACCTCAGTCGACTTTAAGGGTCGCCGTTTCTAGAGGGCAGCCCCAATTTACTAGCTCTAGACCTGTACAGTAACTTTCTGTGAAATAATTATTTACACAGTAAATATTTACATATATACATAATATACAGTGATATATATAATGACAGAGTGGTCTGATATGATATATGATATGATAATGATATTTTGTCAAATAAAATCTAGTATATATGTCCGACACTTTTCATTCTGAGATTGTTTTAAGCTCATTTTTAAAATTTTGTATTGTCATTTTAGTTATCCAAATTTTATTACTATAATAGCAGATATTTTTGCTACTTTTAATAAATACAATAGGAACATAAATATAACAATCACAAGTTCTAAAAGTGCAGTATGGTATGCTGCCTTACGTTTGTGTCAACTTGGCCGTTTGGGCTGGAGTAATTACACTGACACTGCCTGAACAGATGTTATGTTTTCAGGTCACATTACCAGATGTTACATTACATGCTGCACTGCATTGTCTTCTTACGGCTTGGGTTCACGCAGGGCCGATGACGATCTCTCTGAGCCCGTGGACACCAACGTGGTTTTGCGGTACACGGGGGAAATCACCTGGGACGCTCCAGCCATCACGAAAAGCTCATGTGTGGTGGATGTCTCTTACTTCCCTTTCGACAGCCAGCAGTGCAACCTCACCTTCGGATCCTGGACCTACAACGGCAACCAGGTGCACTTATATATATGTATATATAAATATACAGCTCAGGAAATAGATAAGAGAGCACTCCAGTTTCTTCTTAAATCAGCATCTCCACATGTACAGCAGGTTCTTAGTGAGGAACCGAAGGTTGGGTTCTAGCTTTACTGGCAGATACAGTGAGCGTCTGGTTCATAAGAACAAGGTCCAGCAGCAAACACACAGGACAACACAGCTACAGACTGGCAGAGGGCCAAACCCCCTCTCTACTGACCGTGATGAGCGCCACCTCATTCCAATGTCCCTTACCCACCGTAAGATGACCTCAAGTGACCTACAGAGAGACTGGCGAGCGGTGGCTGGGGTGAACCGCACAGCGAGCATGGTTCTAAAAACAGGCTTCTGGAGGTCATTAGTGATTTTCTAAATAAAGCTAAAGTAGCGAAAGCGTCTAACTATGTCTCGGCTGACCTATTGCATAATTAGAAACTGAGCATAGCTGATTAGTTCACTGTCTCATCAGTTTTACTGACCTTCCCCTTTCACCTGACCCTCAGGTGGACATCTCCATGGGCATGGACAGTGGTGACCTGTCTGATTTCGTAGAGAACGTTGAGTGGGAGTGTCACGGGATGCCTGCCACAAAGAACGTGATCATGTACGGCTGCTGCTCAGACCCATACCCGGACATCACCTACACGGTGCTGCTGAAGCGTCGCTCCTCCTTCTACATCTTCAACCTGCTGCTGCCCTGTTTCCTCATCTCCTTCCTGGCACCCCTGGGCTTCTACCTGCCGGCAGACTCTGGGGAAAAGGTCTCTCTTGGCGTCACTGTGCTGTTGGCTCTCACCGTCTTCCAGCTGGTGGTGGCTGAGAGCATGCCTCCGTCCGAGAGCGTGCCACTTATAGGTGTGTGGTGGTGCGTTATTGTATTTGTCCAAACTTCCAACTATGGAATATTTACCCTAAGCTTAGTTCTGAGTTCTGGGGTGGGGCCATGAAGCTGGTTTCTGATGCTGTCTATGTATTAGAATGGACTGAAGTGGACCGAATTTAGGCTTCATGGATAATACTGCTACAGTTTCAGCTATGTAACATAGTTTTGTGGATTTTCATAAATGCTAATTATTTATTATTATTTCATTTAATGCTAATTAATGTGCATAATTTAATTAAAAGTAACAGTACTAAAGTATGTACTTTCAGATGTACTTAAGTATGGAGAGTAAGAGTACTAAAGTATGTACCTTCAGATGTACCTAAGTATGGAGAGTAACAGTACTAAAGTATGTACTTTCAGATGTACTTAAGTATGGAGAGTAACAATACTAAAGTATGTACCTTCAGATGTACTTAAGTATGGAGAGTAACAGTACTAAAGTATGTACCTTCAGATGTACTTATGTATGGAGAGTAACAGTACTAAAGTATGTACCTTCAGATGTACTTATGTATGGAGAGTAACGGTACTAAAGTATGTACCTTCAGATGTACTTATGTATGGAGAGTAACGGTACTAAAGTATGTACCTTCAGATGTACTTAAGTATGGAGAGTAACAGTACTAAAGTATTTACCTTCAGATGTACTTAAGTATGGAGAGTACCAGTACAAAAGTATGTACCTTCAGATGTACTTAAGTATGGAGAGTACCAGTACTAAAGTATGTCCCTTCAGATGTACTTAAGTATGGAGAGTAACGGTACTAAAGTATGTACCTTCAGATGTACTTAAGTATGGAGAATAACAGTACTAAAGTATGTACCTTCAGATGTAGTTAAGTATGGAGAGTACCAGTACAAAAGTATGTACCTTCAGATGTACTTAAGTATGGAGAGTACCGGTACTAACGTATGTCCCTTCAGATGTACTTAAGTATGGAGAGTAACGGTACTAAAGTATGTACCTTCAGATGTACTTAAGTATGGAGAGTAACAGTACTAAAGTATGTACCTTCAGATGTACTTTAGTATGGAGAGTAACGGTACTAAAGTATGTACCTTCAGATGTACTTAAGTATGGAGAGTACCAGTACTAAAGTATGTACCTTCAGATGTACTTAAGTATGGAGAGTAACAGTACTAAAGTATGTACCTTCAGATTTACTTAAGTATGGAGAGTAACGGTACTAAAGTATGTACCTTCAGATGTACTTTAGTATGGAGAGTAACAGTACTAAAGTATGTACCTTCAGATGTACTTAAGTATGGAGAGTAACAGTACTAAAGTATGTACCTTCAGGTGTACTGAAGTATGGAGAGTAACAGGAGCATGGTTTATTAGGGCTCTAATGTCCTATTATCATTTCTGGAACAGGACTCTTCATCAGCTCAGTGTAGGTGAAGAGACTGTAGTGTCTCTCAGTCCACCAGTCTTTATATATTATAATTTATATATTATATATATATATATATATATATATATATATATATATATATATATATATATATATATAACTACAGCATTAACTACCTTGGCTGTTAAGCAGGGAACTGTGAAACCTTGAAACCAGAATGTATCAGCTCATCTTAAGAGTATAAAATGAACGAGCCACTAATGAGTTTCAGTGATTGTAGTCTAGGGGGTTGGAATGCTGAATCATTTTAATCCCATTGCTCTGCTGCTGTTTCAGGTAAGTACTACATTGCGACAATGACGATGATCACGGCCTCCACAGCTCTGACCATCTTCATCATGAACATCCACTTCTGTGGTGCCGAAGCCAAACCCGTGCCTCACTGGGCCAAAGTCCTCATCATCGACTACTTGAGCAAGATCTTCTTCGTTTACGAGATTGGAGAAAACTGTGTCTCCCCGCTGGGACAGAACGAAGACCAGGAAGAACACCACAACCTAAAGCCACATCAGAACCAATACCAGGGAAGCCTGAAGCACCCTCAGTCCAACGGTAAGCCGAAGGGACCTCCGGCCCGAGGAGGCCTAAACCCCAACCGGCGTGCTCAGCAACCACAGCCGCAAGCCTCTGGGGACCAGATCCAGATTTCTGCCCTGTTCTCTCAGAGCCCCGGGAAGCAGGAGGGCTTTCTGAACGATGCTGGTTTAAAGGGGGCTGCATCTTCCTGTTGCCCCGATGATGAGAAGCAACCCGTCGCAGCTCTGACCATTGACCTCTGTGTATTCTGCGGTCGGCGCAGTAGCGGTGACGCTCTTGGGCTTTTCAGGGGTGACTCCAAGCTGGTCAGTAACGTGGAATACATTGCGAACTGCTTCCGGGAGCAGAGATCAACGTGCATGAAGGTGGCCGAATGGAAGAAGGTGGCCAAAGTGATGGACAGATTTTTCATGTGGATCTTCTTCATTATGGTCTTCCTTATGAGCATCCTCATCATTGGAAAGTCACCATGACAACCAAACAATGAGAGGAAATTGCAATAGCCATGTAATTGTATGTTTTGGGTTTCATTTATTAATGACTTATAATGTTGTCGCTGTCCAAAGAAAAACATGCATCTCCATTTTTGGTGATTTTTACTTTTTTGCCTTGTTTGATCACATGAGCTGCTGTTTACACTGTGTGAAGATTTCATGAAGAATGGCCCAACAGAAATGGCTCAAAGCTGCTTAGAAAGACGTCTGGTTCCATTGACTTCCATTCAAATTAAAGGAGGTTTTTGGCCTCTCCTATAAAGATGCCATTTTGGAGATACCTGTATTTCTTTGGACAACGACGATATCCATGTCAATGGGAGTATCGTCAGATTGACATATACAGCTCTGGAACAATCTAAGAGCCCACCTGTAACTGATCAGTGCCTCTAGCTGTACAGGTTCTGGGTTTGTGTTGGTTCTGTTTGATTCTCTACACTACTGGAAGCATGTCTCCCAAACTCCAGAT
The DNA here is from genome assembly GCA_024036415.1 of Prochilodus magdalenae. Classification (NCBI taxonomy): domain Eukaryota; kingdom Metazoa; phylum Chordata; class Actinopteri; order Characiformes; family Prochilodontidae; genus Prochilodus; species Prochilodus magdalenae. The sequence goes on from JAMWET010002487.1 coordinate 190,452, forward strand.
CAGATATTGTATTAGATCTGTGTATTTAGAAAATCACTAATGACCTCCAGAAGCCTGTTTTTAGAACCATGCTCGCTGTGCGTTTCACCCCAGCCACCGCTCGCCAGTCTCTCTGTAGGTCACCTGAGGTCATCTTACGGTGGGTAAGGGACACTGGAATGAGGTGGCGCTCATCACGGTCAGTAGAGAGTGGGTTTGGCCCTCTGCCAGTCTGTAGCTGTGTTGTCCTGTGTGTTTGCTGCTGGACCTTGTTCTTATGAACCAGACGCTCACTGTATCTGCCAGTGAAGCTAGAACCCGACCTCCGGTTCCTCACTGAGAACCTGCTGTACATGTGGAGATGCTTATTTAAGAAGGAACTGGAGTGGGCTCTGATTTACTTCCTGAATTGATTATACAGTGATACAGTAATTGGCCTAACGAACCGAGAGAGTCTATAGTCTATCTGTTGATGCACAGCTTAGACTAGCCGTCCTCATGCACTTCATCAGAGGTCAGTTTCTGACCAAGGAGCCACTCTTGACTAAATATTTTTGAGTGCTGGACCACGTTCAACTTGGCAGTGACACTGATGTGTGTAAAGAAACCCAACAACACCGCTGTACCTGTCTCACTCGTGCCCACATCACACTCTACCCATGTGATACATAGCCATAGCATACCATATCATTCACTGCTGGGTCAAAAAACCAGCTGGCAAACAGAAAGCCAGCTTCAGCTCCCACATCTTTAACAGGATCCCATACAACTTCTACTGGAAGCTGTTAGATTGCTTAGCACATCACTCCATCTCACATCCTGCCTGTGTCCATTTTGACATGGTGGGCCATTGGCCATTTTGCCCTGATCTAATTTACATGCAGAATAAAATTCTTAACTAGAAAAGTGCATTTCCTGAAGGTTACGCAGCTTGCTCAGTGAGGAACGAGGGATGAGTAAACGAGTGCGGGTCAGTATGACTGTGGATTAGAGTCTGGGGGCCTGTCCTTAGTCAGTATCTGAAGTTTCGTGCCTCTCGGGTGAACGGAAACAATACTGCTTGGTTTGGGTCGAAAATGACTGGGACTCTATGGGAGGAACGAGGGATGAATAAGCAACAGATAGACGAGTGCGGGTCAGTATGGCGGTGGGTTAGTGCTTTGGGACCTCCCCTTAGGGACCATGTGAAGTCTGGTGGCTCTCGGGTGAAGGAAAGAGCCACGCTTAGGTGGGTCAAAAAATGACTGGGACTCTATGGGAGGAACGAGGGATGAATAAACGACAGATAGAGGAGTGCGGGTCAGTATGGCTGTGGGTTAGTGCTTGGGGACCTGCCCTTAGTGTGTATGTGAAGTTTCGCGCCTCTCTGGCCGAACGAAACAACCGGCTTTAGAGAGGTCCAAAAATGACTGGGACTCTATGGGAGGAACGAGGGATGTGAAACAAAAAGGAGAAGTGAACGAGTGCGGGTCAATCAAACACTGAATTCCTGCTGGGGGCTATGCCCCGAGCTAGTGTATCCGATTTGGTGTTTCTAGGTCGAGTGGAAGTGGATTAGATAGACACACGTTTTTTGATCCCATTCATTCTCTATGGGAAAAAATTCCGGAAAAAAAATCCGTCCTACTTGGAATCCATGCATAGTGATCTCAGGCTTGTGTCCTGTTGGAACCATGGAAACCTCACATCTCATGAAGCTTTGCAGGTGACTAGGGCAGATGTAGCAGACCTAGCGTTTCATAAACTGACCTGTGGCAAAGGTAGCATCTTATGACAGTCGCCGGGCCTTCCAGTATGACTCATCCTACTGCCAGTGTACTGCCAGTCTATGGAGACTGCATGGCTAGGAGCTTGATTCTACACACCTGTTAGCAATGGATGTGACTGAAACCCCTAACTCAATAATGAGGAGTGTCCACATACTTTCGGCCACTCTAGACCAAACAGTATGCGCTATGGACAAAAAGAACCCAACGCATGCATACGTCAACAGATCGTTAGCAGGCCACCTGGTGCATATCAGCCGGCCGTGTCTGACACCGGACTCCACGTGCACGCCCTCGTCCCACGCAAACGATTTTTGTACTGAAATCAAAAGTGCTGCATTGTTAATGACGGGGCCACGAGGGGTAAGCCAATATGAGCATCAATTATGCAGCCTAATGTAGCTCTGGGCTACGGCTCAGAACCATCCGCCTCCTTGGACCTCCTTCCTGTGACTCTTTGTTTGTTTGTTTGTTTGTGTGTTCATGCCACAGTTCTGTGTTGTAGTTGGTGTGGTTTTGTAGCACATCTCCACTGCAAGAAGCAGCAAAAACTGGGCAGCTGCAGACGTTCATGGCCGGCACTGTAATTCTAAAGAACCGTAGATTAAGCGCAGCGGGTGCCGGGTGCCGGGTGCCTTTGATTAGGATTAGCATGGCTTTCCTAAAGCTCTTCTAGAGCTTTACCATAATTACAGGAAGAATTATTAATAGCTGAGTAAGGGGTCGGGATATTAGGAACACAATGTCTGTTATTTCAAGTTATGCTTTGAAACCTCAATAAAAAAGTATTTAATTTATTCCGTCTGATGTGATTGCCTTGCAAATGCTATAAAGGCATTTTTAAGGACTGTAGAGTTGGGGTTTTGCCCTCAGTGACCCCAGCAGAAAGACCATAATTGCACTTCATGGAGTGCTCCACTAGAGGGCAGCATACTCAGGTTTATTGGCAGTTCAACACTGTGCGATCTTAAAGAAGAGCTGGTTTTATGGTTAATCTGCACTCTAGAAGTATAAATATGTGTTCATAGCAAGCCTATACTAATTCTATCCAAGGTTACAGAATGAAATCCCATAATCCTGCCACTCCCGTAGCAACGTAAGGCCGCCACGAGCAGGTCTCATTGCTCTGCTCGGACTGAGTGAATATTTATGGTGGGGCCAGATGAAAACTGACCGCCATTTTGCACTGGCGGGGTCACATCTGCATCGAGCAGAAGTCACACCTCGCCTCATCATGCTCAGAGATCGTTATGAGAGAGAAAGAGAGGGAGAGAGAGAGAGAGAGAGAGAGCAGTTGATGAGGGGGAGGGCAGTGCTGCATTAGGCCACGGCTACCTGCAGGGTTCTCCATGTAGGCTATAATCAGACAGAGGCAGCAGGAGGCAAGAGTGGGCTGAATTACAGAGGACTGCTCTGGCGTAAAAGCATCCACCTGCCTCTATCCACATGGATAACAAAGACAGCGCAGGCTGATGGAATGTCTTTTATCTGAGTTGCTGTGGCGAGACTGCAGGGGGCAGGAAAGCGGCTTGTTTACAGGGTATAAAATGTGAAGAGTTGCTCAAATACTGAGAGTCAAGTACGTCTTTAGATCCCAGTGCAGTGGGTGGTTTGAAACATGACCAACATTTAAATGAAATGAGAATAAACAAACTACTGTTTGGCTACTGCTAGTAAAGGCGTCATGGTATCAGTAAAGAAAAACGACGCAGGGCTCAGACTGTCCACAGTGTTAAAACATGAGGTCATATCAGAACCAGAAAAGTGCATTTCCTGAAGGAAACGTGGATTAGCGTGACTGTGGATTAGCATATGGGGGCCTTAAAAAATACTGCTTCGTTTGGGTCGAAAATGACTGGGACTCTATGGGAGAAACGAGGGATCAACAAACGACAGATAGAGGAGTGTGGGTCAGTATGGCTGTGGATTGGTGCTTGGGGACCTGCCCTTAGTGTGTATGTGAAGTTTCGCGCCTCTCGGGCGAACGAAACAGCCGGCTTTAGAGGGGTCCAAAAATGACTGGGACTCTATGGGAGGAACGAGGGATGTGAAACAAAAAGGAGAAACGAACGAGTGCGGGTCAATCCAACACTGTATTCCTTCGCCCCGAGCCAGTGTATCCGATTTGGCGTCTCTAGGTCGAGCGGAAGTGGGTTAGATAGGCATGTGTTTTTCGATCCTATTCATTCTCTATGGGAAAAAATTCCGTGCGGTATTGAATCGAATAACATTGCTTTGGAATGTGCAACCATAACTGGGGCTGCCCTATAGAAGTCGACGAGTCGAATCTTTAAGTCGACTGAGAAGCTTCAAGTCGACTGACAACAGTGACTTTTTTTTTTTTGTAAAACAGACAAAAGCTTACAAAATTGCACAAGAATTTTAAGAATGTCAAAAGACATTTTAATAATTATTAAAGGGAATAATAAATATATATGTTCTAACTGTGCGGTGACGCATGCCTTCTAAAAAATTAAATCCACGTGACCATGTAAGGAAGCCAAAGCTGTGAAGCTGAGAGACACGGGTGGAACGATGTCTCAGAAAAAGTCTGGAGGAGGTTTTGAAAAAAAATAATCCGAACAAATGAAACCTAATTCTGCTTGTCATTTAGTCAGACATCCAACACTGCTTCAAACGAGTCAGCTGACTTTCATTTTACACATAATGGCTGTTTGCCGTGAAGGAAAAACAGAGCGGAGACGTTTGTGTTATTATAATTCCATTATTTTAGGACCTAAATTACAGATATTTATATTTATTCGTCTACAGTAAAATTATTTTTATTTAAAGATAAGTATGATAACTTAATATGCCTGGCGATAAACAAGAAATAAGGTCTACCATTCTTCTTTTCATCTAAAAATAATTTAAATATGGACTAATTTGGTTTTATTTAGCAGCTCGTTATTTATGAGAGATTAAAGACAAGGGGTCATCCTACTAAAGAAGCATATTCATTTCCATTGCATCCAAAATACAATATATGTTGGTTCAGGTGGTGATCAGTCTTGTAGGTCTATGGTGGTATTTCTAGCAGGGTGTGAAAGAATAGCCCGATGTCTGAGGCCATCTGGGATAGGTCTGATCGACCTTTTGACCTTTTATTTTAAACCCCCCATTAAAGAGTATAAACCCCTATCGATGTCTCTGTTTTCAGCTTTATCGTTTAAGTGTAGGTGAATTTTGGAGGAAGTTTCCTTTAATGCCTTTATTATGCAGGGATTTAGAAACGCTGGTGAATTTGCCCTTTATACATAGGCGCGCGCTGGCTCCACTCAAGCAAGCACGAGCCAAGCATGCTGGAGCGCGAGCACGTATGTACGCCCTGTACAGGCCACGCCCCCTTATTCGCATAAAGTTACTATGGTGACCAGAGTCGCTTGCGCGCTCCAGCGGGATGTTGTGGTCGCCAGCGGCGCTGCTTTAACTTGGCTAAAGAATTTGCTGGCAAAGTTAGCGAGGCTTGTTCGACTGGAACAAACTAAAGCAGGGGTACTCCAACAAGGGCTGACCGAACACCTTGAGTGAAGAGGGGTTGTCTTCAGCTGGCCGTCCATAGTTGCAGGAAGTACTGAGATTTAACGGTCCTGACCGCTAAGGCTAATACAGACAGACTGAGAGCTGAACGGTGGAGGGGGAAACACTGCTAGCTGGTTTATACATTAGCTAGAGGGCTATGGTCCCACACAGAAACACGCCTGAGAAAAGCCTTTCTGCTGTTTGCCTGGTGAGTATTGCTCTATAACTGTACCTCTAGTGAGCTTGGTTTGTTTACTGCCGGAATGTTAATATTAATGTTCATAAAAGTATACGATTTAACAGCTGTGAATAGTTAAAGTTTGTTTACTTCCAACTACGGTGGACCGAGACGTGCAAAACAAACGAACATTTCAGAAACAAAATACAAAAATAAAACTAATTGACAAACGAAAACAAATTACATTCAACAACAACAAACAAATAAATAAATAAATAAACAAGGGCAAAAAAATACATTATAGAAAACAAAAGTAAAAACAAATTTACAAGGCGTGAGACACTTTTACAAACTGTGAATTCTGACGGAAAGGGCGGGTCTAACAGACAGGAAGTGCTTGTTGCGGATCCTTGTCAATCAAACTGTTTGACGGTGGTAGAGTGGGTGAAGTTTGGGATGGTGACGAAGCTAAACCATGAGTTGTTCATTTATGTGTCACGTCTTTTATCCAGCCGGGTTTTGTTTTTCCTGTTTAAGGTCTTTAGAGTTTTTAAAAGAGCAGACGGAGGAAAGAGACGATCAGGCCAGTCTTAACCACGAGGGCTGTAAACAGAGGGTCTCCACTACATCTCCACTACATCTAGCCCACATACCTTCTTTAACATCTCCAGCTCTAAGTGGTTTAAACGTCACCTGTTCATCTCTCACTTCCACCCACTCTACCATCACCAAACAATTTGATGGACAAGGGTCCGCAAAAAGTACTTCCTGTGTGTTAGACCCGCCCTTTCCGTCAGAATTCACAGTTTGTGTTTCAGTACTGGTAAAAGTGTTTTACGTCTTGTAAATTCGTTTTTTCTTTAATTTAGTTTTTTAATGTATTTTTTTTCCGTTTGTAAATTAGTTTTTATTTATGTAATTTTATTTTCGTTTGTAAAGTAGTTTTATAATTGTAAAATTGTAATCTTATTTTCTGAAATATTTTTTTGTTTTGCTCTTCTCGGCCACCGTAACTAACAGACCTGCTGTTACCCACTAAGAATTTTGTTTGTTTGGTTGTGTAACGTGTGTTACAGTCTAATAAATCAACCAGCATAGCATTTCAACCTGGACTTTGTTTCTAAGCTACACTACAGTATGTTAGCATTATAAATCAGGTGCAGACTGGTTTAGTGCCTTGTGTTAACTCAAGGTGTCTAAGACAGCCAGGCATTTCAGGAGCCTTTTGTCATTTGTTCACTGCTATTAAGGGGCAACTCCAGTGACTTTCCAAAAACTCCAGATTAAAAGCTTGAGAGGTAAACAAGGTGATTCAGAATGGTTTGGTGTGAAACACTCTACAGAAACAAACCGAGTTAGAACGTTCACACTGTTGGTGATAGATCTGAAATGTGTTCAGTCATATACACTCGTCCCCCTGTTTGATCCATATACAGTGTTTATGCTGTGTGTCCTGAGCAGTTTCATTAAACCTAAGAAACTCTGGACATTATACCGTTTAAACAAGTTGGTTGTTGGTAAATAGTTTTCATGCAAGAGTTACCATTTCATAGCAGTATCAGTACTCTACGCACATATTAATGGCAGAGGATATGTCTGTAATTAGAGTGCTGTGAAAAAGATTTTACCCGTTTCTTCTATTTTTGCTAATTTGTCACATTAAAGTCTGGGCCATTTCGGATCATCCGACTTATTTTATAATATATTATATAATATAATATAAGATAAAGTTACAATGATATACAAAATGCAGATTTTGAATAATCATTCCATTTATTGATGATACGGATTTATTCAAAACACATATCACCCATGTGAAAAATTAACTGCACTTTAAGTCACTTTAAATTACTGTATCACTATGCTGTTAGCTTTATGCTACATGTGCCAGGACTCATGTCTAATAAAAACAATAATCTGTAATATGGTTTGACCCATTTACACAGTGGCTGTGGAGCTGAGGTGTCCAGGAGAGCAGTGAAGATCTGAGGAAAGAGCATGGTGAAACACGGAGCTCGCCATGGCTCCTCGTCTCGCTCCTCCAAGCGTGCTTCACACATCTCCAGCTTTAAAGACCTCTCATTGCTGGAGCGGGACAGGGATCCATCAGCCCCTCCGGCTCTGAGGCCCGACCTCCCCTCTGTCCGACCACAGCCCGACCCATTTGCCTTGGGAGATGGTCCAAGCCGCATCCCTGACCATGTCTACCTCCTTGCTGCTGCCGTCTTCCAGAACACACGCCAGGAGAAGGCCGCCTCCCATCGGTTCATCAGCTATGGGAAGTCAGGTGTCACTGTACCAGAGGTCAAGGACGAGGTGTTGCAGCGGTGGGCCTACAGGCTGGCCTTCAACACGCTGAAATGTAAGTGGAAATAAATGTAAAAGGATAGATAAGTCTTAACCTTCTCCATGAGACACCTTCACTCAGAGGGTGCTTAAACTACGCTGTGGCAAATGATCCAGCTTTTTCAATCAGCCAGGACATGCATGGTGTCTGAAGGTATTTCCTATTTCACGATGAAGACATTAATGTTTTAATAAAAGCTGCATGCCTAAATCATGAAGTGCTCATACTCATAGTTGTTAAATAATCTCAAATAGTAACAGCCTGTACTCGGGCTGTACTTTGGTACATATTAATATCTGCCACAGGGCATAACAGTATAACAGTCTCGGAAAACAGGCATGTGTTTTTAAGATGACTTAAGATCCCATAGAATGCCATAGATGCCCATTTACACCCTACGATTTGGTCCTGGAATGAAACGAGCGTTTTTCTTTTTTATGGTGAGATCATTAATAAATTGATAAGCTCTGTTTGATTGGCTGGTCTACTGTGAGACACTGTGATGATCACACAGAGCCTTTGTCTTCCTTCTGAATAACATTGCAGTCCCACACTTCTGTCTGGGTGCAACAGTTATTTTGATGATGAGTGTAAGTTTTCTTTGGGGTCTATTTACTCACAGTGCTGTGCCTGTACGCCGATATAAATGAGTTTTAAAGTATGGTTAGGCCGAAACCTTTTAAAACGATCATTATTACATTATAATATTAGCAGTGCCATAATAATCATTTCATGTAATAGCTTTCTGAGAGGGAGCTGTTAGAGGCTTTAAGATGCCTGGTTCCTATCACCACCACTGTGAACAATTCTGAATTCTGAGTAAAGTTCTCTGGAGCAGAGAGTTTACAGTATTACCCAGAGTGACTGACATGCCTGTTATTTCCTACCCAGGTTGTTAAATGTAGCGTTAGGAGTCTTGCCCAAGGACTGTTATTGGTGTAGTGTAGGTTCCTGCCCAGGTAGAAGACTGAACCCTGGTCTACAGCATGTTTCCCAAAACACTATACCAACCACATTTTTAACAATGATGGGTCTAAAGATCATGGCATAGCAGTATGTAAGTTGATAATCAAGTATTGTTACATCAGAGGACGGCTTGGAAGCACCCACACCTGTATAGGGTGTGGTGTTTTTTAGCGAGTGAGGTTGGGACACTGGCCAACGTGTGCTTGTCAAGGTGGTTGGTGAATTATTGGAGTGCCAGACGGATGCAATATTCCATTTCCAAATTTGTCCATCCATTTAGCATTCCTCGAATCCCTAATTGGTCACATGAATCCCAAGGATATGTCATGGAAGGCATTACCTCCTACAGTGGACCGCGCCACTGGTGCTTAATGATCATGAGTAGTGGCGTCCCTCAGGTCAAAACGCACATCTAAACCACACAATAACCACAGATTTCTGTGATAAATGAATGCGCATCCTCTTTAATTGTGCCCTCTTCAGTTACGCCTTTTTAAATTATGCCCCTTAATAGCAAAGCTGCTGTGTGCAGTGTGTAGAAGTGTAGGAGAAAAAGAAAGAAAGACTTACAATACACAGATATTTAGCTTTGGAAAGGTCACAGAGACCCAGCCTTGGCCCTCGGGTATTAGCAGTGGGTGTGAAGGTCAGTCTAGACTGGAAGAAGCGGTCAGATGAGCAGCCGCATATGGGCGGGACTGTGTTTGTGAACAGGACTGATTGCAGCGACAGTGTCATTGACAGGCTGAATCGAGTTTTGATAGGTTGATTGAGGGGAGGAAGGAAAAAGGCTGCCATGCCCAGGAGGGATCCCACTACCCACAATGCAGCAAATCAATTGGGCCAATCATCTGCTGTCTGAGCAGCCTGGAGGGAGTCCAGGGTTCTTTTAACAGCGGAGGAGTGGTAACCACGGAGATAAGAGAGATTAGTAGGGGATGTGGCGGCGAGGCAGATAGATAGCCGCATTGATCTCTGCATCTGGGCTCAGGAGAAAACACTTGCTCAGCCCTCAAGCCCCCGACGTCTCAGGGTGAATTTAGACTAAGCCTACGTTTCCCAGAATGCCTTTCTGCTGCTAGTCTTGGCAAATCCCCCAATGCATCCAAAGGAATTCCTGCCGTTGGAGCTTGGTGTTGCTTTTTTAATGGAGTTATTAGTCACCCAGATCTTTTCCCAAAACCCCAAATGGTAACACATTAGGCTTTAATGGTCTTAATGACAAATCATCACTCCGTTAATTACTCTCACTCACCTACTCATCTTCTAAACCGCTTTATCCTTCTGTGTCATGGGGCGGACTGGAGCCTATCCCAGCTTTCAATGGGCAGAGGGCAGAAAACAACCTAAACAGGCTGCCGGTCCATCACGCCAGTCAGTAAATGAGATGTAAACAAATATATAAATATATAAAAATGTATAAGGGAGCTTCCCTTTTATCTTTACTATCTTTACAGCCATCTGTAAACACCATTAGTATTTTGACTGGGTCCATTTTTAAACACCGATTAGCCAAAAATCATTGCATAGCAGTATGTAATTCGATTATGAAGTATTGTTACCTCAGAGGACGGCATAGGAACGCCCACACCTGTATACAGTATTTTTTTGTGAGTGAGGTTGGAACACTGGCCTGCGTGCTCATGTCAAGGTGCTTGGTGAATTATTGGAGTTTGAATGAGACATGGTTGTGAGTGCCAGACAGCTGCAACATTCCTTTTCCAAACTGTCCCTGCATTTAGCATTCCTCGGTCCCTAATTGGTCTGGTGTATACCAAGAATATGTCATGGAAGGCATTACCTCCCACAGTGGTCACCCACAGGTGCTCAGTGATCATGAGCGGTGGCATCCCTGAGGTCAGTCCAGCGTTCTATTGCTTCTATGGGAAATGAGGCTGAAAGACTTAGCAGAGTACCTCTGTTAACACCACCACACTGGACACAGGGGCTCACCCGGGCTTGTGAGGTTACTAAGTAGATCCTAGAAGACTGGCAACATGTGGCGTGGTCCAGAGAGTGATGGTGCCAGTTGTTTTGGGCTGATAGCAGGGTTTATGTGCGGCACAGAACTGACCCGGAGGTTTACGTTGTGCACTGTGTGGGGTAGAAATTAGCCAAAGTTTAGCATGTAGTTGAATGCAGTGTGCAGGTTTTTTTTTTAATATAAGAGTAAGTATAAGAATACTGTTTGCTATGCGTTGAATAAATCAGTGTTCTTTGGAAGTCTTGAACTGAAGATATTTTTTTTCCAGATTTATACATATGTCTGTGTGATGTGCATGAACATAAAGATTCTGCGGGGGGTCAGGAGGGGTCATACATTGTCCTTAATCACATCAACAAGTTTGTTTAACTTTAATGAAGACATGGATGTGGTCAGCGTGGGTGAATGAATAGTTTGGGACCTGTATTTACAGGAAATAAATCTAAATTATAGATTCAGAATTTTGACATTGGCTTCATCATGGGTAGTCAAAGCATTGATTTGTTGTCATTCCATAAACCTAGGGCTGTACCCGACTCAGAATTTTGTCAATCGAATCGGATTTGCCCGTCCTGGTCGACGATTCAACTCATGTTTTTTCTCCATGTATCTAGTAATCAGTAAATCAATTTGCATACGGATCAGATCTGATGTCCTCATTTAGAAAGTCAGCAGAGTCACAGGAACATGTTTCTGAACTGAAAGAGGCGGGGCTTATGATGATCGATCTGAACTGGAGCCTGATTTAATTACACAATATAGAGTCGGGCTGCAGCTTGTATTTATGCTTAAAGACCCTTCGTCTTTCATCTCACATAAATAATGAACTGATAAATAAAACCAAATTAGTCCATATTTAAATTATTTTTAGATGAAGAGAAGAATGGTAGACCTAAAACCGTTTATTATATAACCTGGAATAATTATCTCTCGTTTATCGGCAGGCGTATTAAGTGTCTGTACTTATCTTTAAATAATAATCTTTAAAACAAACGTCTCCGCTCCATTTCTCCTTCACCACAAACAGCCGTCATGTCTAAACCGAAAGTCAGCTCCCTCGTTTGGAGCAGTGTTGGATGTCTGACCTAAATGAAGAGCAGAATTCGGTTTCATTTGTTCAGATTCTCTTCTTTAGAAGCTCCTCCTCTTTCTCTGAGACATTCCTCCACCCGTGTTTCTCAGCTTCACAGCTTTAGCTTCCTTCAGTGGGGAACCGCCAGCACACATCGTCACGTGGATTTAATTTTTTAGCAAGCATGCGTCACAGCCCAGCTAGAACTTGCATATATACTTATTATTCCCCTTTAATCATTATTAAAATGTCTTTTTACATTCCTAAAGCTCTTGTGCATTTTTGTAAGCTTTAGTCTGTTTTACGGAACAAAAAAAAAAAAAGGTCACTGTTGTCAGTCGACTTGAAGGGTCTCGGTCGTCTTGAAGGGTCTCCGACTGACAATTCGACTCGTCGACTTCTAGAGGGCAGCCCTACATAATCCCAGATGAAACTCATCAGCTAAGGATTTTTGGTGTTTGCATCTGTAGCTACAAACGTTTACATTGTGCCATGGTGCGGTTGGACATTATTAGATGCAGGATAGCAGAATCGTTTGAACTCAGCATCAAATGGACAAACACATGGATTACTGAACATGGTTCGAAATGATGTAGACATGCTGTTCACATGATAGCCATAAGCCTCCTTTATGTATTAGCTACTTGTAGCTCCAGTGCTTAAACGAAAAGTTGACTTCAGACTGATTGAACACAGTAATGGGGAAAGCTGTGTAAATTTAATTGGTCTCCTAATTATTCCTCTAAGCCAAACTACAGGCAGTTAGCCCAAGCCTGATTTCATGTGAGTGTAAATGGGGAAAAGGTATTTGCAGAGGCACAAAAGATATCAATGCGTCCCGCGTGTAACACACCATTTGTCTCCCATTGTGAGACACGGGACGTTAATTAGAAGGATAATAAGAAGCTTGGTTTCATAATTGTGATGCAGTTCAGTAATTTAAAGCAGGTTCTGCCACCCTGCTGAGAGGAACAAAACAGAAAGGGATGATGGTGGTCTTGGTGGTCACCAGCATACATTGTGTTTAGAACATCTTTAAACTGGTTTATACTGCTGGGGACCAGCGTTTGCTAAGCATGTCAACCAGCACTCACCAGTATGGACCAGCATGAATTCTGTGCTGGTCTAAGCTGATCTTTTTCAGCAGGGCATTGTGGAAGGATGCTAATTAGTAGCTAATTAAGATAGTAGTAATTGGGGAAACCGAGATAGTGTTGATGTAATAAAGCACTGATATTTGCATATTTACACCAGATTTTTGGATCAGCAGTTTCCTTCAAGAATTGCAAAGTGCGCAGCTCTGACGGCAGTGGTGTGGGTGTGCATGTGGGTGTATACAGCAGGGGTACGGGCGTGCATGTGCCTGCATCTCCATCAGTTTGAGGATACTGTTCAAAGCTGTTTATCTGGGCATCTGCAAAAATTTTAAACACTCAGAGATGAAGCCAAAAACGTTGATTATCTTGTACCAGTGGTGCACGCCAGTCTCTGGAGTGTATTAAATGGTGAGTGTTAAACTGTTGGTCCGTGTAGTCTGTGTGTTGGATTCAGGAGAAATGGACAAGAGTGAAGACCTGGGTCTGAGCAACTCCGAAACAAAAAGTTTTGGGCCTGTTCCCAGTAAGCAGAGGGCAACGAAAGAACAAACCGACAAAAGGGCACCTGAGATGCAAGCCACAGGATTTTTTTTGATGATGGCTATGAGTCACAACACCAGTCCAATCCACTGTCAAAATCTACTGTCCTGGGGATGCACCTGTCAGAACTTTTATGGAAGAAGAAAGTTTGTGAACCCTTTAGAAAACGTCCTACAAGTAGATGAACAGAGCCCTATTAAACACATAGGGTGAACATACTGTACTGGCTCTTTTATGCCTTGAGGAAGTTATCTAATGATACATATGTATCTGTGTGTGAACACAATCTGAATAAGTGTTAGGGTTAGTGACCTTCACAGATAATTATTTTTCTTCATACTGTCAGAGCATTCGATTCATATTTCAAGAAATATAACAAAAATATTTGTGAAATAAACCATCGTGATATAATCCAGTGTTTTTATTAACCATTTCACACATTGTGCAGTACTGCATTCAGTTGAACAGAACTCACTGTGCTCTCTTTGCAATCAGATGTGGAGTTAGCAAGTGTACTCTGCAGTATGCTCATTGTGATGTGATTTATAACCATAATGGTTATTAATCTTACAGTACTCAGTTCTACATTACTGCAGAAGGCCACTTTCTAACTTAGCTTGTAGTCAATCTGACATGTAAGGCGGCTTTCTGTAAAGTTACTGATATGCTGTGTGATGATTAGAAGGACCCAGGGTTTAGCTCTTTTTCTTCCTGATACACTGTTCAGTTCCACCACCCACATAGCTGATTACTTAATGAAGTATTTGTCTTTAATTAAGTATTGATTAGGTGAAGCATGTAGTGGATGGTAATAGACTGTGGAGCTGTGGAAATAATTAAAGACACTAAAATAAAACCACAGTTTATTGTATTAATGTTCACTAATCGTTTTGTTTTTTCATGTGGGCTTATACTTACACTTAGATACGTAAATCTCTGACGTGGTAATGATTTGATTCCATCCATCAATGAGAAAATGAAAGCTGTAGGTGCCACATAGAGGGGAACGTATTTAGACACTTGTTAGTTTTTGTGCGTTAATATATTTCCAGTGTATATACGCTTATTGTAAAAATAAAAAAAGTTGCACCCAGAAGGAATCAACCAATGCGAATTAATGACATGGATGCTCATGTGACAGCCTGGGGACAACCAACGAATCCGTGTGTGCTCAGGGGCCAAGATGAACAGCTTGTTGTCACACGTCACACGTCCAGAAGGCCTGGTGTCACTCCACCTCCACCCGTACCGCACCATCTGCAGGACCTGTGTGAGAATACTCAAGCTCCTTGGGATGGATTATCACAGGACACCATTGGGAACCTCCACAGCTCCATACCGAGATGTATAGAACACGGCGGCCCGACCCCATACTGAGAGACAGACTTCTGTATGTGTAGCTCAATAAATATTGATCATATCAGTCTAAATTTATCATCAGTTATTGTTCCTGGTTACCTTTATCCCCACACTTCCTTCTAGGTGCAGCTGTTCTGAGGCTCTCAACAATGTGGCTCCTCTTAGTGATAGAAAATGTGGAAAGCTGATAAGCATGCTGCACCTCTGAATGCGGTCTCCGGTCTGAATGCTGTCTTAGCTGTCTCCAAGCCTGAGTGCTGTATTAGCCAGATAGCGCTAGCACCTCTGAGGCACATCCAGTAGAGTCAGCCTGTGATATACCTTACTCGTTAGCAATGATGGGAAATCTAACCCGGGAGAAAACCCAAACAAGTCTCTCAGAGTGGTGATGCCATTTGTAGCAGAGGGGCTACGTTGTCCTTTCCTCAGTTGGCAGCCTGTGATATACCTTACTCGTTAGCAATGATGGGAAATCTAACCCGGGAGAAAACCCAAACGAGTGTCTCAGAGTGGTGATGCCATTTGTAGCAGAGGGGCTACGTTGTCCTTTCCTCAGTTGTTGAGTCACCATCATTAAGGTAGGCCGAGTTCAAATATGAGAGCTCAGTAGTGTTAGCAGAGCCCCTTGACCAGTAATGGCTGGACAAGCAATTCTCAAGATCGTTACCTGACAGGGCAGCACAGTATGTCATTGAGAAGAAATCGAGACAGAGGGCACTACAAAGCACAAACAGAGCTAGTGTAGATAAAGAAATGGGCACTTTGTAAGAATATTTGGCATTGTGGGTAAAATAGTGGCTGTAACTGTTGATAATGCTGCAACCTACGGTGGCCGAGAGAGCCAAAGTTAAAAGCGTGCTGCAAAGTCTCAAAACACAAGCAGCAATATGAGACCGCTTGCAAACCATTAACCGAACGCGCTGCAAAGTCTGAAACGTGCAGCAAACACTGACAACACATGCAGAAAGCCTCAACACACAACGGAGGTGTTTCCGAGGGACACTGAAAGTGGACGGACCCATTTGAGAGCGGGCTGCTTGGACATGGATGTAGAGCCGAGACAGCCCCAGTTCCAGCAAAAGTTTAATCCCATGTACTAATGAACTCAAATTCATTTCGGGGTTATTGCCGGGGGTTCTGGTGTTTACGGATTTCGTTCCACCTTAACAATGCACACCGGGTGGCGGAATATTAAGCCGAGACCAGGGGAGCCCTGTTTAATTAATAGATATTCTTTCTGTTTACATTTACATTTACATTTAAGGCATTTAGCAGACGCTCTTATCCAGAGCGACTTACAACCGTGCTTAGTGATCTGTTGGATAATATTCCAGTTAGTAGGAAGTTTAGAGCCTAAAACTTTTTGTTTATTGCCCGTTACTCATGTTTTACGCAGCCCGCTCTCGAATGGGTCCATCCACTTTCAGTGTCCCTCGGAAACACTTCCGCTGTGTTTTGAGGTTTTTGCATGTGTTTGGAAGCTGCATGTGTTTTCAGTGTTTGCTGCACACTGGAGACTTTGCAGCTCGTTCGGCTAATGGTTTGCAAGCGGTCTCATTTTGATGCTTGTGTTTTGAGACTTTGCAGTGCGTTGGGCTTTCTCGGTTACCGTAGCAACCTCCCTTTTTCTACTATACAGGAACTGAAACTTGGGATCAAAAACTGAATCCGAATCGATGAAACACTAATGATACCCAACCCTACGAATACTTGAGTGCCCAAAATATGGAGGCCCAGTTGATTATAACCAGTTCTGACATTCCCCAGTCGGATCACCGTCTTCGCAGTACGTCGATGCATTTCCACACCATACCCGACGTGTTTAAGTGTATATGCTGTGCTGAGGATAAGGATGACTGGATTGGTATTGATTTGGGCGTGTAGCTTTCGAGGTCTTGTTCAACCCTGAACACATTTAAATGAGCAGACACACCTGGGATAGCGGCCTAATCACCCCTATATCTGCAACAAGGCAGAACCACGCTCCGAAATCGATACAGCTCAGGTCAAACACACATAAACACTCTTTCCTGGCCGTGTACTACACACACGCACACACACATTAACATGCACCGCACACGGCCACAGAAAGTGCATGTGCCCTAATACGCATATGCATGTCACATGGCCCTCACGCGTAGCAGCGGGGGGAATGACAATGATCTCGAATGGAAGTGAGGCAGATTGCTTTTAATAATGCCTGAGAGGCAAATCAGAGGTCTTGAAAAAGGCAGGGAGCTTTGATATTGATCACATGATTAGCACTTTCATCTGTCGTCCACTGTGTGTGCACAGAGGACAAAGTGGGCCCAAGCCTTGCAGGTGGTAGGACTCCATGATGTGGTCATAATAGAATTATACCGCTGTGTAGTTTGACTGGATTTGCAGTGTATTAAAACTAGAGCTGATGAATGATTAATACAGTTGCGGCTAATCAGAATTACTCAGCTAATGTATGTAGTTAATGGTGATTAATCACTGTTGTGTTATTTGATAGGTATTCGTTTGACCCTAAAGTAAGATTTTTTGTCATTTACCATTTAAGTGGGCAAAAAGAGCTGAACCAGAATGTGTCTAAACACAATGTCACATGACCGCAGGCTGAAAATAGAAGGATAGAGCGTGGTTTCTAAATTTCCTCAGTGATGTTCAGTGTGGATGGGCATTGTAGTAGAGTTTGAACCATTGAACCATTCAAAAATTCATTTTATGAGTTGTTCATTCATACATTTACAAACGCTCAGTGATCCGAAGGGGTCATAATCTTTCTTTCTAATTCCTTTTCTATCTTTTTTCTATTATTGAATATTTTATTTGTATTATTTCTCATTTGAAACCAGGCTGTATATTAACCCTGGCCATAATAAATTGCAGTACATGTAGTCCCAGCCGCAGGTGCTCTGCCCACAGGTAGCCAGAGAAACTGATACTGTATCTTTAGTGCGTCAACCTAGCCATGCTGTCAGCATTTTGTAAGTTGCATTCTGACTGGCTATCCGCAATGTAAGTTAAGAGACACGGACAGCAGAAGCGATCATAGGTATAATCATCATCTCAAATAAATTCATATGAAGGAGGAAATGTCCGTATTCGTCGCTTCAAAGAGACTCAACACAGAAGTTTGCCATGTCTTAACAGTCTCCGGTTTGGCATGATAAAGTGGTGCAGCAGTACATTCAAGTTTCCCTATGTTGAGAAGATTACAGGCACAAAATGATTCCGTGTGAACTCCAGGTGTGCTCCAGTTTCATAGGCCTGTCTTCTCTGTCTAACTCTGTATAACCTTTAACCCCATATTAGAGTTGTCTTTCAGAATACACAGACATGGGTCATAATTCTATTTAATTTCCGAGAAGATCTTCTTAAATGTGCTTTTTTCACTTAACTATGAACATGTAATTATCAATCTTTGCACCAAATGTCTTAAGAAATGTCCTAAATATATTCTAAACAGTTTTAAGAATTAAAGGTTAAATAGAAGTGTATGTTCCCAGATGTTTTCTTAAACGTCTCACGCCTGTGTCAGGCTATAAGAATTGACAGTAAATCTCTTAAACTGTAATGAGTTTCACAAAATATTGCATTTTTGGAACATTCTAATTAGATTCATATCCATGCTTCTGTTTACCGTTTTGTACAGGTCTGACATGCTTTATATTTCATTTTATATGTAATAGACATCATATGTATTTCTCCATATATGTTTGCATATATATATATATATGATAATATATATAGTTTTATATATGTGACAATATATACATATATTGCCACATGTATGTATGAAAATATTCTATTATATATATATATATGTATGTATATATATATATATATATATATATATATGCAAACACATATGGAGAAATACATATGATGTCTATTACATATAAAATGAAATATATTACAATATATAAGTAAATATATATTATACTACCATACATACAATATATGAAAAGCGACAATTCCTTATGTATTATACAATATATTGTAATATATTTATCACTATATAAATATATGCAAAATATATGCACTTGTTTCCCATATATGACATTGTATTATTTAATATATTGCACTATATTTTTCAATACATTGCCATATATTATCGTTTCATAAGGGAGAATAAGTGGTTGTAGTATCATGCTGTGTGCCGTTTACTTTTAAAGCTAGGTATTGTGCACATGAGAGTTGAGTTGCAGCTCGCCGTGTCAGTATGGTGTCTCTCTCGCGGGGTTCGTACCCCGCATGCTTGCACTCTGTTCCTGAGCTAATCGGATAGTAATGTGTTCTGCCATTAAACTATCTCCACTATACCGCATGGAGGGTGTCCTGTGTGTCTTTGCTGGAGAAATTAGTGGACGTCGGTGGACATTAATACTCGATTGTTTGCCTCCTGCTCAGGGCTTCCATGTAAAGTGATAGTAGTGGTAAAGTTCTGCTTGAGTTGAGTTCAGGGTTTGTGCATTGTAGCGCTCGCCGAGCAAAGAACTACAATGCTCCTACCTTCGCTCTCGTCTCTCATTGCTCAACACGCAGTCCTTACATTTCATACACAGCCAACAGTGTCTTAGTTAATCTGATAACTGAGTACTGGATGCATTACTGAGTATTTGATTACATTCATTCAAAATATTCATGTCAGTGTCCATTCGGCTGGTGGAACGGCCACTTTGGGGGTCTGCAGAAAGAGGATACCCCATGAAACTGTGCCACTCTAATAGACAGGGAGCTAGCCTGAGCGCGAACACGTGTAAAATTAAACTGGTGATGTGGAGAGAGTCGTCCAGCAAGCCCTGATAGGGAACCTAGATAGATATATCACCCAAGACTCTCACAGAGACTCACTTTCTCTATCTCTTCATTTCTCTTTCTGTCACTTCATCACTCACTTTCATGCTTTCATTACCAACTCTAGCCATGCCTGGCTTTTCTACATCAGTCGCCTTCACTTTTGCAATCTATCTCTCCCTCAGTCTGTCTGTATGTCTGTCTGTCTGCTCTCTTTGCCTTTCCACAGCTCCCCTTCTTCATCCTTCATGTCCTTGATCTCTGCTGAGATAGAGGCGTTTATAGTCTTGGTCTGTTCCATGCTCTGTGGAGAACGTTTGGTTTTCTGGGCATGTATTGCTCCCTTGTCTAACATTACAGGGAAATTACATTACATGCAAATGAGCACAGGTGTGAATCAAAAGGGCACTGTTTTCCGATTGGCTGGATGACCTTGACAGCCGGCCGGTTACCTCCCATAAGTACGATAGCTTTTTTATTCATGCTTATTGGCTGGGAGGTTTCTGATTAGCCGGATTATTAACAATTCACGTTCCGTTTTCCATTCCGTTTTTATGCTTCTCTGACCTAGTCTTTGTGGCTGATCTCCAGGCCTGCTTTTGACGCTTGGATCACTGCTTGTAGAACAAAGGAAAGGAAAGATGCAGAAGCTTTATGGCCTGGAGCAGACCAGTTGCCCTCAAAAGGCCTTCTAGAACATGGTGTCCTTCCACCACAGTCATTGTCACCCCATAACCAACTCCCCCCACCCTCCACCCTTTTCAGTCTGAATAATTACCTACAGCGCTGGGTCCAGATTCTTAAGAAAGATTTTTTTTTTTTGTGATCAAATTTTTTTATTGTTTTACGAGATAAGCATGGGATGGAGAGCAACAGTCAAACAAAACAAAAAATGAATTAAGAGACACGTAGGAAATGTCCGTATTCATCGCTTCAAAAAAACGCTGAAATGCGCAACACCAAAGTATGATAGACAGATAGATCGACAGATAGACAGGTAGATAGATAGACAGATAGATAGACAGACAGACAGACAGACAGACAGACAGACAGATAGATAGATAGATAGATAGATAGATAGATAGATAGATAGATAGATAGATAGATAGATAGATAGATAGATAGATAGATAGATAGATAGATGGACAGATGGACAGGTTGATAGATAGATAGATAGATAGATAGATAGATAGATAGATAGATAGATAGATAGATAGATAGATAGATAGATTGATTGATTGATTGATTACAGGCCCAAAATGATTCCATGTGAACTCCAGGTGTGCTCCAGTTTCATAGGCCTGTCTTCTCTGTCTAACTCTGTAATGTCAGAGAAGATCATCTGTTAGATAGACAGACAGACAGACAGATAGATAGATAGATAGATAGATAGATAGATAGATAGATAGATAGATAGATAGATAGATAGATAGATAGATAGACAGACAGATAGTCAGATAGACAGACAGACAGACAGACAGCCAGAAGCTGGCAACTCTATCGTGGTCATTGTAGTCATGTGATGAGCTGGAGAACCAGGGCAGGAGACCCATGTTGGAGATGATGCTCTAGGGGTTCCCATGTGATCACTCAGGAGACACTTCTAAAACGAAACACACAAAAACATCACTTTATTCTGTGGGTGTTTTGTGCTCTCTATGAATAAACAAGTGGTTAGGGTTAGGGTTAGGGTTAGGGTTAGGGTTCTCTTCAGGGAACCAGTCTGCGTTAGCACCAGCTTTTATTGGAACCAAGGAACGTCAAAGGATACAACAGCACGTCAACAGAGGGCGCTGCACAGTGGTAGCAATAAGTAATACCAAGATGGCGGAGCGTGTAGATGACCTGTGAGTGTTTGGGCTGGTCGACATGTAGAAGAGGTCCTTCAGCAGACCATGGGGTGTCACCATTGTTCCCTTCCCTCTTCTCAACAACCGACACGCCAACAGATTTTGTGAATCCGGCCACTGGTCAGCTAGCTAGCATGCCGCTTTCCTTCATGCTCTGTAATAAATGAGATTGAAAATACGCTAGCTAGCTAGCTAATAATCCAAAACAACGTATTTGGACTCCACCAGGTTTAAAAACGATGTTGTTTCCTCAAACTGATATCCTCAAGCTATGCCAAATCTCCATTATAAAATCTGCTGTGAAGAGCTGGCAACTGTTAGCATTTAGCATGCTAATATTTGGCTTAATAAACAACCGATTTCCCATCCGGATATACATGAGTGATGAACATATCAGGTATTCAAATGGATTTTATGTTTTCCAATATTGTCATGACCAGCTTTAACAAATATTCTCGCCTACAGATGGACTAAAAACACTTGAAGCTTTATTTTTAGGAAAGTGTCTGGAGAATGAGGATTTTAGTACTCATTTGGAAACACCAGCGAATATTCGAAACCTGTAAAAACAGTTCACGCCAGCACCACACTGGATTATACGTAATTCGCATGTGATTTTCCTCAAGTTGTCTGATCATCGTGGGGGATCTCAGGCCTCTTCAAAGGGCTCTGTTTGGATGGCTGCCTGCACAAAAAAAAAAAGAGGGAGGAAAAAAGAGGAAGCTTTATGGCCATCTCGCCCTTGAGCAGAACAATGGCGTCTTTGCCAGAACCACTTCGGTAAATATCATCCTGATGGTGATGTATAATACCTAACCCATCTAAACAACCTGATTAAAAGTCCTGGCCAGAATGGACCAATTCACTGCCTCTGTCCTCTACCCTGCTGAGATAAATGTGAGTTGTGAATGATGTAACATGGGAGAGGGAGAGATTGTGTGTGTGTGTGTGTGTGTGTGTGTGTGTGTGTGTGTGTGTGTGTGTGTGTGTGTGTGTGTGTGTGTGTGTGTGTGTGTGTGGTTTGATGCAGCACTACTGAGAGAATGTGTATGTGTGTGGGCGGGTGGGGTAGACATTGTAAGAGTGTGTATGTAACGAGCACAGCAAAGCACACATCTCAGAGATAAAAAAGAGTAATGGAACCCGGTTGATTGTATTCATCTGTCACCCCCTGTTCTTTTTCTGTTTTATTCTTTCACTGGGCTTTTTTCCCCCCTCTGATCCATCACTGGGCACGCTGGCATTGCCATTGGAACTCCAGCCGGCTCAGATGACGTCACACAGCCCCCTTGCACGGACACGAACAGATGTGAATCTTCTTGGCTGCTTTCTTAATGTTTCCCAAGCAAAACCATTTTCATTTGACTGAAATGGGAATTCCATCGATTTCCTAACATTTCTGCATAATTAGCCTCTTTCTACAAGCTCCCTAGCGGCCGTTCTACCAGCGGAGTAGAAATTGAGCTATTAATATAATCAAGCCAAATAGCTTTTCCTCGCTACTTTATTATCAGATAAACTGGGGCCCTTTTGTGACCATGGGACCAAGCAATGCATGGTCAAGTCAAGTCAAGTCAAGTAGTTTTTATAGTCATTTCAACCATATACAGCGGTGTACAGTACACAGTGAAACAAAACAGCGTTCCTCCAGGACCAGGGGGCTACATAGAACCATAAATACGATAAATACACACGACAATTTACAATACACGAAACAGCAAACAATAAGTACAGGGAGGGGACAGTGCAGATAGCCCACTGGTAGTGGGTGCAGTAAAGTGTGGTTGTGTCCATTTTTTTTTTTTTTTTAAAGATGAACATTGTTTTTAGCAGCAGTTATGTCCATATTTGGTATACATGTAAACATTTTATACTTTAAGTGTTATGTGTGGACAGATTTAAAAGATGAGGTTGTGTGTGTGTGTGTTCAGTCCAGTCACTGAATGTGTGCAGTTATTCAGACCAGACTCTGGGTGTTAAGGAGTCTGATGGCTTGGGGAAAGAAGCTGTTGCCTAGTCTGGATGTGAGGGCCCGGATGCTCCTGTACCTTTTTCCAGATGGTAGGAGGCAGAAGAGTGTGTGTGAGGGGTGTGTGTGGTGAAGAGTGTGTGTGAGGGGTGTGTGTAGTCATCCACGATGCTGGTTGCTTTGCGGATGCAGCGTGTGGTGTAAATGTCCATGACGGTGGGAAGAGAGACACCGATGATCTTCTCAGCTGTCCTCACTACTCGCAAGCCATAAAAGGTGAAAGGGCAGGAGTGAGAATTCCCCGATGTCAAAACAGTTCAGTGTTTAAAGAGCTCCACGCCGAGGTAAACCTGCGGCTTTCTGGATATCCAAAAATCATGCTCAACTACTACAGTCTACTGTTGAACGTTGACCTGCTTTTGGTACCAACACAGGTGACCAAGTCCAATTCCCTTTTCCCAGTTTTGTAAATATGATGATGTCAGTGGCCAGGAAACCTTTACCAAGGCTGTTTACGACATTACACCTCATAGGAGAGAGATTGATAAATGTCTTACACTTACCGTGGAAATGGTGGCACAGGGCCCTCTGTCGTCTTAAAGGAGCTGGGTGATGTCACAGCAGTCCTGGAGAGGGAGAACAGAGCTGGTGTAAGTTTGTGGAGAGGAGAGAAAGAGTTCAACTGTCATTCAAATTATAACAAAGTGAATGGGAATGTACCTACCGTTATCGAAATGAGAAATGGCCATTGTAAGCACACTGGAGAAAAAAAAGAGTGACCTGTGACTTGCGTGTAATACCACCACGAGCCGATTTGGCGATTTGGCATGGACTGATTTGATGGATGCCTATTCCGAGAAGAATTCCCTGTAGACTGGGATTTTATCCACTGCTGGTAGACCCGTACGTCCGTACGCTTCCATACACCTGCAGATTCAGCTACTTCCTTCACACTATGGTCTTTGGCCACGCCCACATGCAGTCCCTCCTTTTAGCCAATCATTAAAATCTGCTCTGGAGCGTTTTCCACACATGGAACGAGACATTCCCTGCACCGTACCACCTCTTCCCAATCTATGGATCCCGTCACTCACACCCCACAGGAATTGTTGAGCTTATATAGATTAGTGGTAAGCAAGCAGTGTGTTTTTACCCATGTAACCAGCTTCAGCTTCAGTCTTAGACTGTAAAGCCTGGTCATAGGGGTTACCTTTTGAGGGGAAAGCCTAGGCTGGAGGGCCATGGTGTGCGGTCTGTTTGGCCTTGCAGTCAGCAGACTCGTTTTCATGTACCAGACTGCTGTTTAGTGCCTCCACACTGCTGGGGATATCATGTCCCAGTACTCTTGGTGATAATGGTAACAGTCAATTATTCACATGCCCATCAAAAAATATACCTGGGATCTAAAACACTAGGAGCATATGTTGTTGATGCTCCGCATGCCACCAAAATGGCTCTGAACCACAGAGGCATGGTGTCTATAAGGCCTGTGGTATTTGACAGCACGGCAGTATTTGGCAGCAGGTCCTTTAAAGTCCTCTAAATGGTGAGACGGAGCTGCTGTGGATTGGACTTCCTGTTCCAGTACGTGCCCCAGGTACTCGATTGCATTTTGATCAAGGGAATTTGATCAGGGCACCACATAGAACTCTGTCTTGTTCCTCAGACCACCCCTGATCAAAGTGAGTTGTGTGGCGGGATGCATTATCCTGCTGAAAGAGGTCGCTGCCATTTGGGAATCCCACTGCTGTGAAGGGGTGTACCTGTTCAGTAATGTTTAGGTAGGTTGCACATGTCGAACTCACGTGCCAGGACTCTGAGTATCGCAGCAGTACATAGTCCAGACCATCACACTCCCTCCACTGGTTCGTCTTCTTCACATAGTGCATCCTGGTGCCATCACTTACCCAGGACTCATCAGCCCAGGCGACTTCAAGGTCCTGTTCTAATGCTTGTGTGCCTATTGTATTCGCTTTGGATGATGGGCAGGGGTCAGCACAGGCATTTCATCCAGCAACCATCATTGTCAATCTTTCAGTAACTAATACAGTATGAGGACTCTTACCATGTGATATAAGGACTTTTAAAATTTTGTCCCGTCATCTATAAAATAATAAAATAATAATCTATTCAATCAGGAAAGGAAAAGATGGGAGTGCCTACTCGATTTACACAACGCCCTCACCTCTAAAAACACGTGCATAGTTCCAGGTGGGAGGTCAGTGTATGTGGGCTGCTCAGAGAGCATCAGACGCAGCAGTGCTTCGGGAGTTCCTGAACACCTCAGTGTCACTGCGGGATTGAGAATAGTCCAGCAACCAGGCATATCCAGCCAACAGCATCCTGAGCACTGGTAAAAGACTAGGCTAGGCTATGCTACACAATGACCCCTTATGAAACGATAATATATGGCGATGTATTGTAAAATATATTACAATATATTGTATAATACATGAGTAATTGCCGCTTTTCATATATTGTATGTATGGTGGTATAATATATATTTACTTAGATATTGTAATATATTTCATTTTATATGTAATAGACATCATATGTATTTCTCCATATATGTTTGCATATACAGTGTATATATATATATATATATATATATATATATGATAACATATATAGTTTTATATATGTGAAAATATTTTCATACATGTGGCAATATATGTATATATTCTCACATATATAAAACTAATATATATATATATATATATATATATATATATATATGCAAACACATATGGAGAAATACATATGATGTCTGTTACATATAAAATGAAATATATTACAATATATAAGTAAATATATATAAGCGGCAATTCCTTATGTATTATACAATATATTGTAATATATTTATCACTATATAAATATCTGCAAAATATATGCACTTGTTTCCCATATATGACATATTGCACTATATTTTCTAATACATTGCCATATATTATTGTTTCATAAGGGACCTACCTACAGCTGCCAGAAGCATGGTTCCTCTGAGGGGCCCTTAGCTTGTTCTCTGGACGAAAATTCCCTACCTACATGCATCTGGTGGTGTGGAAGCCCCGACCTGATTTGGGAATTTGTAGCCTAAACGTGAAATCCAACAATTTGGGAGTAATTTTTGATACTGAATTACAGTTATTGAGATACAGAGTTTGATAAATCGATCAGTACTGTCATCAGAGGTAGGGTTTTTATTCCAGCAGAGGGCAACTCTATAACTTTTAGATTGTGGCCCCGAGATTGTAGAACAGTTTACCGCTGGATATCAGGGGAGCACCATCGAAGGCCTGGTTTAAAACTCAGTTCAATAGTGGAGACCATGTTTTGTTGTGTTGTGCGTATGGAAAATGGTGTGTCCGTTTATTGTGACGTTTATAGATTTCCTTATCCTAATACATGTTGTAATGTTCCCTTGTTATTTGTAAAGCACTCTAGTGAACACCTTTAAAAGTGCTGTAGAATTAGACATCCCTACAGACATGCCGACTGACGTCTCACACACTGTGTCATGGCTGTTTTGCCCACAGGACGCTGTCTGATCCACTCACACCAGCACCACACACACCAACACACCACCACCACGTCAGTGTCACTGCAGTGCTGAGAATGACCCACCACCCACATCATACCTGCTCTGTGGTGGTCCTGCGGTAGGGTTGCCACCTTTCAGAAATGAAAATAAGGGACGCCCACCATGGCTCCTCTGGGCCATGACCACCACGCGCCCTACTCCTGCGGGGTGGGGCACCCGCAGCCAGACACAGCTACACAGAGAAGCGGAGTCCCAGGGGGGTGGTTAATCGTTTTTGTCAGCGTTCATGTGTGTGACAGACGTGTGTATTGGACATTTACGGAAATACGGAACAAATTGCATTCAATATGGGACGATTGGCGATTTAACGGGCGATTCTTTATTTTCCGGGACGGGTGGCAACACTACCTGTGGGGTGCCTGACCATCGGAGGGGCAGTCGTTGGCGGGAGGTCAGGGAACCAGCCTTGTGACCGGAGGGTCGCCGGTTCGATTCCCTGAACTGACAGTAACGACTGAGGTGCCCTTGAGCAAAGCACCTAACCCCCAACTGCTCCCTGGGTGCCGGGAGTAAGGGCGCTGCCCACGCTTGGGTAAGTGGCTCACTGCCCCCTAGTGTGTAGGTGGGTGTTTCACTTCCACGGGAGAGTAGGGGGTTAAATGCGGAAGAAGATTCCCTCTGGGTGTGTGAAAAAATACCAACGTGGGCCACAAAATGATATCTTATCTAAGAACAGGTGATTTTTGTAGCATGAAGGTTTTTTAGCGGATGGCTAATGTTGCGCATGATAGCCTGAAAGATAAGGTGGCCAACATTCTGGGTAGGATCTTTGAGATTAAGGAGTGTACATGTACAATATGCACAATTAGGCATCACCACGCTCCGCTAGGGTTTGACAATTGCTCAATCCCGCACTGCCTAACCTACGAGAAACTTCCAGGGAATGAATCCCGAAGACTCAAAGCAATTGTTATTAGGACAGGGGGGGGGTGGAGGATTGAAGGTGAAAAAGGGGCGGGAACGTGGGGGCGGGGAAAACAAGGCGCAGATTGGCTGGGTTATATCCCTATGGGATGATTTCGCGGAGGCGGGAGGTTCCTCGTCGTTTTCGTAGCCTGTATGCTCAATGCTGGGAGAGATAACTGACCATGACTTGGTGAGGGCCCAATAATGATGACCCAACAAACCAGGTGGAGGAGGATGTCATCCCCCCTGGAGGGGGGTGTTTAACATTGACAGAAGACGGGGATGACGGTAAAGCAATGTTGGGGAGGACCTGGATGAAGCGTTAGTGTCCTGCACAGAGGAGGACTGAAGAGTGCATGGCTGGGGGAAAAGTTGTGGAGAGGAGGCTGCGGGGGGGGGGGAGGGCGAGTAAGTGGGGCTTTATAATGAGTATCTAAATGCTTTTCTGTAGGAAATCGTGCAGTCATGTGCGGGTTAATTGCAGTCGAGTACAGAGCGTGACGGAAGGGATGGAGGGGGGGGAAAAAAGAGAGAGGAGAGGATGAGGGCGAGGAAATTCCGCGGGCTCTGCGCGGTGGTAGGGCGAAGCATGGCTGGGCGTGATGGGTTCAGACAGCTGCGTAGGTTGAAGGGAGCGCGCGGGGGAAGGGAGAAGAGTTAGAAATAAGGCGCTGGGGGTGAAGCAATTCCAGTTGGGCCTGCCAAACGGCAAAAGAATGGGTGAATAAACAGGGAGAGATGAGTGTGGAAGGGTGGTGACAAACATGGGTACAAGAGGGGGGGAGAAGAGCGGGAGGGAGGGCATACGAAGGGGCGGTATAAGAGATAGGGTGAGGCAGACTTGAGGCGTATGGATGGTAAAAGAAAGGGGATATTAAGACCGGAAATGGACATGATATTTGTAATGATGATATGAGATAAGAGATGGTTAAGATGGTTTTGGAATAGAATGCAAAGACGGGAGGACGGCAATGGGTGAGACGGAGTGGGTTTACGGAGGATGACGGAAATAAGACAGGAGTGTGTTTGAGCGGGTTGCTCCGTTGGACAAGCAATTATTTAAGTGTGATGTCCAACACTTAGCGGGGGGACATGGAAAGAGGTGGTGAGATAGACATCAGAGGTCGGAATACGAACGACTCGAGAGGTGCTTTATCATGTAAAAGAGACACGCAGAGACACACACAAAGAAAGACTTAATACTGGTAAAAAGATGCATATTTTTAAGATTGATAGATAGTATATAAGATGATAGGAGAAAATATTAGTAAAAATACATGAGATGATGATCTAGTAATATTTGGAAATATGCATAATAAGGAGAAGATCAGATGAATAAGATGAAACTTATTGAATAATAACCCGCCGATATCTATCTGATGCTAAATCTACATATCGTCCTCCGCGCAGATTCCCCACCTGTATGTATTCCACTATTTAGGTCGCCCCTCATCCTTTGAGTGATCTCTCGTCCTCTACCACTCTCCCCCCCCTCCCTTG
>JAMWET010002488.1:0-17500 GCA_024036415.1 Prochilodus magdalenae
GACTATATGTTGGAGTGATGGGGATGCAAGTGTACTCGTCTCATCGTTATATTTTATAATCCTTATCTTTTTAATACAATTCTCCTAATTGGTGCTATAGTGAAAAGATAGTCGGGAGCATACACCAATTCTAGGTTTGCCCATATGGGGAAGGAGGCTTCCAATAGGGTAACAGTGGCAAGGTGAAGACTCGGGTATTTATGGTTCTGCATTTCCAGATATTCTGAATCATGAACAGTGCCAAGGCCATTGATCTATTGTCTATTCCCTTTAACTTTGCATGCAATGTGATGACCGTGCAAATGACATTGAAATTTAAAAAAACTACAAGCAACAATTTGTTTTAGTATCACTATCTAGTACTTGTCCTTGAATGTGGGGTGTTAGGCGGTGAATCACTGGAACACATGGTCCTCAGCTAGCACACCCGGCCCTCTAGGCACTACTGGTCGTGGATTCCACTCTTTATCACTTTTATCAAACCTCTACACACAAATGAAAACGCTAGCTATCAGGCTAAGCGCCGGGGTGGACGATTTCTAAAGCCACGGCTTGGTTTCACTCTAGAAGGCCCTAATCTCGCAAGTGCCAACTTCTTTACCCATTTAGTAAGACTTAATTGAGATTCGTAGGACCAAGCCACTGTGGCACAAGGGAGCACAAATCACCTAAGTAACTCTACACCTCCTTTCCTTAAACTACTCTATTCATTCCACAAAATGATGAACGCTGTCGCATGTAAACTTCTGACCTGGAGTGCTGTGAAAATAGCCTTGGTGCCGCCTTTGCCCTAGTTGTTGGACTTCCCCCAAATATATGCTCTCCAGGCTTCGTAAAACTTTGAAGCTTATGCAGGTCAATTGGAAGTTTACCTTCTGAGTAGGTGGGTTATAGTATGGTTCACTATGGTTTCATCTGTTTAGCTCGAATGTGAGCTTCTTTCTATACGACAACTTCTTCCTATCACTAGCTACAATTTGGAACCTGTTTAAGTCAGCATCTGTTGTGGAGCACATATGAGCAAGCTGGACCTCCTGAAAATACCTATTAAACTATTCGTGCTGGGCGTACAATAACATACACTCGTTGTCGAATCATCATATTATATCGGGACCACCTAGCTAATACCCAGAGTAAACCGTGTAGCCGGCCCAGTACGGCACAGGTATTGAGCCAGCGTAAGCCATAAGCGGGGCTCTCTACTCTAACAGTCATACATATATAATCAATAGATACTCCAGAATAGCTACATAGAGAGTTCGTTGTCTGCGACATGATAACGTGAGACTCTAACAACCACCTGGAAGTCTGGTAGACCCTAAAACTGCCCAATTCAGTATCATACGGCCTAGCGTTTTATCAGTCTTTTCCATCTTTTTGAGTGGGGTTAGTCAGTAGGAGAACATCAAGCTTCCACCACTCTTGCTTTATGGTGCTGAAGCGTACACGCATTCATGCACCATGTGGTTCTGAAAGGATGTGTTATGTGTCCCAAGGAAGCTCCTCACTTGAGAAAGGAGAGAATAGAAAGCATCTTCAATCCCAGTGAGAGAACCTGCTAGGACTAATGGACTGAGTCTCCAAGAAGTCCCCAGACTCTCAGAATTTCAACCCAGCTTCTAAGACGTGGAACTGTTGGTGTGCACATATACTCCTGCTGAGACTGAAAATCACACTGCTGAGAGTGTTTGTCACTGTCAAGTGTTGTAGTATGAAAACGCGGTGTGCCAGTGTGTTAATAACATTAACACACCTGACAGCTGTTTCTACTCCGACGTCCTACACCAGACTTCCCCTGATGTGCCGCTGACTGTGGAACCCAAACTCTGCTGTTATTGAGCATCCTGGAGCGCAAACACTGTAGGGACCTTAAGGCTGATCTCTAGTATACATAAAATGACAGAAGTGCAGGACTACAATAAACGAACATAATGCAAATGCTGTAATTGTAATGCGAACTGCATTAATCACGTAATTGTACTAATTAGATTCCTGGAGCCTAATTGCGTTTGTAACATGCAGTAGTAAACCAGAAGTCGTAAGCTCAAAGCCTGAGGCTGCCTTTGAAGCTGAAGTATAAGCTGACAAGTTCTAAAGCTAAGTGCTAAAGCTAAACACGGTCCTAGTCCTCCTCTGTGCTGCCACAGTTCCTATCCTTCTCCTGTGTTCGCATTCGAGCACATCAAAGGCGTTCCATTCATTTTCATACGGGACAGCAAGAACCTTCCATTTTCAATCCCGCTTCTAATAAGAACACATCACAGATTTGTGTAAAGTGCATTCTGAGTAAACACGGAGCGGCTGTGCGTGTGTGTGTGTGTGTGTGTGTGTGTGCGTGTGTGTGTGTGCGTGTGTGTGTGTGTGTGTGTGTGGGTGTGTGTGCGGTGTGTGTGTTGTGTGTGTTTGGTGTGTGCGTGTGTGATTGTGTGTTTGCATTTGGAGGCATTTCATCTAGGTTTCCCTCCTGCTGTGTGATTGTTAAGCACCGGTTCCCTTCAGCTTTTATACTTTTCGCTTTCGTTCTCATTAATATTCTGCCACACACACATCAAACTACGCACACACATACACACGCACTACACATCATACTACACACCACACACACACACACAAACCACACATTACACCACCACATATACACGCAGAAACACACACAGAGACACACACACGCACACACACATACACACACACACACACACACACACACAAACACACACATACACACACACACATATACACGCAGAAACACACACAGAGACACACACACACACACATACATATACACACACACAGAGACACACACACACACACAAACACACACATACACACACACACACAAACACACACACACACAAACACACACAAACACATGCGCGCTCGCACACACACACACATACACATGCTCGTACACACACATACACACGCACACACACACATAGACACATACACTCTGCTCGCTCGCCACACACACCACGCTCGCTACCACACACACAACACACACATCAGACTCACAATGCGCTCGGGAGGCGGCACTCCGTACACACCACATACACACTCGCAACAAAGCACACTACACACGTCGCAGGGCTCACACACAGAGCACATCACAAATACACACCTACACACACACATACACGCACTACGCACCACACACATACACATTTGCACATGCGCGCTCACACACGACAACACACACATACACACACACACACGCACATTCGCCCACACAATCATACATCATGTCGCTTCGGACTCGACACACACACACAACACACACACACAGCATATACATACACACACACCACACACATAGCATACACACACAGTTACACACACACATACACACAGGTGTGAACACGCACACACTCGCACACACATACTATTACACACCACATCCATACACAACACCACACACACACACCCATATACAGATACACATCTATCACACACACACGAGTGAAATTAGCCTAACTTATTTTTGAGCCCAGTGTGAATTGGAGCCAATGTTTTTAAATTTTCAGTGGTTCCAACAGTTTCCCTGCCAGGCATCATAGATATGACCTTTATAAATTAAACCGTCCACTGTATGATTAATGCTATTTTCTGCTAGCGCCCCGATTTGGATTCCTATTGTTATTTAGGCGGTTAGCCTAAGGCTGGGGTGACTATGATGAAACCATTTTTTGCCATTGTCGTGGGCCTTATCAAATTAATATGGGAGAATTAAAGCTACTAAAGAGAGAGACATCATTCTTCAAGAGAGTTAATATTACCAATGTTTGCTCACCTCCAACTATGGAAGGCGGGTAAAAATTTGTTGGTCTGTGTGGGGTGGTGCAGGTTGATAATGTGTAGGACCATTGCGAATGAATCAAGCGAAGGACCCCAGCTATGACAGGTGGTCCCCTCTCACCTTTGACAGACTGCAGGACGGCGCTTGGACTACATGTGCACCCCCTTTTACGACCGACTGGTCTCATAACACAATGGGTCATCAGCAGACTGGTGCACATGTGTCGTTGCCAGACCATCGTTTAAGAGCGACTCAGAATGGGTGATTGCGAAGTCATCTTGCAGTGACTAGATCACTCTTTGTCCCCTATAGTGGAGACCACAACGAATCTGTGTGTGGAGGCATGTGTCGGTCACAGGATTTGTTTGTCATGCGTTCGCAACATTGCCAGGAGGTCACTCCTCCACCTCAACTCCCCTTAACCGCACCATCTTGCAGGAGTGTGTGAGAAGAGTTTCCAAGCTTGGCATATGGATTGGTGATGTATCACAGGTCTAGATCACCATTGATGCTAACCCTCTACACCTCCATTCCAAGACATCTGGCATGTTGCACTTAACCAACACGGTGCACCGAATTGTGCTCATCTGCCATATCTCTGACGAGAGACACTGTGCTTGCTGTATGTGTAGTCTCACTAAATATTCTCCATATCAGTCTAAATGTATTCATCATTTTTTGTGTTTCCTGGTAACTCTAAACCTCTATCTTCCTTCCCAACAGCACTGTCCAATCCCACGATGCTAATGGACTGTAGCGGCTATTTTTAGACTGACTCCTGTCAGATTCTTCAGACCGTATCTGAAAGGCACTGGGGCCCGAGGTCCCCCAAGGTTTGTCTACTCTTCTGAACTTTAGTTTTACTCCCAGCAATTGGTTTCCTATTCTCAGCAAGTGTGGTGGTGTAAACATGGAGTAAAGGATATGGTTGGTGTTTCTTGATAGCTAGCTAGGTTAGTGCCAGCATGCTAACGTCAGCAAATAAAGCTACCCGTGAAATGTAAGTCAAGGTTTCCATACAAATTAAAGTGTGATAATTAAACTGCGTGTGCTTTCAAAGATAGCTAAGCTAGCAACGCACACCACACGCAACAACACAAGCAGCCACAAGAGACAAACTGGGGCGACGTACCTGACAGGTCCTTTCGTCAGCTACCAATATACAGTTCATTAGAAGGGAGCACTGCCAATATAAAACGGGAGCACTCTGGGAGGCAGGCTCACACTAAGCCTAGAGGCCACCTATGCCCAGTACAGATGCCCCCCTGCCATTCTGTGGGAGTGTATGGGAGTCTCCATCCAGCATGTGCAAGTATTACTGCAGTAGATTCCAGATTTTAATAGCATTTGATTTCAGAAAGAAACCGTTGGACAGGCAGGGGTCTACAAGGGCTTTGGAAGGATGTTATGAGCAGGCTTGTATGTTAAGGGGGTTTCATTAATCCCTCATTTTAAGTAAACGACAGCGTTTACCATGTAGAGATGCTGCTTGCATATCGCTTTCATTTCTAAACAGCCTGACTGGAAGCTGGTAAAGAATCGGCTCGTATTCACAGCAGGTGATGGTATCAGCTTGGACGTTATGAAAGCTCACCAGTTTCTATCTTATCTTTTTAATAAACGTTCCAAACATCTGGATTTTGGTAAAGCATAAGGTTTGGCCTTTGGTCAACTGTGAGAAGAACTTGATGGAAAAGACCATTATGGCTTTGGAAGAGTTGAAGACAAGGATGACAGCAACAAGATGGATGGAGACAATCAGAGGAGCGTAATTGAACCAGTCCAATCAGAGGCCTGAAGGCCCAAACAGAGGGAAGGATATTCTGGAGGAAATGCTCTCCACATGGACTGCCAGTTCGAGTCGGAAACACTTACTAAATGATAATGATAAGGTTTGTTTGGCCAGTTGGCACTAGTCTCTGGTTCCTAGTGTTGACAAACAGCAAAAGTGGAAAATCCAAAGGTGACCACAATAGACTGGCCACTGGAAATGTCATGTATACCTGCATAATTGAAGCAATTAAACACATCCTGAGTAATCACGAAACACCTGTGAGGCCTTTGTTTTGGTGTCGTCTCCGAGGCTTGTATGACGCGGGAAGATATTGAAATGGTGCCTAGAAAAATGAGCGGCACTTCCTGGACATCACTGCTGTGTCCTGCCCATGTGTTTGTCTTCTCTGGCTTTCTGTTTCTGTCTTGTCACCGTCCATGTGCTCTTTGTTGTCCTGTTCCATGTGCTTTCTGCTTGTTTTGGTTTTGGCTTCCTCCTTCTCTGTTCCCTTGTCAATCCCCCCACCCTGTCCTTGGTTTGGTAGCTCCACCCCCCTTACCAGGTGTTCCTTGTTAGTCTATTGTTCTCTTATACTCCCTGTGGTCCCCTGTGTGGTTCTTGCTTGGTGTTTTGTGTCTCCATGCTGGTCGTTTGTCATCATGTCCTATGGATTTTGTCCCTAAATGTCCGTTGATTCAGTCCCAGTTTGTTGTTTCTGTTTCCCTGTACCAAGTAGTGTTAAGTTCGTAGTGTTATCCATTGTTTTAGGGTTGAAGTGTTTCATCTTGTTTGTTTTTGAACATCAAATACTGTGCGCTTGCCCATCCTGCCTCCCTGTCCGGTGCCCACCGTAACACAGCGCACCTACGCAAGAAAAAGTTTCCTGTCTAATTTCTACCATGGTAAAATTAAAATGTATAAAAAAATGAAAAAAGAATGTACACTTTAACCACATGTAAACTATTTAAGTACAAATGTGAATTCTTCAATGTTTTTAGATGGGAAGTTTGTACCTGTAATCCTATGTTATGATTAGCCAAAATTGGAAATTGTATGCCATTGTCGTGGTACATTAGCTAAGCAATATCAGCTAGGCATATGCATGAAACCAGGGGGTTTGGACAAATGAAACTGAAGCACCTGTCATTGTAGTGTGGGAGGTCTCATAGCTAAATTGGACCAGGCCTGGTGGCCAATCTTCATTAAATGCACATTGCACCAGTAAGAGAGCAGAGTGTGAAGGTTCAGTTAGCAGGTAAGAGCACAGTGCTGCTCAAAATACTGCAATGCCACACAACATTATGGGACATACCAGAGTTCAAAAGAGGACAAACTGTTGGTGCACGTCGCTTGCTGGCGCATCTGTGACCAAGACAGCAAGTCTTTTGCGATGTAATCAAGAGCCACGGTATCCAGGGTAATGTCAGCATACCACCAAGAAGGATGAACCTCCACCAGCATCATGTAGTGATCCTGGCCACTATCCTGCAAGAAGAATGGCTTAAACTCCCTCTGACCACTGTGCAGGACGCAGTATATGTCATTCCCAAGACCAACTGACGCTGTATTGGCCCCCAAAAAGAGGCCCTACACGCGCATACTAATTAAATGATTGTGGTCTAAAAAACCAGGTGTTTCAGTTTCATTGTCCAACCCCATGTACATACCACTCATCATCAAAAACAACAGCTGCACCCAGAAGGAAGTGTGGGATTGCACTGCTATTGGTAAGGAAGATAAAAGGTTATATGATAAGGCGATATTTATCGAGCTACACATTCACAAGTCGTGTCTCTCATGGCATCGGGCCCACCATGTTTGCTAACCCAACATGTCCAGACGTCTCAGCATGGAGTCGCAGAGGTTCCCCAAATGGGTGTCCTGTGATAATCCATCCCATGCATCTTAAAAATATCCTCACACAGTTCCTGCAGAATTTGCAGTAGGGATAGCGGTGGAGTGACACCAGGCCTTCTGGACGCTAGTATTTACTAATAATAACTATTAGTAAAGCTTGCTTAGCTACATCTACCATAACAACACAGAAAAAAAAACTATCCCTGGTCTTTTTTTTTTTGCATCTGGACGTTGCATCTGCTTGTTTCCACCCAAAACGTAATGATGAAATTACAATCAAAAAAATAAAAAAAACACCAAAAATTAAATATATTTTAATCAAATGGCCTCCACAACATGTGCACTCATCAGCAAAAGAGTAGCTGCACCAATAGATACACCCAGTAGGAGGTCAACAGACAGGCAGGAAAGACTTAGTGGGTAGGTTTGATATTGTGAGAGATGCAAAATGATTCAATTTCCATGCTCGGCCGGTCATGTGACGTAAGCTAGGGCGGGGCCTTAAAGCTGGACCATCCTGTTAGTGCCTGCTAGGGTTGCCAGCTTTCAGAAATGTAAATAAAGGACAGGGGGGGCGGGGTTGCGGGTGTGGTCATGTGTGAGTGACATGTGTTTTGAAATACGGAACAAAATCATGTCCCGTAAATTAGAGCTGATTTTACGGGGATGGGTGGCAACCCCAGCACCATTGGCTGATGGGCTGCATGCCACAGGACTACATGATGCACACAGAACACCATTACAACGACTGTCTACAAACACCACGTCAACGTCGCCAAAGACTGCACTGGTGTCCTGCCAGGACTGTACCATGGAGTGAATACGAACCGCAGGGGGTCATCTTCACTGTGGACTGGACTTCTAAAGACCGTGTTGATATGGACTTGCTTTGGGAGGCTTACTCGGAAGTAGCTCTCTGCCATGTGGGGGCTAGCACTTTAAGCCTGGCTAGCACTGTAAACTGCCTACCTGTTTTCTCAGTGTTCTTGTCTATGGCTACCCAGAAGGCACATAAAACGATACAGGTGTAAATTGCACATGCTTTTTACACCAGTTCGCAGTTGGAAAGCACTTATGGTGTCATTTCTATGGTGTGAATTTCAGGAACACACTGTCTGACCGCTGCCAGACTTTGCATATGATATGGTTATTAAAATAGAAGATTGGGACCGCAAGCCCCTTCTGCTTGAAACATGCTTAACTTCATAAAATATCCATCATATATTTCACTCCACGCTACTGCTTGTGCCCCTCTCCCCTGCACACCGTGTGATTAATTTATCAACCACTAATAGCAGCACCTTCTACATGGCCTGGGTCCCCTGGTGAGCCTTCAGTGGTTGGTTTCACAGGCCCTGCAGGTGTTTTTTTGACCCCAGTGGGTTACCATCGTTGTAAGACTTGATTGTGGCGTATAATGAGCACCTCTGTGTTGCCCCGGAGAAATGCAGGGCTGATCTGGCTTGTCCCTGGAGATGGGCTTTGGCAGAGGCAGTGGTAGACAAGCCCCTTTGGCTTGCATCTGTTATACCCACGTGTATAACGCAGGGAGTGGAGCTACAGGCTTTTGTGTGCGTCCTGAATCAGGAGTGGCTGGGTTGTGCTTAGGCCATGAATCCTTATTCCCCTTTTTCGTTTTCGTCCACCACTGACCAACAAATCCAGAGTGGGGACAGTAGGACAGTCCAGTTATTTATGAATCTTCTTTGATCTTTAAAGCAAAGACGATATAAGACTGTATGCGCTCAGTGGACACTTTATTAGGCACACCCTCTTGTTCCTACACTCAATGTCCAAATTTTCATTATCAGCCCCATTTCCCATATAGGGGCACTCTGTAGTTCTACAGTTACAGACTGTAGTCCATCTGTTTCTCTGTACACTTTGTTAGCCCACTTCACCCTGTCTCAAACCGCTCTGTGATTCTCCACCAGCCTCATAACCTTACTGGTCTAGAACTGTGGAACCTGTGATGCAAGTGGCAAACACGGGCGTTGGCGCTGCCGTCACCACAAAGGTTGCTGATGCCACCGTTTTCCTTTCTGCTGAAGAGAGAACATGTTCCGCCATGTTGCTTTTATGTGTTGGCCACTGATCTCTGGTTCCAGACTAAGGGCTGCCCACATTCAGGTATGCATTCGCTCGGCTTCTAAACCAGTGGATAATGGGGCTGTTCACAATGGGTTCGATAGATCATGGGAACCAGTACCAGCTCTGGCACAAGCACTCGCTGGTACAAGTGGGTCAAACACAGCAGCTGGCAGCCATCTTCCGGCATCTTCCGGTCTGTACTTCAAAGGTTTAATTACTCCCAGTACGACAGAATCATTTCATACATGAATCTGCAGTAACATGGGTTCTGTATTACTCCATGCAGAGATCCCAACTCATGGTTGTAAGTTGAATCAATGGTGCAATGTAGAAATCGCCAAACTACGCAGTGCCGTGTCACCCTGAATCTGAAATCAATGCTGTTCTAAGCCTGGAGGTTTGAGTAATACCTGACTGAAAGCAGAGATGTGAGACTCCAGTCTTAGAGGACCCCGGTGCTGCAAGGTTAGAGTTTCCTCAGATTCAACCCACCTCGCTTATCTACAGAGGGGCTGATAATTAGCTGCTGAGTTAAATCAGGTGTGTGAGAGCAGATAAGGAGACACCTGTAGGAATGTGTAAGGAAAAAAACCAAATGCGATATCAAATCTGGCAGAGGAGAAACGGGTAAACATACAGTAGATCATTTATGAAATTAAACACGACTGAGTTTATATGAACTACAGAACAATGTATATTAGTTACCACATCATTTGTAGTAGTTACTGAATAACTTACAGTATTTACTGAATAATTAATAGTATTGTTTTAATTAATGATAATGGTTTATTTAAAGTAGTTACTGAATAAATAATTGTAGTGTTTGAATAAAATAGTAGTTACTAAATAATATACAGTAGATACTAAATAATATACGGTGGTTACTAAATAATATACAGTAGATAATAAATAATATATGGTGGTTACTAAATAATATACAGTAGATACTAAATAATATACAGTAGATACTAAATCATATACAGTAGTTACTAAATCATATACAGTAGATACTAAACAATATACAGTAGATACTAAATAATATACAGTAGATACTAAATAATATACGGTGGTTACTAAACAATATACAGTAGATACTAAACAATATACAGTAGATACTAAACAATATACAGTAGTTACTAAATAATATACAGTAGATACTAAACAATATACAGTAGTTACTAAATTATATACAGTAGATACTAAATAATATACGGTAGTTACTAAATAATATACAGTAGTTACTAAATAATATACAGTAGATACTGAATAATATACAGTAGTTACTAAATAATTTCTAGTAGTAACTGAATAATTTGTAGTTGTTACTGAATCATTTCTAGTAATTGCTTAATTTCTAGTAGTTAATAAATAATATTTAGTCATTACCAAATATTTTACAGTAGATACTCAAACCTTTGTAGCAGTCACTGAATGTTTTTTAGTAGTTCCTGGAGTATTAAATAATATTAATAGTTTCTGAATAGTTTATAGTAGTTACTGAATACTGTAAATACTAAATCTTTTATAGTATGTACTGAATTTTAGTAGTCCCTGAATACTTTGTAGTAAATGGTGAATAATTTAGAGTAGTTCCAAAATTTTTGCTTAATTTTAACTGAATAAACTTAATAAATGAATAGTAAGGATAAAAACCATAGTTACTTCATAATATTCATATTCATAACTTATTACATAGTTACCATCATTAGTGACTGAATAAAATAGTTACTGAATCCAGAAACAATCTAGTTACTATTTTATCCATACTAGTACTAGTAAAGTAGTAATATCTAATATAGAAGTTACTGTATGGGTTTTAATAGTTACAGCATAATTTATTCAAGTCAAAAATGCTAACCTTTACAGGACATGAAAAAATATTAATAACTACTGACAGAAGTTACACTATTTTGATCCCCTTTATTATAAACACTTTCTATTGGTCTGTTCATCTTCCTTAGGAGAAACAGTAGGTTTCAAATATTACAACTACCAAAGTCCAGAAATTTGAAATATTCAAATTTCTGGACTTTGGTAGTTGTAATATTTGAAAACCTACTGTTTCTTCCTAGGAAGATGAACAGACCAATAGAAAGTGTTTATAATAAAGGGGATCAAAATAGTGTGTAACTTCTGTCCGTAGTTATTAATATTTTTTCATGTTCCTGTAAAGGTTAGCATTTTGACTTGAATAAAATTATGCTGTAACTATTAAAACCCATACAGTAACTTCTATATTAGATATTACTACTTTACTAGTACTAGTATGGATAAAATAGTAACTAGATTGTTTCTGGATTCAGTAACTATTTTATTCAGTCACTAATGATGGTAACTATGTAATAAGTTATGAATATGAATATTATGAAGTAACTATGGTTTTTATCCTTACTATTCATTTATTAAGTTTATTCAGTTAAAATTAAGCAAAAATTTTGGAACTACTCTAAATTATTCACCATTTACTACAAAGTATTCAGGGACTACTAAAATTCAGTACATACTATAAAAGATTTAGTATTTACAGTATTCAGTAACTACTATAAACTATTCAGAAACTATTAATATTATTTAATACTCCAGGAACTACTAAAAAACATTCAGTGACTGCTACAAAGGTTTGAGTATCTACTGTAAAATATTTGGTAATGACTAAATATTACTTATTAACTACTAGAAATTAAGCAATTACTAGAAATGATTCAGTAACAACTACAAATTATTCAGTTACTACTAGAAATTATTTAGTAACTACTGTATATTATTTAGTAACTACTGTATATTATTTAGTAACTACCGTATATTATTTAGTATCTACTGTATATAATTTAGTAACTACTGTATATTGTTTAGTATCTACTGTATATTATTTAGTAACTACTGTATATTGTTTAGTATCTACTGTATATTGTTTAGTATCTACTGTATATTGTTTAGTAACCACCGTATATTATTTAGTATCTACTGTATATTATTTAGTATCTACTGTATATTGTTTAGTATCTACTGTATATGATTTAGTAACTACTGTATATGATTTAGTATCTACTGTATATTATTTAGTATCTACTGTATATTATTTAGTAACCACCATATTATTTAGTAACCACCGTATATTATTTAGTATCTACTGTATATTATTTAGTAACTACTATTTTATTCAAACACTACAATTATTTATTCAGTAACTACTTTAAATAAACCATTATCATTAATTAAAACAATACTATTAATTATTCAGTAAATACTGTAAGTTATTCAGTAACTACTACAAATGATGTGGTAACTAATATACATTGTTCTGTAGTTCATATAAACTCAGTCGTGTTTAATTTCATAAATGATCTACTGTATGTTTACCCGTTTCTCCTCTGCCAGATTTGATATCGCATTTGGTTTTTTTCCTTACACATTCCTACAGGTGTCTCCTTATCTGCTCTCACACACCTGATTTAACTCAGCAGCTAATTATCAGCCCCTCTGTAGATAAGCGAGGTGGGTTGAATCTGAGGAAACTCTAACCTTGCAGCACCGGGGTCCTCTAAGACTGGAGTCTCACATCTCTGCTTTCAGTCAGGTATTACTCAAACCTCCAGGCTTAGAACAGCATTGATTTCAGATTCAGGGTGACACGGCACTGCGTAGTTTGGCGATTTCTACATTGCACCATTGATTCAACTTACAACCATGAGTTGGGATCTCTGCATGGAGTAATACAGAACCCATGTTACTGCAGATTCATGTATGAAATGATTCTGTCGTACTGGGAGTAATTAAACCTTTGAAGTACAGACCGGAAGATGCCGGAAGATGGCTGCCAGCTGCTGTGTTTGACCCACTTGTACCAGCGAGTGCTTGTGCCAGAGCTGGTACTGGTTCCCATGATCTATCGAACCCATTGTGAACAGCCCCATTATCCACTGGTTTAGAAGCCGAGCGAATGCATACCTGAATGTGGGCAGCCCTTAGTCTGGAACCAGAGATCAGTGGCCAACACATAAAAGCAACATGGCGGAACATGTTCTCTCTTCAGCAGAAAGGAAAACGGTGGCATCAGCAACCTTTGTGGTGACGGCAGCGCCACGCCCTGTTGCCACTTGCATCACAGGTTCCACAGTTCTAGACCAGTAAGGTTATGAGGCTGGTGGAGAATCACAGAGCGGTTTGAGACAGGGTGAAGTGGGCTAACAAAGTGTACAGAGAAACAGATGGACTACAGTCTGTAACCGTAGAACTACAGAGTGCCCCTATATGGGAAATGGGGCTGATAATGAAAATTTGGACATTGAGTGTAGGAACAAGAGGGTGTGCCTAATAAAGTGTCCACTGAGCGCATACAGTCTTATATCGTCTTTGCTTTAAAGATCAAAGTAGATTCATAAATAACTGGACTGTCCTACTGTCCCCACTCTGGATTTGTGGGTCAGTGGTGGACGAAAACGAAAGAGGGTAATAAGGATTCATGGCCTAAGCACAACCCAGCCACTCCTGATTCAGGACGCACACAAAAGCCTGTAGCTCCACTCCCTGCATTATACACGGGGGTAACAGATGCAAGCCAAAGGGGCCTGTCTACCACTGCCTCTGCCAAAGCCCATCTCCAGGGACAAGCCAGATCAGCCCTGCATTTCTCCGGGGCAACACAGAGGTGCTCATTATACGCCACAATCAAGTCTTACAACGATGGTAACCCACTGGGGTCAAAAAAACACCTGCAGGGCCTGTGAAACCAACCACTGAAGGCTCACCAGGGGACCCAGGCCATGTAGAAGGTGCTGCTATTAGTGGTTGATAAATTAATCACACGGTGTGCAGGGGAGAGGGGCACAAGCAGTAGCGTGGAGTGAAATATATGATGGATATTTTATGAAGTTAAGCATGTTTCAAGCACAAGGGGCTTGCGGTCCCAATCTTCTATTTTAATAACCATATCATATGCAAAGTCTGGCAGCGGTCAGACAGTGTTCCTGAAATTCACACCATAGAAATGACA
Organism: Prochilodus magdalenae; assembly: GCA_024036415.1. NCBI lineage: Eukaryota > Metazoa > Chordata > Actinopteri > Characiformes > Prochilodontidae > Prochilodus > Prochilodus magdalenae. Next base: position 14,509 of record JAMWET010002488.1, read on the forward strand.
CCATAAGTGCTTTCCAGCTGCGAACTGGTGTAAAAAGCATGTGCAATTTACACCTGTATCGTTTTATGTGCCTTCTGGGTAGCCATAGACAAGAACACTGAGAAACAGGTAGGCAGTTTACAGTGCTAGCCAGGCTAAAGTGCTAGCCCCCACATGGCAGAGCTACTTCCGAGTAAGCCTCCCAAAGCAAGTCCATATCAACACGGTCTTTAGAAGTCCAGTCACTGAAGATGACCCCCTGCGGTTCGTAGTCACTCCATGACAGTCTGGCAGGACACCAGTGCAGTCTTTGGCGACGTTGACGTGGTGTTAGACAGTCGTTGTAATGGTCTGTGTGCATGTAGTCCTGTGGCATGCAGCCATCAGCCAATGGTGCTGGGTTGCCACCCATCCCGTAAAATCAGCTCTAATACGGGACATGATTTGTTCCGTATTTCAAACACATGTCACTCACACATGACCACACCCGCAACCCCGCCCCCTGTCCTTTATTTACATTTCTGAAAGCTGGCAACCCTAGCAGGCACTAACAGGATGGTCCAGCGTTAAGGCCCGCCCTAGCTTACGTCACATGACCGGCCGAGCATGGAAATTGAATTATTTGCATCTCTCACAATATCAAACCTACCCACTAAGTCTCCTGCCTGTCTGTTGACTCCTACTGGGTGTGTCTATTGGTGCAGCTACTCTTTTGCTGATGAGTGTACGTGTTGTGGAGGCCATTTGATTAAAATATATTTAATTTTGGTGTTTTTTTTATTTTTTATTGTAATTTCATCATTACGTTTTGGGTGGAAACAAGCAGATGCAACGTCCAGATGAAAAAATGACCAGGGATAGTATTTTTCTGTGTTGTTATGGTAGATGTAGCTAAGCAAGCTTTACTAATAGTTAGTATTAGTAAATACTAGCGTCCAGAAGGCCTGGTGTCACTCCACCGCTATCCCTACTGCAAATTCTGCAGGAACTGTGTGAGGATATTTAAGATGCATGGGATGGATTATCACAGGACACCATTTGGAACCTCTGCGACTCCATGCTGAGACGTCTGACATGTTGGGTTAGCAAACATGGTGGCCCGATGCCATGAGAGACACGACTTGTGAATGTGTAGCTCGATAAATATCGCCTTATCATATAACCTTTATCTTCCTTCCCAATAGCAGTGCAATCCCACACTTCCTTCTGGGTGCAGCTGTTGTTTTGATGATGAGGGTATGTACAGGGGTTGGACAATGAAACTGAAACACCTGGTTTTAGACCACAATCATTTATTAGTATGGTGTAGGGCCTCTTTTTGGGGCCAATACAGCGTCAGTTGGTCTTGGGAATGACATATACTGCGTCCTGCACAGTGGTCAGAGGGAGTTTAAGCCATTCTTCTTGCAGGATAGTGGCCAGGTCACTACATGATGCTGGTGGAGGTTCGTCCTTCTTGGTGGTATGCTGACATTACCCTGGATACCGTGGCTCTTGATACATCGCAAAGACTTGCTGTCTTGGTCACAGATGCGCCAGCAAGACGTGCACCAACAGTTTGTCCTCTTTTGAACTCTGGTATGTCCCATAATGTTGTGTGCATTGCAGTATTTTGAGCAGCACTGTGCTCTTACCTGCTAACTGAACCTTCACACTCTGCTCTTACTGGTGCAATGTGCATTTAATGAAGATTGGCCACCAGGCTGGTCCAATTTAGCTATGAGACCTCCCACACTAAAATGACAGGTGTTTCAGTTTCATTGTCTGACCCCTGTATATATGAAAGCATATTGCTTAGCTAATGTACCACAATGGCATACAATTTCCAATTTTGGCTAATTATTAATAAGTACAGGTACAAACTACTATCTAAAAACATGAAGAATTCACATATGTACTTAAATAGTTTACATGTGGTTAAAGTGTACATTCTTTTTCATTTTTATACATTTTAATTTTACCATGTAGAAATTAACAGGACACTTTTACGTAAGTGCTGTTACGGAGGGACAGGACAGGGAGGGAGGATGCAAGCGCAAGTATTTGATGTTCAAACAAACAAGATGAAAACTAAACCTAAAAACAATAGGATAACTACGAACTTAACACTACTTGGTACAGGGAAACAGACACAACAAACTGGGACTGAATCAACGGACATAGGGACAAAATCCATAGACATGATGACAAACGACCAGCATGGAGACAAAACACCAAGCAAGAACACAGGGGACCACAGGGAGTATAAGAGAACAAAGACTAACAAGGAACACCTGGTAAGGGGTGGAGCTACAAACCAAGGACAGGTGGGGGGATTGACAAGGGAACAGAGAAGGAGGAGCCAAAAACCAAAACAAGCAGAAGCACATGGAACAGGACAACAAAGAGCACATGGACGTGACAAGACAGAAACAGAAAGCCAGAGAAGACAAACATGGGCAGGACACAGCAGGATGTCCAGGAAGTGCCCTCATTTCTAGGCACCATTTCAATCTTCCCCATACAAGCCTCGGCACAAAGGCCTCACAGGTGTTCGTGATTACTCAGGTGTGTTTAATTGCTTCAATTATGCAGGTATACATGACATTTCAGTGGCCAGTCTATTGGTCACCTTTGGATTCCACTTTTGCTGTTTGTCAACACGAGGACCAGAGCTGTGCCAACTGGCCAAACCTTATCATTATCATTAGTAAGTGTTTCCGACTCGACTGGCAGCCATGTGGATAGCATTCCTCCAGAATATCCTTCCCTCTGTTTGGGCCTTCAGGCCTCTGATTGACTGGTTCATTATTCCTCTGATTGTCTCCATCCATCTTGTTGCTGGTCATCCTTGTCTTCAACTCTTCCAAGCATAATGGTCTTTTCCATCAGTTCTTCTCACAGTTGACCAAAGGCCAAACTTTAGGCTTACCAAAATCAGATGTTTGGAACGTTATTAAGAAGAAAGAGAGAACTGGTGAGCTTCATAACGTCCAAGCTGATACCATCACCTGCTGTGAATACGAGCGAATTC
>JAMWET010002488.1:22500-38237 GCA_024036415.1 Prochilodus magdalenae
AAATTGTATTTAAAAAGATAAGATTAAAAATGTAAGATATACTTCACCCCTCCCCCACATATAGTCATTTTAAAGAACACCCACTCCCTTTGCCCCAAAATGGTATGGTCCACTGTCTAGCTGTTACACAGGGATAGGACGAGGAGACGGGATGCAAGCGCAAGTGTTTTAAGGAAGAGTAAAAAAAGACAACAAACCAAAGAAAAGAACTGGCAAACTGAACAGGAATACAAAACCAACGGACAAGGAGACAAAACCAACGGACAAGGAGACAAAACGACGGGGAGACAAAACCAACGGACAAGGAGACAAAACCAACGGACAAGGAGACAAAACGACTGGGAGACAAAACCAACGGACAAGTAGACAAAACGACTGGGAGACAAAACCAAAACAAAACGAGACGGACAACGGACAAGAGACCAAAGACAAGGAGACAAAACGATGGGTAGACAAACCAAAAACCAACTGGATACAACAACAAGGAGTACACCAAACGACTGGGAGACAAAACCCAACGAACAAGGAAACAAAACACCGGCAGGGGAACAAACGCCAAGCAAGAACAAAGAGGACAACATGGAGTATACAACAACAAGGGTTAACGAGAGACACCTGGTAACGGGCGGAGCCAGAAACAGGTGAGGGGCCTGACAAGAGGGCGGAGACAGGTGTTTGTGATTGCTCAGGTGTGTTTAATTGCTTCAATTATGTGGGTATACATGAAATTTCAGCGGCCAGTCTATTGGTCACCTTTGGATTCCACTTTTGCTGTTTGTCAACACAAGGACCAGAGCTGTGCCAACTGGAGCAAAAAACCAAAACAAACTGAAGCACATGGAACAGAGTGACAGACAGCACATGGCCATGGCAAGACAGAAACAGGAAGCCAGATAAGACAGGCAAACATGAACAGGACAGGGCAGGATGTGACACTAGCATCCCTGAACCATCAATGTACATACATACTGTAGATGTGTTACGCCTGGTGAGACCCCTGGGACAGATAAAACTCCTGCAAAACAGGGTTAAAAATGACGAGACAGAGCGACGTGGCTTGCTTTCACGAATGCCTCTCTGGTCTGACTTTATTTATAAAATTATTTTTTCATAAAGAAATCTTTCGGCTTTGTTCTTCGTTGTCCATTGCCACAATATCTTCAATACCAAATAATATACAAATATGTAAATATATATCCACAGCAAATCCATCAGTATCAAAAGAAAAAGTGCAATAATACAATTAACTTCACATAAGCTTCTCTCTCACAGAGTATGATACCAACTGAGCGTCTCTCTATCCCAGCTACATGACTGCATGCTCTACAGTCCCATTCAGGCACTCCTGTCCAAGGCTACAGCGGCTAACAGTGTCATGAGTTCACCTTTTGTTTCCAGCAAGAAGAAATACATTGCACCACTAAATATCAAAAATAATAAAATTGCTGGGGATAAAGTATGTAATCTTTAGCTATGCATTCATCAATTATCACGTCTACCAGAGACCAACATACAGAGGAGGCTAGCTCACTAACAGCTGAACTCAATGACGAAAACTTAACTCTGTAGTGCTTCTAAATGCTTTATATGCTTTTATATATTATACATGCATACTCTTAACACTGTAAACAAATAAATAACAATATCTTTTGTTGTGAAACTAAGTATTACTGTACAACAAGGAGCTTGGCTACACAATATTAAAGAAACACATCCAGAGCGACCGCTATTTTACTCGGATCTGCACGTCCACCGTTTCACACCGTAATTAACCTCTACTCAATGCACACGCAAACAAGAATGAACAACTTTGTATTCATAGACTATAAGGAACACTTTCGTCTCACTTTTGTGTTTTAAACACCAAACTCACCTGCAAAACAGGGTTGAAATGATGAGACAGAGCGATGTGGCTTGCCTTCACGAATGCCTCTCCGGTCTGAGAGGAAATTTCGAGACTACCATAGATAACCACGGCGAAGCCAATGCTAGATTGCCCCCTACTGGTAGCAGACGAGAACAACAGGCTTGTTTTAGCCAGTGCATTGAGAAGAAGGTGAAACGGCGGAACTAATTACATTACAATCTTTTTAATAAAATAAAACAAAAGAAACTTAAGCACAAATGTGACCACACTTTGTGAGCGTCACAGATGCTGTGTTGGGTTGAGGTGAAGAACCTTCACCCAGATAGAATGTCAGATTCCTCCAGACTACAGGTGTGGTTATGTGAGGGTGTGCCAAACAAGCTCTGGATGGCCCAGACAGACCACCAGCATGACAGCTTCCACAGTTTCCCTTTCCACCATCTGCCCAAACTATTTCCTGGCACCTAGCAGAAGCGAATATGCTGTCACTGCTCCCTTTATGTGTCCGGCCATTGACAGCCAGACACCGCCGTCTTCATTTGGATAGACTGCGACAAATCCAGGTTCCGTCTGGGAGCTGACGACGGTCAGATCAGAGTATAGAGGCTTCTGGGTTAGAGCTACAATCCTGCCTTTGCTATGGAGCGACACACTGCCCCACCCAACTGCCAGTGTGATGATATGGGGAGCCATAGCATACGACAGTCGGTCATGCCTAGTAGTGATATGAGGGGGCGCTAACAGCTCAGCGATATGTAATGGACATCCTCTGTCCACATGTGTTCCCCCACTCAAGCCTGGTTCCTCTTGACGTTTCTTCCTTACTTAGCCACTGTTGCCTCTGACTTGCTCACGGGGGGCTTGGACCCCGATTTCCTTTGCTACATCTGTACATGGACTCTGTGTTTTTCTTTTCCTTCATGTAAACTGCTTTTCTGTGAAGCTGCTTTGAGACAACAGTAGCTGTAAAAAGCGCTATACAAATAAATATTGATTGATTGATTGATTGAAGGTGAAACAGAAAATTGAAATAAGAAGCCGGCAAACAGGGCATCGCAGTTTCAAACTCCCTAAACTGGATCCCAGAACCAAACCACTAAAAGCCGTAGCTGGTCAAGGTTTGCCCTGAACTTCTTTTACATTTGCATTCATGGCATGTAGCAGAAGATCTTATCCAGAGACACTTACGAACCTGGTTAGTGTTCAGTCAGAGAATGCATATTAGCTAGTACAAATAGGTTAGAGCCAAAACTCCCCTTAAGCTCAGACGTTACCTAAACAAGGGCCAGGGCTGATACCTACAAAGACTAATACAACGTAAGTGCACTGCTTAGCAATACCTAGCCAGTGCGCTTAACCTGGAAAGCACATAACGAGTAGGTTTAATACAGTGCATTTCAATATATAGTGCTTCACAAAGACGTGCGCTGCGTCCGAAACCCGCTACTACCGTACTACTCAGTAGGCGAGAATGTGTTGTGTGTCTGAATTCACAGTAGTCGAAAGTTCAAAAGTGAGAATTTTAAGTACACAAGCTCAGCACACTGTGCTATCCCATAATTCCACTGGAGCTGTAAAGGCATTCCGAGCTGATGAAGAAAAAATGGCGGAAAGCTGGACGTTGGCTCTGTACAAGTGTAAGTAATCTACAACACGGGGTAACAGTAATGAACTGCTTTGCATCGAATATAAAACCCATGTTACATGTTTATATGAAGGAATGGCGGGACTTCTACTGTGGTGGCATGACGTCTTATGTCAAATGACGTTGGCAAGATGGCGGACGTAGTACGTCCGAGGTTGCATGGTTACTACGTACTTGAGTACTGAAAGAGCCTACTGCTTCACCGGTCGAGCAGTGCGCACTGGGTTCAGTCTAGTACCTACTGACTAAATAGGTGAATTCAGCTGGAGCTCTGGTCTTCAGTCTGCGTTGGAAGACCACGAGAGAGTCTGATGTTTAGACAGCCAGTGGGAGTTCATTCCACCATCTTGGAGCCAGGACTGAAGGGTCTGAACACGTTTCTTTCATGCATCTTGAGGGATGGTGGGTCGAGCCCAATGTACTTAAAGCTCAAAGGGCTCGAGGTACAGACAGACTCTTGACCATTGCCATAAGGTAGGGAGGGGCTGGTCCATTCTTGGCTTTGTAGGTAAGCATTGAGGCTACAGGGAGCCAGTGAAGGAAGCCCAGCAGTGCAGTGATATATGTGAACCTGGGAAGATTCAAGACAAGCCATGATGGTGCATGCCGGATGCGTGCCGGATCACTTACCGACTGTACTATAACTGTATTGAAAAAACTGAAAGGCTTGAAAGGTACCGCAAGCTTTTAGAGCCTACAAAAACTGAAACTAGTAAGACTTAGTAAGCCCTTGTCATAGCAACCCCAGCCTCATAATTGACTCTAATTGACTTGCTAGTAACAGAGCTGCTGGAAGCCGCTGCCTCTAGTAATCTGTTTAGGATACATGGCTTCCACACATATGTCCAGCTCGCTAAAGCGAAACGAGCAGTCGTAGAAAATACTGTCACCAGAGCGGTAAGGCTGCAGAGTGATCAAAGGCGATATATGAAAAGTCGGGTAAATAATTCAGACTTCTCAGATTCAGCAGTGTAATGTTTGAACATCTAATCTCGTATGGTAATTTCTAGCATCAGTAATATTCAGTGCAGTGCAGACATGACGGGAGATTCTGTGGTTTAACCAGATGCGGCATGAATTTAGGCCAGCACAAGTCTGTGTGTGGGTACATGGGTGTTTGTGTGTGTGTGTGTGTGTGTGTGGGTTGACTGTTGTTTTGTGTGTGTGTGTGTTGGGTGTGTGTGTGTGTAGGGTGTGTGTGTTTGTGTGTGGTGTGTGTGTGTGTTTTGTGTGTGTGGGTGTAGGTGTGTGTGTGGAGTGTGGGTGTAGGTGTGTGTGGAGTGTGTGTGTGTGTGTTGGGTGTGTGTGTGTGGGTTGACTGTTGTTTTGTGTGTGTGTGTGTGTGTGTTGGGTGTGTGTGTTTTGTGTGTGTGTGTAGGTGTAGGCATGTGTGGAGTGTATGTGTGTGTGTGTGTGTGTGTGTTGGGTGTGTGTGTGTGGGTTGACTGTTGTTTTGTGTGTGTGTGTGTGTGTGTGTTTTGTGTGTGTGTGTGTGTGTGTTTTGTGTGTGTGGGTGTAGGTGTGTGTGTGTGTGTGTTGTGTGTGTGTGTGTGTGGGTTGACTGTTGTTTTGTGTGTGTGTGTGTTGGGTGTGTGTGTGTGGGTTGACTGTTGTTTTGTGTGTGTGTGTGTGTGTTGAGTGTGTGTCTGTGTGTGTTGGGTGTGTGTGTTTTGTGTGTGTGGGTGTAGGTGTGTGTGTTTTGTGTGTGTGTAGGTGTAGGTGTGTGTGGAGTGTGTGTGTGTGTTGGGTGTGTGTGTGTGTTTTGTGTGTGTGTGTTTTGTGTGTGTGTGTGGGTGTAGGTGTGTGTGTGTGTGTGTGTGTTGGGTGTGTGTGTGTGGGTTGACGGTTGTTTTGTGTGTGTGTGTGTGTGTTGGTTGTGTGTTGGGTGTGTGTGTGTGGGTGTAGGTGTGTGTGTGTGTGTGTGTGTGTGTGTTGGTTGTGTGTTGGGTGTGTGTATGGGTGCGTGTGTGTGGGGGGAGGTGTGAGCGTAGGTGTTTGGTTTGTATGCAGAGGTGAGTGTAACAGAGAGCTCACACACTCGTACTCAGTTCACGGTGCCATGTGGATGTGTCTTATGATGTAGCTGGTAACCTCAGGAGCAGGGGGCAAGGGGAAACTAGGGGGCAGTGCTCTAATGGCTGCCCTTTACGGTCTCCTCTAGGGTGCCCCCTCATCCAATAAATTATGATGTGACCTCTAGAGCACGAAAATTTGATAATATGTTTTAATATGTGCCCTTCTATGGAGAAAGCGTAATGCACTGCCCTGTAATAACCTAAACTTGACCTCCCAGTGGGTGCTGTTAATAGAAAAAGGCCCACATGACTGGCCTCTTCTATGCTGCCTCCCATAGGGGCCACTGACAGTGTCCCATAGGGGCCTTTACCCAGTATTATAAAAGGGACGCAGTGCTGTTATAGACTGTGATCCCCCTGATCATCACTGAGCCCCTAGACAATCGGTGGCGCTACTTTGCCCGGCACTGGGTGCACTGATACACAACATCCCAGAGACTCTCAATTGAATTAGGTCTGGGGAACATGAGGACCAGTCAATGCCATCAATGCCTTTGTCTGCAACTGCCTACAGACCTTGGCCACCAAAAGCTGGGCACTATCCTTCACCAGGAGGTACCCAAGACCCACTGCACCAGTGCAAGGCCTGGCAACGGCCCTAAGGAATTCATCCTGGTACCTAACAGGAGTCAGGGTACTATTGGATATCACATGGAGGTTTGTGCAACCCTCCATGGATATGCCTCCCCACACCACCACTGAGCCATCACCAAACCAGTCATGCTGGATGATGTTGCAGGCATTACGTTCACCATGGCATCTCCAGACTCCTTTGCGTGTGTCACATGTGCTAAGCATGAACCTGCTGTCACCATTGAAGAGAACAGAGCACCAATAGTGGAGCTGCCAATTTTGGTGTTCTCTGGCGAATGCCAGTCGAGTTGAACACTGATGGGCTGCCACTCTCACCGGTCCTGATGCTGGGTTGACACCAATCTCAAATCCGGTCCAGCTTTCCCTGTGTAAGATCCATGTCCTGGTATCTCTTTCCAACCTGCTCTATAACTACCTGGTCTTATTGTTGCTATGGTTCCTAAACACTCCCAGTGGGTCATCTTCAGTAAAGAGTCATGCAAGAACAAATCCGTGTGTGGAGGCACCATGGTCTCAGCACCCATGTGAACGGTTTGTTGTCATATGTCATATGTCCAGGCCTGGTGTCACTCCACCTCCACCCCTACTGCACCATCTGCAGGAACCGTGTGAGAGTATTCAAGCTGCATGGGACGGATTATCACCGGGAAACCATTGGGAACCTCTACACCTCCATTGCCAAAATGTCAGGCAAGTTGCGTTACCTGATTCATATGAATCTGATATATCCACCAACCCACCAGTGTCAGAACTGAGGTTGAATATAGGCATATAAAGATCATAACTGATCAGTGAGTAACGGAATGGCATCTAGGCATAGTGCATTATTATAATATAGTGTAATATAGTATAGTGTATTATTATAATATAGTTTAATATAGTATAGTGTATTATTATTATACAGTGTAATATAATATAGTGTTTTATTATAGTATAGTGTATTATTATAGTATAGTGTTTTATTATAGTATAGTTTATTATTATAGTATAGTTTATTATAGTATAGTGTATTATTATAGTATAGTGTATTATAGTATAGTGTATTATTATAATATAGTTTAATATAGTATAGTGTATTATTATTATACAGTGTAATATAATATAGTGTTTTATTATAGTATAGTGTATTATTATAGTATAGTGTATTATTATAGTATAGTGTATTATTATAATATAGTGTATTATTATAATATAGTGTAATATTATAATATAGTGTATTATTATAATATAGTGTAATATAGTATAGTGTATTATTATAATATAGTGTATTATTATAATATAGTGTAATATAGTATAGTGTATTATTATAGTATAGTGTATTGTTATAATATAGTGTATTATTATAATAGTGTATTATTATAATATAGTGTAATATAGTATAGTGTATTATTATAGTATAGTGTATTATTATAGTATAGTGTATTATTATAATATAGTGTACTATTGTAGTATAGTGTATTATTATAGTATAGTGTATTATTATAGTATAGTGTATTATTATAGTATAGTGTATTATTATAATACAGTGTATTTTTATAATATAGTGTATTATTATAGTATAGTGTATTATTATAGTATAGTGTATTATTATAATACAGTGTATTATTATGCACAGTCTCTAATAAATGCATCGCATAACATTCATCCAACCCACTTATGAGGACAGATCCTTGAACTCATGAAGGTTTACGCACCCACTTTCTCTCTTCTCCCTCTTTTTGAACTCAGTGAGTGAGTGAGAGTGTGTGCGTGTGCATGTTTTGCAAGAGAGAGAGAGAGAGCGCGAGAGAGAGCGCGAGTGTGAGAGATTGATTTTCATGTTATCTGTTCTCCTCATTATCTGATGGTATTCATAATTCCCTTTCATTTATTAAGCTGATATGGAACAGCAGAGCTCCCCCTCAGGGCACACACACACACGCATGTACGCACACACACAGAGCTCTACGTCTTATTATCAGTGTGCTGGTGAAGGGGTCTCCCCCGGTTGGGTCAGATTAATTTGATTGCGCTGATTGATGGGGTTCGTATTGATCAGACTTTACTCTTTAGATCCTCTCTCAGGCTCTGAAGCCGGAGTGCACTGTTTCGCTCAAAGCCTGCAGGCGGTGAAGTCTGGACAATTGACCAGCTGGAAGAAAGAAGGCGCAGTATACTTTGTGGAGAAATACATATCTTCTTATGTGCTTTCTAGAATCTCTACCTTTCCGTTAGTTGACCCTTTATAAGTCTGGGTTGGCATTACATGATCATTATAATGCAATAAGGTAATGAATCCCAAGCTAGCTTACTTAATTATGCTAATAATTATATTCATGTCATATTATTCCATAATTACGGTCCACCGTAATATCATATCATGTCCTTATTAGCTTTATTACAGCATCCATTGTTTTCCAAAGGCTTGGTTTTAGCCCCGCCTCCAAAATTCAGTCTTAGATGTTGGTTGTGCACTCATCATCAAAAGAACAGCTGCACCCAGAAGGAGGTGTGGAAGTGCAGTGCTGGGAGTGCAGTGAGACTGTGGTGTATACTATGGTATGGGAGTGAGACTGTGGTGTATAATATGGTATGAGAGTGAGACTGCGGTGTATACTATGGTATGTGAGTGAAACTTTGTCAGTACAGCCGGAGGGGCCCAATACAGTGGGTCAAGAATTGAGGTAGGGCAAGGTAGAGGGACATAAGTAGCTATGACGTGTGGCAGGGAGACTGGACCTGGGTCAGAACGAGGGCCAGGGATGGAGCCTGGATGTTCTTCCAGACCGTGCCTGAGGACCTGATTAGAAACAGAGGCTTGGGTGGCTGATCAGGGCACTGGACTGGTCTGGAAAGCTGGCACTGGGTACTGGGAGATCAACAAAGGTGCAGCTTGGGAAACTGGGCAATGAAGTTAACGACTGGGAGACCGCCAGAAGGGTAGGCCAGGAAGCCAGCTCTGGAGGAACAGTTTGGGAAGCCAGCCATCGATGGGGCAAATGGAAAATCATCTTGGGAAGCTGGCAGCTGGGCTAGAACTGAGGGAGCAACAGAGACAGGTAGCACTGAAACAGGGGACATGGAAAATAGTATCTGAGTAGCTTGGGAAACCAGAACTGGACCGGGGGACTGCTGGCAGTGGAGCTGGCTCTTGGGGAGGAACACAGACAGGTGGCACTGACACAGAGGAAAGGGAAACTAGCATCTGGAAAGCTTGGGAAGCCAGCACTGAGGAAGCTCAGAAAGTTGGCACTGGATGAGCAGCTCGGGAAGCTGGCACTGAAGGAGCAGCTCAGGAAGTTGGCTTTAGGGCACTGTTGCTCTCTGAAGCCCTGAAAAGTGCAACATTCCAGACATCTCGGTATGGAGGTGTAGACATTCCTAATTCTCACACAGTTCCTTCACATTGTGCAGTAGGGGGTGGAGGTGGAGTGACACCAGGTCTTTTGGCCATGTCATCTTGGTGCTGACCACGGTGCCCCTACACACAGATTCGTTGGTCGTCTCCACCAAGACTAAAGCAGGACTCGTCACTGAAGATGACCCGCTACCATTCTGAGTCACTCCATGACAGTCTGGCACGACACCACTGCAGTCCTTGGCGATGTTGACGTGGTGTTATGGGCAGTCGTCATAACGGTCTGGTGCATGAAGTCCTGCTTCGTGAAGCCATCTGCCAATGGTGCTGGGAGTAACAGGATGACTCATCACCTGGAGCTAGTTGATGGACTCCTTCATGCTGTGTACAGTATCTATATCAGCTCACCGAACAAACACCTGGCACTGAAACATGTCTAATAGTGTGTCACACCTCCATGAGCATGGAAGACAGCTGTGACTGGATTTGGCATGAACTGGACAAGTTTCTGGATGTAGGCCACATCAGTGTTCAGCCACTCCTGCGTCATAGAATTGCGTAATTGGGCCAGATTTGGTGGATGCCTTCCCCGGCCCAATCCCGAGGAGAGTTTCCTGTAGACTGGGATTTGAGCCACTGCTGGTAGACCCGTATGACCGTACGCTTCCATACACCTGCAGATTCAGCTACTTCCTTCACACTATGGTCTTTGGCCACGCCCAAATGCTCAGTTACTCCTTTTAGCCAATCATTAACATCTGCTCTGGAGCCATTTACCACACATGGAGCGAGACATTCCCTGCACTGTACCACCTCTTCTCAATCTATGGATCCCATCACTCACACCCCACAGGTATTTATAGTCCCTATCGCCCTCTGGAAGTGCCATCTGCAGGAGCCTGAAGTTACTAAAAGGAGTGACTGAGCATTTGGGCGTGGCCACAGACCATAGTGTGAAGGAAGTAGCTGAATCTGCAGGTGTATGGAAGCGTATGGTCATACGGGTCTACCAGCAGTGGCTAAAATCCCAGTCTACCTGGAACTCTCTTTGGAATTGTGCCAGAGAAGGGGTCCACCATTTGGTTAGTTTGGGTGTTTGTAGCTTGATGCCTCCTTTTCAGAGTAATTATGATGGATCTCCCCATGCTTGTAAGGGCTTTCATCTCCACTGCAGGAGATGCAGAGGCATGGAGGCCACTGTGATGCCAGTGCTGGGTTTCATAACACCATCCAGTGCTCTAACTTATTGCACTATCCAGGGCTTCAGAGAGCAACAGTGCCCTAAAGCCAACTTCCTGAGCTGCTCCTTCAGTGCCAGCTTCCCGAGCTGCTCATTCAGTGCCAACTTTCTGAGCTTCCTCAGTGCTGGCTTCCCAAGCTTTCCAGATGCTAGTTTCCCTTTCCTCTGTGTCAGTGCCACCTGTCTGTGTTCCACCCCAAGAGCCAGCTCCACTGCCAGCTTTCCCAGTCCCCCGGTCCAGTTCTGGTTTCCCAAGCTACTCAGATACTATTTTCTTATGTCCCCTGTTTCAGTGCTACCTGTCTCTGTTGCTCCCTCAGTGCTAGCCCAGCTGCCAGCTTCCCAAGATGATTTTCCATTTGCCCCATCGATGGCTGGCTTCCCAAACTGTTCCTCCAGAGCTGGCTTCCTGGCCTACCCTTCTGGCGGTCTCCCAGTCCTTAACTTCATTGCCCAGTTTCCCAAGCTGCACCTTTGTTGATCTCCCGGTACCCAGTGCCAGCTTTCCAGACCAGTCCAGTGCCCTGATCAGCCACCCAAGCCTCTGTTTCTAACCAGGTCCTCAGGCACGGTCTGGAAGAACATCCAGGCTCCATCCCTGGCCCTCGTTCTGACCCAGGTCCAGTCTCCCTGCCACACGTCATAGCTACTTATGTCCCTTTACCTTGCCCTACCTCAATTCTTGACCCACTGTATTGGGCCCCTCCGGCTGTACTGACAAAGTCTCACTCCTATACCATATTATACACCACAGTCTCACTCCCATACCATATTATACACCACAGTCTCACTCCCATACCATAGTATACACCACAGTCTCACTCCCATACCACATTATACACCACAGTCTCACTCCCATACCACATTATACACCACAGTCTCACTCCCATACCACATTATACACCGCAGTCTCACTCCCATACCATATTATACACCACAGTCTCACTCTCATACCATATTATACACCGCAGTCTCACTCCCATACCACATTATACACCGCAGTCTCACTCCCATACCATATTATACACCGCAGTCTCACTCCCATACCATATTATACACCACAGTCTCACTCCCATACCATATTATACACCACAGTCTCACTCCCATACCATATTATACACCGCAGTCTCACTCCCATACCATATTATACACCAGTCCTCACTCCCATAGCCCATTATAACACCACAGTCTCACTCCCATACCATATTATACACCACGTCACTCCCATACCATATTATACACCACAGTCCACACTCCCATATTATACGCACAGGTTCACCGCAGTCTCACACCGCCCATCAACCCATATATTATACACCGCAAGTCTCACTCCCATATATACCACATTATACACCACAGTCTCACTCCCATACCATATTATACACCACAGTCTCACAGTCCCATAACAATATACACAGTCTCAATTATTTTTTTTTTACCAAAGTCTTCCTCCCATACCATATTATACACCGCAGTCACTCACCCCCATACCTATTATTCATCTCACTCCCATACAGATTATCAGTCTGCCTCCCATATACCATATTTATACACGCAGTCTCACTCCCATACCATATTATACACCACAAGTCTCACTCCCATAACATTTTTATACACCGCAGTCCCTCACTCCCATACCATATTATGACCACGCAGTCCTCACTCCCATACCATATTATACACCGCAGTCTCACTCCCATACCATATATACACCGCCAGTCTCACTCCATCATAACCACATTATCACCACCGTCTCACTCCCATACCAATATTATTTGTTAGTCTCCCCATACCAATTATTACACCGCAGTCTCACTGAAACCATACCATATTATACACCACCAGTTCAGTCTCACTCCATACCATATAATACACCACAGTCTCACTCCCATACCATTTGTATACACCACAGTCTCACTCCCATTACCATAGTATTACCAGTCTCATCCCAATAAAAAAAAATATTATACACCCACAGTCTCACTCCCATACCACTTTATTACACCACCACCTCACTCCCACAATACCATATTATACACCCACAGTCTCACTCCCCATACCATATTATACACCACAGTCTCACTCCCATAACATATTATACACCGCAGTCCTCATCTCCCAGTTCATATTCCACCACCACAGTCCCCACCAGGATGGAGAACACCGCATATTATACACCACAGTCCTCACTCCATGACCACCCATACCATTAGATCACCACTACACCTGCCTCACCAGTCTATACACCACAGTCTCACCACCATACCATAGGAGACACCGCCCACGTTCCACATTCCACCAGAGGAGTACATCCTCACTCCCACAAGCCCATACCACTATACACCAACACTCCACAGGCGCACTCTATACATACCAGTCTCACTCCCATACCATATTGAGACACCAGTCTCACTCCCATACCATATTATAAACCACCACAGTCGCACTCCCATACCATATTATACACCGCAGTCTTCACTCCCATACCATATTATACACCAGCAGTACAACCTCACTCCACATTACCATATTATAACCACCAGCAGTCTCACTCCCATACCCATAATTAGACACCACAGTCTCATCCCCCCTATTATATACACCAATATCCACCACAAATTATTACACCACAGTCTCACCCCATACCATATATAACACCACAGTCTCACTCCCATACCATATTATACACCACAGTCTCACTCCCATACCAGATTATACACCACAGTCTCACTCCAATACCAGATTATACACCACAGTCTCACTCCAATACCACATTATACACCACCGTCTCACTCCTATACCAGGGATTATACACCACCCACCACAGTCCCCGACCACACCCCCATACCAACCATTCTATACACCGCAGTCTCACTCCCATACCATATAGACACCATAGTCTTCACTCCATGACCATGAGGAGAAACAACAGTCTCACTCCCATACCATATTATACACCACAGGTCTCACTCCCATACCATAGTATACACCGCAGTCTCACTCCCCATACCATATTATACACCGCAGTCGTCACTCCCATACCATATTATACACCACAGTCTCCACTCCCCCATACCATAATATGATACACCGCAGTCTCACTCCCATACCCTATTATACACCACAGTCTCACTCCCATACCATTATATATACACCACAGTCTCACTCCCCATACCATATTATACACCCCAGTCTCACTCCCATTCCATATTATACACCACAGTCTCACTCCTATACCATATTATACACCGCAGTCTCACTCCCATACCATATTATACACCACAGTCTCACTCCCCATACCCATATTATACACCACAGTCTCACTCCCATTTTACCATATTATTACACCACAGTCTCACTCCCATACCACCCATTATACACCCGCAGTCTCACTCCCATACCATATTATACACCACAGTCTCACTCCCATACCTATATTATACACCACAGTCTCACTCCCATACCAATATTATACACACAGTCTCACTCCCATACCATATTATACACCACAGTCTCAATCTCCCATACCATATTTATTACAGTGCAAGTCTCACTCCTAATAATATTACCCAACAAAATAAGACTCCCATACAATATTATACGCAGTCTCACTCCCATCCCCTATATATGCCCCATTGATTTTCACCACGTACTCAGTTTTTCACCCACTAACACACTTCTATAAATCTATACCAATTGCAACAGAGTCTGCAAGTCCCCCAATAGCCTAGATATTATAACAACGCGCCCAGTCCAACTTCCGCACTCATCACCATATTTTACTCAGCACCGAAATTGCGAGCAGTCTCCCCTCCCCGTTAACCATCAATTATACACCGCACCCCCCACCCAGATCCATCACTCCCATTTACCATACTCATATACAAAACCACCAGTCACCTGCCACTCGCCCTATATCGCGCAACATTATACACCCACAGTCTCACTTCCCATACCACATTAGTCACACCACCCGTCAATCCGTGCCTTTTCTACCCCAACATTATCAATAACACCCATGCTCTCATCCCTCCGATACCGCAGTGAGATACACCAGAACAGTCTTCACTTCCCCCATTACCCAATATTATTAACACCGCACACAGAGTGCTCACTCCATCCATTATTATACACCTACAGTCTCACTCCTATACCATCATATTACACCACCACAGGTCTCACTCCCATTACCACATTATTTACAACCACAGTCTCACTTATGACATTCCATTATACCTATATATACCCACGCACCATTGTCTCACTAAACCGAGATACCACTAGTAATACACCGACAAGTGCTCATACATCACCACATCATACAACTCAATTCAACACTCCCATACAACACATCCCGGAGGGTGCTTCACTCACCCATTACCATATTATACACCACAGTCTCACTCCTATACCATATATTACACCGCAGTCCTACACTCCCATACCATAGTATTACACCACAGTCTCATCCCATACCATATTATACAACCACAGTCTCACTCCCCATACCATATTATACACCGCAGTCTCCAATCTATACCATATTATACACCACAGTCTACACTCCCATACCATATTATACACCGCAGTCGCACTCGCATACCATATTATACACGGCAGTCTCACTCCCATACCATATTACTACCAACCACAGTCCACTCCCATACACATATTATACACCGCAGTCTCAATCCCATAACATATTAACACACAGTTCACTCCACCATACCGTAGGTATTACACCACAGTCTCACTCCCATACCATATTAGACACCACAGTCTCACTCCATACCACATTATACACCACAGTCTCAATCCTTATACCATATTACACACCACAGTCTCACTCCCATACCAAATTATACACCACAGTTCACTCCCATATCGATTATACACCACAGTCTCATCACCTTACCATCTTAGACACCAAGTTCACTCGCATACCATATATACACCACAGTCTCACTCCCCTACCTATT
>JAMWET010002489.1:0-37500 GCA_024036415.1 Prochilodus magdalenae
CAGAGCAAAACTTGCTTTTGGGATTAGAAAATGCATGGCCTTTTATGACTTGAGTGAGTTAACTGCAACAATCCACCATTTGAAGAAGAGAGTCTCTGACGCCTGATGACCCTGAGGATTTACTCCCCCAAAGGCCAAAGTGTGGAGATACATACAACATACATGCCACGTGGTCAAGCATGGTGGAGGTAGTGTCCTGTTATCCTGATGATGTAACTAATGGTTGATGGTAGCACGCAAGGACAATTAATAAGATGCCTTTTATTGTCATTGCAACATTGTACAGCAAATTGAGCAGCAATCCAATGGCACCACTTACACAAAATAATTTTAACATCGGGATAAATATAGAAAGTGCAGAACTAATAAAAAATATATACACAATATATAAACAAGTCATATACATTGTATAAAATGGAAGTCTCACAGACACATTCCATCCTTCCCCTTTACAGAGGAATTCAGGAAGTTTGACGATGCAGCAATACATGACCCAAACCACCCTCCAACACAGCAAAGGGCTTTATCAGGGGGAAAGGTTAAGGGTATTAGCCTGGCCAATTTAGTCAACACCGACCTTAACCCACCCTTACAATCTCTGTATCAACAAAGAAACTTTTAATTAAAAAATAATCATTCTTATCCTTTTATTTTTCCTTTTATATTTACCAGACAGTTTTTTAACAGTTACTTTTTTAAATACATTTATTAACACCTAAAATATCTCTCCTCGGCATTGTTACTTTCTTACACAAATCAAAAGTACCATGTTTAAAGTTAATATTACTCCGTATTTGGTACGACATGTATGGTGACATAATGGTAGCACTAAAATGACCCTTTCAGCCTGTGTGGTTTGGTAGCTAGCAACAACCATCTCAGCTCATAGTGTGCACAACCCACTATGATCTGAAACCCACTAACAGCCACTTTATTAGTACAATTCCTTTTTGTCTACACTCATTGACCAATTATCCACTCCACTGCCTATAGAAAAAAAAAAAACCCTTCGACTGTAGCCAATCTGTATCTGTATACTTTATTACCCTGGTTTTCAATTTTTTTTTTTTTTTTGGTCGGAACCCCCCCACGGACACCACAGAGCAGCTCATTATGTAGCTGATGGAACATTGTCAGCCTGCAGTGACTAGACGGGGTGGTGGTGTGTTGTGTGTGTTGTGCTGGTGGTGAGTGGATTGGCCCAGCAGTGATGCTGGAGTGACCTCAGTGTCACACTGGAACTGGCCACCACCCAGCACTAATCCAGTCAACAGCGTCCTGGATGGGCAGCATCCTGTGAGCAGTGTGCTGTGACCACTGATGAGGACCTACAGGAATCAACACAATTTTTTGCAGCGCAACACGCTATTATCTACAAGGTCGGACCAACAAAGTAGAGTGTCAATGAAGTGGACAGTGAGTGGACACAGTGTTTTTAAAACACCTCCCAGCTGGACTGCTGTTGTCGATCCACACTACCAGCATATGTAATGGGCTATAAGCTGTGACTCTAATTGGAATCTAACAGTTTTCTTGTTTTGAATATTTTGGCCCAGTGTTTTTCTGTTAAACTAAATGAGCTAAACAACGTAATGTTCCTCCCCTGGAGTCCCGGTGTAACAAAAACCACCATAAAAACCACACTGTGGCATTAAGTCTGCACACTAACCCGAACAAACCTACTCTGTCTGCTCAGGAGATGGCCAGCAGTAGCTAATGCTTTATGTCTAGGCGGCAAGCCTGCCAGCATATTAATCTGTGGCATTTTCCCTTGTAGTACAATTAGTTGTGCTGGAGCCGGGTTTAGGATGTGCTCGGCGGTGGAAAGAGCACACGGTATTTTTCAACAGCCATTTCTCCCAAACACTAACAAGCAGTTGGCTCACTGAACCGGTCCAGCATGGATACTCAGCATGACTTTTCAAAAAAAAAACTGCTATCTGCGATCTGTCCATTCTGACAGACGAATTTGGTTTGGCGGATGCCAGGAGAGTGCTACCTACGGCGAATGCAGAAGTTCGAGAGGAGGGATAAGGGTCTGAGGCTGTTTTTTCATAGTTTGTGGCCCTTATTTTCCAGGGAAGGCCACGGCTGCTTGTACAGTGTTCCATTCTAAAGAAAATTTGTAAGCTTCTTCAAGGGCCACTTTTCCTGTTTCAGCGTGACCTTGAAAGCTGTGTGTGGAAAGCGGGTCGTTAGTTTAGTCATGAAGATGGTGATGGGTGATGAATGATGAGGGGTAACAGATATGAATGAGGAGGATGCATATAATAGAGAATTCATGTGTGGAAGCAGTGTTGTACCTCTTTTATGAGCTGAATGATGGTAGTAAAGAGTTTGTGTTTGTGTGTGTGTGTGTGGTATGTTTGTGTGTGGTGTGTGTGTTGTGTGTGTGTGTTTTGCATGTGTGTGTGTGTGTGCGTGCGGTGTGTGTGTGTGTATGTTTGTGTGTGTTTGTGTGGTGTTGTGTGTGTGTTTGTGTGTTTTTGTGTGTGTTTGTGTATGTGTTGCGTGTGGTGTGTTTGTGTGTGGTGTGTGTGTGTGTATATGTGGGTGTGTGTGTGTTCGTGTGTGGTGTTTTGTTTTTTCGTGGTGTGTTTGTGTGTGTGTGGTGCGTGTGTGTATGGTTTTTGTGTGTTTTCGTGGTTTGTGTGTGTGGTGTGTGTGTTGTGTGCGCGTTTTGTGTGTGTGTGTGTGCGTGTTTTGTGGTGCGCGTTGTGCGTGTGTTTGTTTTGTTGTGTGTATTTTGTGTGTGTTTGTGTTGTTTTGTATGTTTGTGTGTGTGTTGTTGTTTTTGTGTGTGTGTGTTTGTGTGTGTGTGTGTGTGTTGTGTGTGTGTTTGTGTGTGTGTTTGTTGTTTAGAGCCGAATCCGTCGCAATGTGGAATGACACGTGAGGAAAGCAGGACTGAGTCGTCCTTCATGTGGGCAGGAGACATCAAACAGCACTCCCACACTCAACCGCGGTGGGAGTATCCTCTCTGTCTCTACGTTCTCTGTCCTCTCTCGATCTTTCTCTGTCTCTCCTTTCACTGCTCTTTCTCGCTCTCTCACGTTGACTCTTTTTACCTCATCACTGTATCACTATCTCTCTCCCTCATTAACCGTCGTCCATAAATGCATTAGTTTATATTACTTTCGTCTCTTTTTTTACGCTCTTCCCTGTCTCACTTTCTCTGTCCCTATATGAACTTTTATTTCTCTCCTCCTCTCTCTCTCGTCTCTCTCTCTCCTCTCATTTACATTCTGATGTGTTTTGTTCTAGGCCATGGTGTACATCCACACACTGTAACGTCCTCTGGCAAAAGTTTGAAATGAACTCTGTTTGATAGACGACACCGACTGCCAACATAACACCATCAAACACCTCCGTGCCTCCAAACAGTGGAAGAGTTACAGGCTTAAAATGAAAGTCTGAAAACAGTGGCGTATTTCACATGAGCCTTTTTGTTTTCATCTTTTGCTCACATCTGCTCCTACTGGCCTCCCACACCCGCTTCTCCCTTCAGTGGTCTTGCAGTTAATACAGTTTTAAACAGTGAACTTAATGTGATCCTTTTCCATTGAGGTTAATGATTTCTAGTGGCATGTATTTAATAACAGTCCAAGTATGGTCTTACACTGAGTACTGCAATCAAGCATGCTTTAAGACAAGGTAGGAAGGGCCCAGAGAGTTCTCCCAAAGTCTCGTAATCAAAGAAATTTAGCTTCAGTTGTTTTTGTTTTATTTGTTTTTAGATTTTATGGTATCATCCTTTTTATTCAAAGTTCGCTGAACGTTTAAACCTTAGATCACACAAATATTCTGATATTGTCTCTGTCCAGAGAAAGAACTGTATCTCCATTTTTTGCCGATGTGTTGATTTTTATTCATCATCTGAACAGCCTGATTTGTCCCTGCAGGGTTGGCTCACATAGTTTAAATGGTTGAATATTTGTTTGTTACACGTATGTCCTGTATATTTGTTCCTCTATTTAATATTCAGAATTATTTCATCAACAAAGATCTTTAGATAGAACCGTTATTGTTGATAAGTCCTTCAGCAGGCTGTTCAGTCCCTCACAATTGCTGGATTCATCCTCTATCAGCAAAATTGGTGGTACAAATTGTGGTTCCACATGTGCAACTACATAGTTCCACCTGAGAGGTCAGCAAATCACCAACTCTTACACAGTGTAGCTTTAAATACCGGCGTACAATACACACTATTAATGTAATTGTACCAATGATTGTGAACTGCTGAATAATCATATTTAAAATTACATTATACCTGGTGTTCAGGCCGCCAGAACTCCCTCTGCGCTTTTGGTGTGGTTTATATTAAGCATGCCCAACAATACTAGGCTGTAGCTATTAATAATAAATGCATACTAATTAGGTCATGAAGCTAAATTTTACTTTGAATTGCCTTGGCTGCACAGAGGCCTGTCCAGGGCGGGCTTAGTCCCCTAATACCCATCCGGACTCTCTATCTTTATTTTTAATTGTAAGACAGATACTTTTCGCAGCATTCCGCTTCACTGTAGGTGATCTTCACAGAGTACAGACATATAAAAAGCTTATTCGGTTTTGTTTCTCCACTTTTGTGCCTTTTCTCCTCGTCATCAGCAAAAAATAAACAGAGATAGAGAGAAAGAAGAAGTGGAGCTTGCCACATAGGAAGAGAGATTGAGGAGAGAGAGAGAAGTGAAATGGGCATGTGTATTACGTTGATTATTCCCTTTGAAGTCCGTTTCATTAGCCATTGCTAAGGCGGATGGTAATATGAGTTGAGCGTATCGTCAGTGTGCTCTTGATGATGATGATCCATCATCCTTCCCTCATCATCAGCAATCATCATCAAGACATTGGATCGTGTTGCTGGAGGAGACGAGGGGCCGGCAGCAGCACGGCCGCTAAATCAGCCGCCTCTCTTTATGCTAATTCCATCCATTTTGTTTTTAATGAACTGATTAGAGGCCGAGTGAACAGGGGTATTACTCTAATTGAGGAGAGTGACTGGGAGCGGCCTCGACGCCACGCGCAGATTTGCCACTATTCCGGGGACTTTTAATCCAAGCTAGAAGAGAGAGAGAGAGAGAGAGAGAGAGAGAGAGCGAGAGAGACCTGAATCACAGGAAAAGAAAGACTACTTATTATTACTTATTATAAAAGTTATGAATTACAACTACTCTCATTACAGTGCAGTTCCACCTCTCTGTCATTTTTTTGGGAGTAAATTACACTATAATGAGTCACTTTTCTGTTTTACTTTAGTTTCTCATAACGATTCAAGCTCCTAAATTGTGCTACCTTCTAATGTTCACCTTATCTTCACCCTCCGGGGAGGGTAAACTCAATCCCTGGCGATCAAATTCCACAGATAACCAGGAGTCCTACAACTGGGCCCTGTCCCCTCTCTGAGGTCTGCAATAATAATTAAGCATGATGTTTTTTTGTTGGAAACTAATCAAGAATTTATTGATTATATTATAAAGGGTTGGTGACTTGTGTGGGTAGAGCTCCCCCTCCTGAGAAACTCCAGACACTGCTAAACGTGCACGTTGTTTCAGGTTATCTGAGGCTTTCCAAAAAATTCTGCGTAATCAAATTTGGTTAAGATTGTAAAGCGAAGTCTTACGAAGATGTTGATGGGAAATTTTGTCATTCCTTGAAAAATGTTGGCAATGTTTGAACCAGACCATCTAAAGCACTTCATGCCTTTAAAAATCAATCAGTGATAAGTTTTTTTTCCCATGGTGGATGGGGTGAGGGGGTCGCCTGTGCCAGGTTTGTGGGTACAGCCAGGGTAGAGACAGATTTTTTTTTTTTTTCCGATATACTTCTTGTTTCCTTTCTCAATCGATCAAAACATGTGTACCAAAAATCAAGGTTAACGGGTCATTTTTTAGATAGACAAGATTTCTTGTTTTGTTTGTTGTAGATCCCTGGTGGCTATAACATAGAAAGCGGAGATTTGAAGTTAATTGTGTTTATTTTACATTTTTTACTCATCTAGAGAAAATTTAAATATCTGTAATGGAAAGTGCTGGGAACGTCAGAAAAATAGAAAAATGGTACAGTGGGTGTCTATAGTCTAACTGATAGCAGAGGCTCCTTTAAAATAAAAAAATGGTTTTCTCTGTGAGTGTTAAACTAGTATCTGTTCACGACAGCAAAACCAGCTAGATTGTCATTGATGACACATGCAATGCATGATCGGTCATTACTGCCGTTTTCTATTCAAACTTTTAGAGTTCAGATCCCACTGAGGAAGCTATTTCTTTTAATGAGTATTTGTTTTGACCTTCAGAATGGAAATTCGAATTATGTTGCTTATACTTTACAGCAATTTAGCTGACACTCCTATCCAGAGCAACTTACAAAGGGTTATTCATTGTTACAGGGAGACCAATGTAATTCAAGGAGTCCTTGGGGCCCAAGGGCTTTAGGGTTTAGCACCAGCCATAGGCACCCAGACCAGACACATAGTCCCTGGCGGGTAGTGGTGGCTATTCACTGAGCCACACCAACCTAGTTTTGGAGCATTTGTTAGCTAGCTGAATTTAGCTAGTGTGCTGATGATGTGTACGCTAATTGGTTTAGCTAAAGGCTAAAACCTTCGTGTTGAACTAAACATATCCAAAAAAAAATATATAAAAATCTTGCTATGGACGTTTACAACAGCCCATTTTTGTGTTTTATTTTTTCTACATAATTAAGCTTTTGAAATGTGCAAAACTAGAAGAAAACTAGAACGTCATTTGGAATGAGGTGGTCCAAACTCTTTAAGTGTGACTGATAGCAAGCTACACTTTTTGTGTTGAGGTGGTTTTAGTACTGTGGTCATGTTATACGTGGGTAAAGGACATTTTATGTTGAATCAAAGGTAACAAAGAACCAAGAAGTTTGTCTTTTTGATGATCAGATATGATGAATGGTGCTATTAACACAGGCTAATTTCAGGCTGGCCTTAAATCAGTTGCTATTTCTGCCATGTTGTACATTCACTATAACTGAATATCAGACTAAATACTGTGTGAAGCTGGATGAATTGAACTGAATAGAGAGAGAAGAGCAGAGACAGAGGAGTACACACAGAGTCTTTTTTTGTCCTTTTAGAGGAGAGTTAGCGGAGGCCATGGAGAGCAGGAGATGCGAAACAATAAATGAGCGTCTGTGGCCGCTCCACACATACGCTATCAGCTCCATCAGCTTTATCTCTGATTTCAACACTTCAGCCTGTGAGCGCCTCTCTGCTTCCACACAATACCACACACTTTCTCCCACCTAGACCATATCTTCTCTCTCTCTATATATATATATATAAATCTATCTGTATCTCTCTCTCTCTCTCTCTCTCTCTCTCTCTCTCTCTCTCTCTCTCTCTCTCTCTCTCTCTCTCTCTCTCTCTCTCTCTCTCTCTCTCTCTCTCTCTCCCTCTCGTTTGTCTTGTTTCAAACATATTTAGCATTTTTTGAAAGATACTGCAGTGTGATAGCAGTCAGAACTAATCAGTATGCGTGAAAATGTAATGCTTTCAGAGTATGTGTGTATGTGCTGAGGGGGTATATAAAGTGGGCACTATTTATTTGTGTGAAAGAAAAAAGAAAAAGATGGTGAGAAAGAATGGACAAGAGAGAGAACAAGAGAGAAGTTGTTTTTTAAAAAAAGAATGAAAGGAAATGAAATAAAGAGAGAGAGAGAGAGAGAGAGAGAGAGAGAGAGAGACAGAGAAAATAATATAGACAGAAAAAAATATTTTAAAAAATAGATGTAAAAAGAGAGAAAGACAGATTGAAAGAGGGGAAGAAAGATAAAAGAAAAAGAGAGAAAATGAAAGATAAAATGAGAGAAAGAAAGAAACATAATTAACCAGCATGAAAGTAAGACAGAAACGTCAGAAAAAAAGGAAGAAACAGAAAAAGATGTAAAGAAAGAATTGAAAACAAAGGCCAAGAAATGAAAAAGACAAAGAATTCAAGAAACAGACAGAGAGAGAGAGAGAGAGAGAGAGAAGAGAGAGAGAGAGAAGAGAGAGAGAGAGAGAGAGAGAGAGAGAGAAGAGAGAGAGAGAGAGAGAGAGAGAGAGAGAGAGAGAGAGAGAAAAGAGAGAGAGAGAAGAGAGAGAGAGAAGAGAGAGAGAGAGGAGAGAGAGAAAAGAGAGAGAGAAAGAGAGAGAGAGAGAAAGAGAGAGAAAGGAAAATAGGGAAAGAAAGATGGATAGGATAGGTCTGTGTATATGGGCTGCTTGTGCAGGTTCACATCTGTTCTCAGAGTTCTGTTAGTGCCAGGTTGGCCGCTCTGTGCCGAGCGTTCACATCTCGCTGTGAAATGAAGTGCATTTCAGCTCCTGCTCTCCCAAACCACATTATAACACCACATTACCCTCCGCCTTCAAACGACTGCCTCTCACAGCACCAGAGACCATGACTGCACTTCAAATACTGTACACTTCACCTTCCCTCTCCCTCCCTCTCTCTCCCTCTTCCGCTCGCCCATTCTCCAGCTCCCTCATTCTGCCGCACGCGCTCTTATCATTCAAAATAAACAGCTTTATCAAATTCCACCCGTTACGGCATCAAACAGAGGCAGCGGGGATTTTTTTTCCCTGAGAAAAAAAAAAACCAAGCACAATGGAATCGTTCCTGGAGTGCCCTTATCTGAAGCTCAGCGTGCGGCGCGCACTAATGTTTCCGAGTTGTTAACGCGTCTAACAACTTTTCTACCATGTTCTCGCCCCTTTCAAATTACCAACTCAGACGCCAGATTAGAATCTTTAAAGGCGCAGTCATGAATTCCCTTTACCACTAGTTGTAGCGCTGCGTTGCTAAAGTGTTCTCTCTCTCTCTTTAGGCACCATGGGTAATCATCTCCTGACGAACCCGGTTCTGCAGACTCGTACAGGGACTTCCCCCTACAACACTCTTCTGGCTGAAAGCTTCACGCCCCCCTCGCCTGGAGTCTTCAACTCCACCGGTCAGTTACATTCACATGACAGGATAGCCACTATTTGTCCTGAAGAAAGGAAAAAAGAAAGAGTCTGGTGTCACCTGTAGTCTTTAGCTAGTTAGCTGTGGCTACATTCACATTGCATCCGCAGGGACAGCACTTAAGTGATGCTTAATCATCCATAGGACCCACTGAAGAAGCCTGAGGCCTGTGGCAGTGTCATGATCTCTGCTTCTGTTGGTCAGGCCGAGGCTTGGCAATGTTATGTGGCTATTAAATGAAACCAGCTGACTACCTGAATGAGCAGGTTACCCCACCAATGGGCTCAGAGATCACAAGGTATCACTCACTTTTACGGCATTTAGCTGACGCTCTTATCCAGAGCGACTTACAAGGTTAATGATTACAGGGAGGCCAACGCAGCGTTAGGAGTCTTGCCCAAGGACTCTTATTGGTGTAGCTCAGCATAGTCACCCAGACAGGGATTCGAACCCCAGTCTCCCACACATAGAGGTGGCACCCTGAGTAGTGGTGTTACCCACTGAGCTACACCAACCACATCATTATGCCCTAGGAGTTGGCCATTAACCCATTGCAAGTCTTTGGGAAGTCCTGGAGGTTCATCTCTCCTGTCATCAACACAACATCTCAGCCAAACGATAATGCAGCTTTGGAGAAATATCTATTGTGATGTTGCATAAGGTTTTCAGGACAGTGCCATTGGTCACTGCAGTCAAAGCTAAAGGTTGGTCCAACAGAATGTCCAATGAAATATCAAAGTCACACGTTTTTATTCAGTTTATTAAGATCCCTCTTTTTTGTCTTTGCCAATCTCACCCGATAATTAGGTCGGCTCCAATCATACAGTAATTACACAGTAGACAGATATGTCACGAGAACTGTCAGAGTGGAATAATCAGATCTTAGCAAGTAATCAGGATTGGGTGGAAGGGCTATTAATGCGAATGTAGCTGAAGTGGCACAAATTAGGGTTTATTTTTTGGCCAGATTTTCTTCAGAGCAGTATAAACAGAAACATCTGATTTTTTGAATGTGTGCTGCAGCCTATCGAGTGCTGCCTGGGTTTCACCTAATGATGATGAATGATTCTGTAAAAAGGTCTGTGTCCATTAAACACTGATACACACCAGTTAGAAACACCAGTGCCAAATGATACGGCAGATCTGGACAGTCAGTACTGAGCTATACAGCTGGAAATCTCAGTGTGTCCATTATATGTGTCTATCTATGTCTTTCCAGTCCAGCTCAGGTGTGTGTCCATCCGTCCAGTTCTGTGTATGTGTGTTTACACCCTGTCTGCCTGTCAGCGTGATTCAGAGGAGTGGACAGTGGCTAGAAGAGTGGACATCTGGCCAGTGGTTTGAAATAGATCTGAAGACATTCAGACTCTAAATTAGAGTTTTGAGAGAGAGAGAGAGAGAGAGAGAGAGAGAGAGAGAGAGAAGAGAGAGAGAGAGAGAGAGAGAGAGAGAAAATGAAGAAGATAAAAAAGAGTAATAGTAAAGGAAGTTAATGAGAGCAAAAAGAGAAATAGAGTATGAGATAAAGTGAACTAAGAAAAGAAAAGAAAAAAGGAGAGAGAGGAGAAGGAGGAGCAAAGGAAGTGAGACAGAGGGAAAGATAAAGGGAAAAATAAAGTGAGGAAAAAGAAAGATACAGGGATGAAAAGGAAAGACAGTGAAAGTAGAAAAAACAAAGGGATGAGAGTAAGGGAAAGAAAAAAGATTAAAAGAGGAAAGGTGAGAAGATAAATACTTAAACAGAAAGAGGAGGAGCAAGAGATAAATAAAGGAAAAAAGAAAGATAAAAAGCAAGAGAAAAGATAGAAAGAGCAAGAATGAAAGAATGAGCGAAAGAGAAATAAGTGAAAAGCTAATAAAAAGGAGCCAAAGACATAAAGAATGAGAAGAGTAGGAGAAAAAAGAGGGATAGAGAAAAGGATGAGAGGAAAAAAGAAAGACTGAGAGGCAGAGAGGCCAAGAGAGAGAGAAGCAGAGAGAGAGAAAGAGAGAGAGACTGACAGCTGAGAGTGAGAAGCAGTTCTCAGGAGATTTGACACATGGAGTGTCTCAGTGTCTGAGTCTAATCTTTACCCTCGGTGTGCTGTGTGGCTTAGAGAGAGAGAGAGAGAGAGAGAGAGAGAGAGGAGGGGAGAGGGGATAGAAGCAGGCTCTGTGTCGGAGGGATGAAATTTAAGACGGCATCTCTGTTGAATATTTTACAAAGTTCTCTCTCGTGCTCCGTAATGCGTCGGGCTGACGGTCAACTAGCTTTCCACTCCGCAGCCGGCGGCACATTTTTAGAATACTCACACAGAGGAAGCAGGAGGAGGGCGTCATTAGAATGTCTAATTACTCTCTCCTCTCTATCTCTCTCTCTTACACGCGTTCTCCCTCTCTCGTTTTTTACGATGAGTGTTGATTAAAGTCGTACTCCACATTAAAATTTAAAAGCGGCACCCACCCGGTGTGTGCGAGCGTCTCACACTCGATATATGGTGACAAGTTCAAAGGAAACCACACCGCCACTGTATGAGAGGCGTGCGGTGAAATAATCACCACTGAAGTTTATGAGGTGCTGTATGAATTATGGATCTCTGTCAGAGAGTACCGCTCTGCTCTCTAAACATCCACTCATCTCTGCTGCGCTCTAATGGATGATTGTGAAGGAGCAGCAGTTCCACAGGTTAGCTTGTGGCTGGTCTTTGTAAGCCAGACTTCTTGCTGTCACCAGAGTCTGAAGATTCTGTCGCTTAAAGGGGCCAAGAACCCACCAGAAGGGGCCATTTGACTGGCATGTAAACTGACCAACCACAGACTCCTGTTCTTGTGTGATGAAGGACAAGCAAACGTCCAAACGGAGACACCAGGATACAGCCGCACAGGCTGGACACCAGCATATCATTGCTGTCCAAGGAAAAACAAGTATGTCCAAAAGGGCACCTTGGCAGGACAGGGTGAAAACCTAGTGTCAGTGGAACCAGGCTGTTTTTTCAGGGTTTGGGGGCGGCGGAGGTGGAGAGAGAGACTGTGATCATGCATGTGTGTGTGACAGACGTGTATATTGGACATCACGTCCCAACAAAAGGACGATTCTGTATTTTACGGGACAGGTGGTAACCTTAATGTAAATAATGTATGAAAGTAAAAATGTAAAAAAAAGCAAATATATGTTTTTGTTTGGACAGCAACGATAAATTGTGTTTTGATACTGGAATGCAGGTCAGCAGCAAGGGTAGATAATATGCTAGTCACAAGCAATGCCAGCTTATGCTGTGTTTTGGATGCGTGTATACTTACCTCATACCGGTGTGTGCTGTTTATTCATCAGAAGTGTGTATTTAAATAACTCTAACTTTCCATTAATGTCTATATGTTGCACCGAAAGAGCAGGCAACTGCTTGCACCGGTGACTAGCTAACATTTAGCTTGGTAAATAAAAGTTTTCGGTTGGTGTCCCATCCTGCAAGGAATCTGAGCGAGGCTGAAGTTAGCCTCTAATTATCAGTCCATGTGGCATAGCCAGTTCAACCTAAACTAACAACTTCAGCTAACAGCTAACGCTAGCTAGGTTACGAAATGATCAGAAGATCCTGTGCTGATGAATGAACATGTAGGCACATGATCCACTGAGGAGAGATAGCCTCTTGAGTCTGCATCCAGTGTTAGCTCTGGTGTTAAATTAGCCGGTTAGCTCATCTGAAGGGGCAGCCTACCAGTTTCTCTGTTATTTTAGTGTTTGTGTTCGAGTGTATTCTTGTTTTATCGTACATAAACAAAGACTAGCATGGTAGCGTCCATTCCTGGATCTTTATGGCAGTTCTTGATGTTTCCAGTCTGTTTTGATGTGGGCACATAGTAGAGATGTGCCAGTACCACATTTTTAAATGGCTGAATCGTAATTCTGGTTTCACAATTGTACTTTAATATTTTTAAATCTTTGATCAATACAGAAATCTTGTCATATGTCTTTTTATATCATTTACAGTAGTTCAGTTAGTGTTGTCCCCACTTTACAGCTATAGCAATAGACACATAAGGCCAGGAAATCTCATGAGACACCTTCTATAGTTTTTATTTCTGGCTCGCCGTTATTTACGCTAAATGCTTCTGCTACATGCTCAGACTTAAAATTAAGCATTTAAACTACCTTACTAAGTGTTCTACTCATCCTGGGTTCCCCTCAGAGTTTCTTTCTCTTACTCCTAGGGAGTGTTTCCTTGCGATGCTTTATTTTGGCTTGCTCATACTTCTTTCATCTATACATGGACTCTGTTTCTTATTCATCTCCTTATATTTCTTATTCTTGTAATCCTTCCAGGAAGTGGTGTACAGCTGCTTTGAGACAACATCAGCTGTAAACTATATACATACATTGCATTTATTGATTTGATTGTTAGCCATTGTGACTCTGTTGTGATTTAATGATGCATCAGATTATGACACTGTGATGTACTGTGACGAGTATCATATCGTGAGCTTGGTGGCCATACCCAGTGTTGGTGCAGAAAGTTTCTTTGTGATGGTGGTGGTAGAAATGAAAGTTTAATATGAAGGTCAGCAGGAATAATGAAGAACGTGTAGAGGATTATATTCGTATTCATGCCCTCATCTCTTTCTCTTTTTCTCTCTGTCTCATAGGAACCTTCCGTGACCCAAGTAAGACCCTTTTTCTTTTTTTTTCTACCAAAAAAACCTGTTTTAACAGCCAATTTTACCTTTATTCTAATCTTTTCACATGTGCAGTGAAGCATTGCGTTTCTATGTACACGATTCCTCTCTCTGCTAATAACTATTCTAGCTTTCATAAACCCGTTTATCTTCTGGAGGAAGTTTCTTTCCCCTGTTATTGATTTAATCCCAGATTCTCTTGCTGTGAATCTCCGTCTTGATTAAAAAAGGTAATGAAGTGTTCACTCCACCCTCCTTCCCACCCTCCTTCCCTCCTTCGCTCCTTTTCTCCCTGTCTCCCTGCACTCAGAAAGCACCCTGTCTAGGAACCGGGACCACGGAGGCATGGAGACTCTTCCCCTGAACGGAAACTTCAACAACAGCTACTCCTTGCGTAGTGGACCGGGTGGTCCAAGTGGTCCTGGTGGTGGCAGCTGTGACTTCCTGGGGAGTGGAGACAGCCCCCCTCCTCTTCTCAACCCACGTGGGGCAGAGACACTGGGCGGAATCCGGCGCAACCTGTCAGACGCAGCTGCCTTGGAAAAGATGATCATCTCGGAGTTGGTACACAACAACCTAAGAGGAGGTGGAGTAGGAGTCGGGGGCGGGGCCGGAGACAGAGCCTGTGGCAGCTTGGCCCGAGGACATGGTCACACCCTTGCAGAGAGGGGCATGGCCAAACTGGTCCCAGGTCAAGAGGAGGAGGATGAAGACTTTCCACAGCGGGACGGCCATGACCAGAGGACACCACAGGATGTAGAGCTGCTGTACAAGGCGCTGGAAGAGCCGCTGCTCCTCCAGCAGTGCCGTGCCCAGTCTGTGCTCTACCAGAGTGATCCAGACGAGAGTGAAAGCTACACGGCTGAAAGCCTGGGCCACAGCGGCCACAGCGGGCACAGCGGGCACAGAGGTGCCCCAGAATCACCCGCCCGGGACTCGCTCTACACCAGCATCACCAACCTACGTGACTCGCCGCCTTACCCAGACAGCAGCCCTGAGCCGCTGGAGGTGGTATCCCGTTCAGCCCAGCCTCCTCAGGAGCTGTACTACAGTTCGGGACGGCCTGCCCTGGGCTCCCGCGGGGCACCCATGCAAACCTTCTACCAGCCAGCGGCCACTAGAAGGCCCAGCGGCGACGCCCATCCAGCCCCAGAGCCCCCAGTTAACCACGGAGCTGAGGGAGATGGACAGATGCAGCTGGTCACCAGCCTGTGACACTTGGGACGTTCCGGCAAGAGAAGAGTAAAGAAAGAACAGGAGGAAGTATGACTGAACGCAGTGAGGGCTCATGCTGGCGCGGAAGCTTTCCGTACCCTTACAGACACTTCTCTCGCAAACCCTGTCTCTTGTCCAGTCTTTCGGTCTTTTGCCTTTTTTGTTGTACCCCGTTGGTTCTTTCGAAGCAAGAGGTCAGGGAGAGTGTAAACAGAGACGCATTAGAGAGGTCGCAAGGTCTCTGTGACAGCAGGCAGTAGGCAGCACGGCAACGGACCTACTTTCCCCCTCCTCCCTCAGTTGACTCCCCTGCCAGCCAACTCTCCCTCAGCAACTGAGGATATTTTCAGCCATCCCCCTTTGAATTAAGTTTATGATACCAATCTGTTTTTTTTTCCCCCCTTTCCAATCCTGTCTGGTCTTCTTTCGTCTCGCTTTCTCTCACCCTCATTATTTGCTGAGAGCTGTTATGCGAGGAGATGAGGGGGTATTGCCATTCTGCTGCAGCACGAAAGAACTCCGTCTGAAAGCTCTTCACTGTTGCCAAAAATACAGTTTCTTTTTTTTTTTTGAGCCAGAACACAAACTGAAACACGCACGCACACACACACACTCACACTCACTCACTCACGTAAGTGCTTGTTACAGAATATCAGACCATGAACAACATGCGCTCATGAAAAAGGAACAAGGACTATTATTCAGAAGCAGGTAGCAGGAAGCTGCCTCTGTGGAGTTGCCTTTTATTCCCTGTCTCATTCTTTCTTTCTCTCACTCTCTCTCTCTCTCGGTCTCTTTCTCTCTCTCAGTCTCTCTCTGAATGGACTCTCATGTACAGAACTTTCACTGAAACTTGGTACAGCTGCCTGGCTAAGTAGCCACAGTTACGCTATCTATCGGACTCTTAGGTGTGCGGCCCTGGACAAACCTTTTTAGCATTTTCTGCATTTCAGACTTTGGAGTACATCTGAGTCGGGTGGAGAAGTGAACCGCCAACAGGCGTTTTTAAAAGTGGACGTTGTGCATCTCCCCTGCGACTTGGCGGCTTGGAGAGCTCCAAGAACTTTTCCTTTTTGTTTTGTTTGTTTGCTTGTTTTTTATTTTATTTTATTTGCAAGCCTCCTGGAACGTTCTCCAAGCCCAAAGCCTGTACATACGAACCACACGAGCAAGCTCTGACACCAATCCTATACTGTAAATAGAAGCGAAAAGCAACAAAAGAGTATCAACTACTATGGGAGGAACTGATGTCTTGTACTGCAACGACAAAAAATACAAAAGAGTGGAACAAAAACGATGAAATAAAGTCCAATGTTTTGGGGAATCTGTGACCTGAATGGCACACTCCGTCTCTCTTTCTCACTCTTTCCGTCGCTCTCTTAGCCTCTCTCCCACCTCCGACCCCAGCTGGTGACTTTGTGGGAGAGAGAGAGCGGGAGAGGGAGAAAGACAAAGAGAGGTGACTCTTCTTTGGCTTAAGCAAGAAGCTGACCCTGGCACAATTTTTATGTAATATAACCCATTCCATGTTGTTTGACCGTTGACCTCTGACCTCTTACATTCCCAGACCATTTCATGGCAGTGAGGAAGGGTGGGGGACACGCTTGTGCCTCTGGGGTTGGGTGGGTCAGGGCAGGGCGGGGCAGGGCCCATTGGTGCATTGTGGGTTTAACGACAGCAGCCATAATGTAGTGCTGGTTGTGTCTTGTTAGGCTGATGTAATAGATATCAGGTTACTAGATTTTCATCTACTTAGGACAGAAATTATATATATATATATATATATATATATATAAATATAAATATAAATATATATCTTTGAGATGGGACACAAATAAGAATCGTGAGACTGTATTTTCACTGTTTTCTTCGAACCGTCATCCAGAGTTATTTGTGTGTGTACACATGAGGAGAGTGTGCATTTGCGTGCCTGTACTGTAAAAGATTGTATGTTTAAGAGGCTATTTTTGGCAGGATACAGAGTAAATTTATATGTATTAAATGACACTATATTAATCCCACCATGCCTTCGTAAGGCGGAAAACCGTTTCGAAGTTTTGTTGCCATTAAAATCATGGACCATTTCGCTCGGAGCTGCCGATGTTCTGGTCTGTCGAATGGTCTTCATCAACTTAGCGGAAAAATCACGTCACCCAATCGTACCTAGTAGTTGAATTTGTTTGGTGGCCTGGCAAAGGTAAATACGTGCACTTGCTGAGATGCTGACATGGCCTTGTATGTTGCCATGGTATCAGAAAATATAAAAAAGTGAAGGTTCATTTCTAAAGTGTAGAACCTGGCTGAGTTTACCGCTCGTATTTTGGACTTTTAGGATTTGTAAGTGCAACTAAGTTCTGGTGGTACATTTGGACGTTTACAAAGCTCACCCAAACACACAATTAGCATTTGTTGGGGGCATTTTGACAATGCCTATCAAAACCCTCCCTTTTTTTTGTCCAGCAATGCGCACTGTGACTAAAGAGCGCTCCTCAAGCCCATGTAATGCACCTTCCGCTAACAATGAATGATCATTCAATTTACTGCTGAGTGGCCATAAAAAACACCGCACAGCATCTACAGCTGACCAGTCAGTGTTGTACCACAGTCTGAACATGACGATATAATGCTTATCAATCATCTCATCGCATTCTTTCCAGTTGCTGATCTCATCTTTACCTACTTGTCAATCAAATGCATCGACCCACCCCATAAGACGTACATCCTGTTTCTATTTAAGCACAAACCATGGCACGTCTCAAGTGTGCAACGTCAAATGATGTCGTACATAAAAGAATAAAGATAGTATTAAAATGAAGGCTAATGTACAGAGACTAATACCCCAGAGGGGTTTTGTTGTTCCATCGCCAAGTTAGGAATACAATCGCTGTTTGTTTGACAAGTCAGGAATACAGTCTTTGATTGTTCTACGAGACAAGAACACAACGTCTGATTGGTTAACAGTCAAGAACACAGCCTCAGCCAACACTGAGACGACTAACAACCATGCTAACAATAGCAGTAGCTCTTTTCAACATGGAGAAATTGAGACATGGACGCACATGTCTTTTCATAGATTTCTTTTGCAAAGTCTTGAAAGAGACAGTGCAGTTCAAGGCTGAATTACAAAGCTCCTGAAATGGATCCAATTGCACCAGGGCCTTCACCGGAGCAGCACAACACCACCCTTCTGGGAAAAATTGTCTAGCTTGCAGCGTTCCCAAGACTTATTCTTTTATATACAATGTCCTTTAATGTCGTAATTGATATCGTTGACCTGAGCGGGTTCGAAAGACCTGAACACCCACTCTCAAAAAGAAAGGCATGCGTTCTTTATGCAGGAATCAACGGTGAGGCGTCAGGGTTTGAGGAATCTGCATCTGCAAATCTGCCACCATTCGCATTGGTGTGTACCTGCTTAGGTCTAGCCTTAACGTATGCACCAGAGGACACTGCTACATTTTCATGGAATTGGAACACAACAAATCTCTCGTCAAGCTAAATTTTATTTAGTGATGTTTGGTCTACTTCCTGTCTCAAGCACCCAATTCTGCAGATGCCCATAGTAAGATTCTGGATGTGTTGATATATGATTACTCATGCGCCTATACGTTTGTGCAGTAGAAGTCACCCATGAGCCCTCTCTCTCGCTTTATTTACCGCAGCTTTATTTATAGATGTTTATGTCTCTGTTTTTATTATTTTATTTTTTTTGCGTTTGGGGTCTTTCACTCGCCCGTCTGCCGTACGAGCTGAAAAAGCAGCGAGACCGAGTTTGAGACAGAGAGAGAATATGCATGTTTCATGGCAGTCTAGGGAACAGTGGGTGTCAATAGTAGAGCAGTGTTGAGGCCAGGCTGTGTTTGGAGCTCCGTTTGAAGCAGGGGGGAACAGACACCTGCCTTACACTCATAAATAGAGAGGAAGGAGGTGATGCCTCCTCAACACACCATCATTCAGTCACCGCATCACCTTTCGCTCTCTCCCTTTCACCCTCTCTCCTCAACTTTTCAGAGTCTTCTAAGAGGACGTGTGTGCAATACAGTGCATGGGAACTTGGCTTGTATTAATGGGTAGCCGGTGTATGTATGTATGTATGTATGTATGTATGTATGTGTGTGTATGTATGTATGTATGTGTGTGTATGTATGTATGTGTGTGTGTGTGTGTGTGTGTGTGTGTGTGTATGTATGTATGTGTGTGTGTGTGTGTGTGTATGTATGTATGTGTGTGTGTGTGTGTGTGTGTATGTATGTATCTATGTATAATTATTTCCATTAGAATAATGGAAAAGTCTATTAGGATTTTTGATATGCAAATTACCTTCTTATCTCAGCTGTCTAAACTTTCTTTGCCACCAGAGACCGGTGTAGATACAACATCTTATGCTTTGCCCAGATGTGTCTATCTGTTTAGCCCAAGAAGGAGGCATACAAAGACTACTGCAGCTAGCTAAAGGCCTGTACAAGAAGCTCAAGCTCATTTCGCATGTTTATAGATTTGGTGGAATAAGACAGTACCTCTTTACTGTAGGGTGCTCTTTATAAGGCTCCATGACACCTACACAAGTCTGCCATGCCAAATGATGAAACCAGGTAGACCAGCACATCAGTAAACTGTCAGTAACTTCTTTAGATGTTAAATCGCTTTCACCCAGAGTGCGGCGCTACTGCGAGGTTACCACACATTCAATGGGCAGTAGCAGTTCACTCGCTGAATGTTCTTACCTTGTAAATGATAGGTAAATTAGCTGCACAGCCGGTGCTTGGTTTGTCCTTGACTGAAGTTTTTGAACACCCAGAGCTGTAACATCCTCAAGTCAAACTGTACCGCAATGTGAATGAGAAAATAGTTTCCTCTTTATTATGTGGTTCAGTTTCGCATCCTGTGTCTTGGAATTTTGCCTCTAATGTTTGCCTACTGGCCAGTTAATTGCGGTAACCTGCCCTTTAAGTAGCCAGTCCTGATTCTCATGTTTTAATAGATATCACACCCCCTTTGCTAAGTAGACCTGCATTCTGTAAGCTGGAGCCAACAGAGAGACGTCTCTGTGTCCTCATCCCCTCTTGAAACCCTGAACAATTGAAGTCTACCTATTTGTATGTAACTTAAACACAGAGTAGGTCGTGTGTCATTAACCGTGGTGAAAGCTGTTCTCTTTTTCACGCAGCTTTGATGAATATGGCCCTCTGTGATGAGTAGTTATGAGCTGCTAGTGAGCTAGTAGTCAGTCTTAAAGACTGAAATGCCTTGGTGTGAAATTCAGGCTACATGTCGTCTACTGTAGATTTGTGGTACTGGGTATAGAAGTCTCTGGGGGTCTAATTCAGATAATGCCTTTCCAATTCCAGCACTCATTCCAACACTGAAATACTCGTCCCTAGTTTTAATGCTCGCCCCAAAAAGCCAAAGCACAACTGAAGTGTCCCCGCCCCCCGCCCAAGTGTGTGACCTGCACATTTGCATTCTTTGCTCTGCTAGCAGAAATGTCCCGCGTTGATGAGCTGTAGGGGCCGGTGCACAGCTTTGGCCGCTTTGGTTGGTCAGCAATTTTGACCGTTTGAATGTATCTTTATGGTAAAGTCACAGCAAAAGAGGGCCGCTGAAGGATGCCCTCTGACAACGCATTCTCCTGAGTCATGGCCCTCTCCACACCTGCTGTAGCAAACACTCTCTCTCCCTCTCTCTCTTTCTGTCTCTGTCTCTCTTTCTCTCGCGGCCCGAGGGAGAGTCTGTTTACCGCCTCTTGCACCCCTAGGGACAGCCGATGTGCGTCACACTGCGTGTCTCTTTGCGTCCGCTCTCTGTCTCTCTCTCTTTCTCTCTCTCCTGCCGGTAACATTACTTTGATGTTCTGCTGTAGATGCTGTGTAGATGTCCCAAAAACCAAAAACATGAAAGTGAGCTGAGCTTGTTTAAAGTATGGGGAGCTCAATTGCCTTACTCTGCCATTTAAGAATCCTCGTGCACAGGTACTTTGGCCAAACCAGAACCCATATTATTTGGTTCCAAATTGACTTTTTAATTTTGATTTCTTCTGTAGAATAACAATTCAGTTTGATAACGGAGCATGTAAGTGGAGTGGAGCAGCAGACATTTACACTCCTCACTCAAAGCGTTTATAAAATCACTCCACTCCGGGTTTTCTACTTCCCGCTCCATGCTTGCTCCTCATTTACATGCCAGAGGAACTATCCCCACTCCATGTTCACTCTTAATTAGACCATTTATGGCTGAAATGAATCCAAAAATGAACTAAACATTCTGAGCAACACAGGCTTTTTTCAAAAGGCTAACACTTGAAACGACGATCCGCTCACAAGTTTGAAAACTGTAGGGCACACAGTCGCACACCATCTTTATCATTCTCACAGCAAAATGGAAGACATGCAACTCACTTAGTGTATCAGCCGTAGACGTCTGTTGGGATGATGTGAAAATTCCCAGTATGTAGGTCTGCTGAACAGCTGTACAGCACGGACATGTGCGTATGAATGGCCATTGTGAGCAAACTGTAGCGGCTACTGTCCCATCACTCACATCACATGGTTAGCAGGCTGGAGAAAAGGGCTGTGTAGATTATGGAGTATTAACGGGGCAATATTGTTTTTTCAGTATTTACTCAATTAAACAATCGCTCTTTATTTGACCTGATATCGGTAGTTTGAGCTCATGTTGGAGATCTCAGCAGCATACGAGACGAGGCACAAGACAGCCTTTTAATGTCTTTTAATGTTTGTTAATTGAGATCATGTTGGCAAAGTTTAGCTAAGAAATAAGGTGGAACAGTAGCCCACCATAACCCACGATTTAATTCACAGTGCAGGGTTCATTATTCAGTATTCATACAATACAATACAATACATACAATATTTTGAGCAAAAGTTGATTGAAGGAAACGTATGACTGTAATCATGTTGTTGTGCAACTTTCTAATGCCATTACCTGGGAGGCAGGAGGAGTGCTGGAGGGAGGTGTTCAGTGCTGGAGGGAGGTGTGCAATGGCAATAGATGCTATAATTAATAGAATCTTTTTGATTTACATTGCCATAGTTGCAGTGTAATATTTTGATTTCATGATGCAGTGTTGCATCCTTACTATTTGACATTTTCACCATACAAAAAAAAATCATATTCAAGAAAAATCTTACGTTTGAATACAATTTATTGAGATCTGAACAAACAAACCCGAATCTCATTGTGTGTACAGGCTCACACTAACCCCGACTTTAATCTCACCACAAAACCTGGCCCTGTTGATAATCAAGTGAGTTTACCAGGTAGCAAATTTAAAGCTAACTTTTAGGGCACTGTCCAAATCTACTTCTCACTCTCTTCTTTTATTTCTTTCTCTCCTTCTCTCCACTTCCACCATTTCTTTCTTCCCTCCCTCTCATTCTGTCCTCAGTCTCCTCTCTTTCTTCCCTGCCCTATGTGCCGTTTCATTTTCTTAGGGCTTTATTAGTATGGCAGTTATGGAGGAGTGGCGTTTCAATTAGTCGAAGGCTTTGTTTACATCGTGCTGACAGAATAGCAGAGTTGAGCGTGGGGGCTAATGATAGTGATTATACAGTATAAAGCGCTGCAGGACTTAAACTCTGCTCCGGGGGATTCCTACCACCTCCGAAATCCCTAACACAACCCCTGATTATCATAATAATGCTGAGAACTATAATCTAGCCAGATCAACCCACCGAGCACTCGCCTCTCTCTTTCTCTCGCTCTTGTCTCGCTTTCTCTTTTCACTTCCCGCCCGTCCCCGTCCCCTTTTGAGGGCATGAGAGTGCTGGGATTCTCTTCATGTGTTGTAAGACGCCACAAAAAGGCCCTTGTTTCAGCGCGCTCCCGGCTCTGCATTGAAATGGAGAGCGCTGAACGGTAACTTCGGCTGGACAAGCTGGCTGGCTCTCCAGCTTCGCTTTAGTTCAGTGAGCGCTCCTGGTCCTGCCTGCCAAGGGCTTGATTCCTTGGAGTGAATTTCTTTATTCTAGAGAATAAACATAGTTCTAAATAGCGTGCAGGTTCATGTTTCAATTCTTGAGAAGGTCTTAAGGGCGCTCTTTAAAAGAGGCTATTAGGTTGTTTGTCAGGTGGCCTATAGAGATTTTTTAGAGCCCATCACAGTAACATGGGATACAGTCTGAATAGGCTTTAGCCATTGGGTCTCGTTTATAAGGCAACAGAAACAGGGAAGTGCATCTTGTTAGGCAGTTCCTACTAGTGCTAGCTGTGAAGCCCAAGAGCTATAAGATAGTAAGAAAGGAATTAAAGGAGATCCTAAAGACAGAGTGATGATATAGCTACCATTCGGGAGGTGGACCATACTTGAAGCTATTCATCCTTCTAGTCTAGCACCCTACAAATTTTCATCTCTACCTTTTTACCATGACCACCCCATCTCGTACCTTTCCTCCAGTTCTCTCTCAGTCCTACCTCTCTTCATTAGGAAAGGGGAATCTTTGCTTCTAGCTCGAAGCAGATCAAGGTTCTAAGGTTCTCTCCCTTCATACATTATGCCATACTACAACCATGTGTTGAGGGCGTGGGCCGTACTAGCAAAGTTTAGCCTGATTCAATTTTACATGGACAGCACTGAGAACAGGTTCTGAATGGAGTCCAATACATGCCATCCGATCACTTGGACCCCTTTCGGAGGTTGGTCAGGGACACATCACCATCAACCATGTGTTATGTGGTCTTATGTGTCTCGTACAACCTCCGAAAGGGGTTTGAGTGACAGCAATCCAAAGATCACAGCTGCAATGAAAGGAACCGCATCCTTTTTCCATCTTCTTTTGTTCATAGGTTGCATTCACGGTCCATGCGCTCCGATCAGATCACTAGAGACACAGCTGAGACTTATGAAAAGGCCAGGTTTAGGTAGCTGTCCATCTCACTGTCCACTTGTGATCAGGCCATTTGAGACAGATGTTAATACCAGGTATAAACAGGGTCTAAGACACTTTCTTAAGGCACTTTGGTGAATTTGGCCTCAGCTTTCCACTCTTAAACCCACCCTATGAGTGTCACAGGCCAACTCCCTCATGTTCTCCATTTTTTTGCCTTGCTTTTGTTCCTCTCGCTAGCCTCCCTCGTTCCTTTTAACCCTGACGTCCAGCCACCAGTCCTCTGTGCCACCTGGGAGCCCTTGCTGCTCACAGACCCGTGGCGTTGACTTGAGGGTTTCCAGCAGCCAGAGGACAAAAAACAAGCAAAGGGGAAAACAGTCGATACGAGTTAGTGCAATCTCCTAGCCTAGCTGCTGTAGAGTCGACAGCCGCTCTGCCTCTGATGGGGAGATAACAGAAGAGGAGAGGAGTAAATGCTTCGGTTTGAAGTCTCCCTCTCCGCCGAGAGGAGCCAGAGGTTATCGGCCACCTCTGATTGCGATCACTCAGGCGCTGCGAGATCAAGTCTCTCTGCGAGCGCTGGAACTACTTGAGTGCAGCTGCGGGTAGCTCCAGAGTGAGGAGCCCATAGAACTACTATACTGCCACACACAACAGACCACAGAGCAAGCACAGGGGAGATGGGGACTGCGGCTTCACTGTACCGCTGAGTGTTTTTGAAACAGAGATGTAAACAGTAATAAAGTAGTCCTATTTTGTTATCGGTCTTCTTGTTAAGGTGTCTACACTATATTCAGTATACCTACAGTATATCATAGCTTTTAAAAGTATGTAGGACTTCGACATGGACCAAGTGATGAAGACTGCGCCGTCGTGTCTTTTTGTGTCATAGAATGTCCTTCGGGCTGTATCCATGGCTCGATTAAACTGATCCACAGCGTGGGACACTGACGGCCTTTAGCAGTGTTTTATATAACTGGCAGGGCCTCTGGTCCGATACCAGATTACACAGTCGCATACACAAGGTCACACATACACATGATCCAAGACGGGGGGTGGGGGTTGGTTTTCTTGTCCGATGAAGACGTAGAGATTAATTGTTTACATGTTAAAACATTCGTCCATGTAGGAGTAAGCTGGGGGCTTCATTCTTCTGTCCGTTCGGGTATGCCTCTCTACTTTGTCTTTGCATATCCAAGCATGAACCACAGGAGGCTTCTTAAAGATTCACTAAGGGTTCAAACTTCCTTTCTTCTTTGAATGGCTCTTTAAGGTTAAAGATGCCAACAGAGCATTCATAGTAAGCTGTGAAGCGTTGGTCATCACCGTTTGGTGATATCCCTGATCTAACACACCAATTAGACCTGGTCATTTAACTGATTAGTGTGTTTGAGTTGGGAAATCACCAAGTTGTGCCGGACTTCACCCTGCCAGAACCAGAATTGGTGACCCCTGCTGTAAAGATTCCTGGTATATGGAAGGTATGGGCTGAGCTGTGGCAAAGTGCCTCCCATCCGTATCCATAAAGGTGCAGGCTCAAATCCCATGGAACGCCCAAGACATGAAACAACAGAGATCTGCGGGTCCTGATATCCCTGCCTTTCCGATACGCTGCGTCCGTGCACCTTTGAAAGGTGCGATGTAAAGAACACCACTGAAGTTGCTGGTTTTCTTTTGAGTCTGGAGAACGCTTTCAGGCCAGACAAAGCCACTGATGCTTCCTGACACATCCTTTGTGAAAGGACCCTACCCGGGAAAGAATAAGTGACAAGCTGAAGTACCTCCCAGGTGGCACCTGGTGTGCTTTTTTTCTTTTACTGCTGTAGATGGAAAACAGGGATAGCACCACCTGTGGACCTCTGCCTGCCTTGGAGAGGAAGGCTGGGCTTTAACCCTACAGTATCCTGCTTGTGCAGTTACCAAACAACTTTCACACAGCCTATATTTACCAGAGCTCAGTTCAGGGCCCATTTATGAAATGAGTTCGTCACAGGGTCTCCCAGAGTCTGGGCAAAGCGGGTGCGAGGGCAGTGGTAGACCACAGTACTGGTGCATTCTCCTTGCCCTAGCATACCTGACCCAACTCATCAAGGGCTTAATCATTAGCCGAGGAGTTGAGTTGTATGTGAAGCACATGGGAAACCAATCCTAAAGCATTTGCAGTTCTGTGGCCCTACAGGACAGGGCCAGCCTTCTTCTTCCCCACAATGTAATGGAGTACAACCAAGGCAGGTATGAGGCCTTTGTACTTGGCTTGTTCC
The DNA here is from genome assembly GCA_024036415.1 of Prochilodus magdalenae. NCBI lineage: Eukaryota > Metazoa > Chordata > Actinopteri > Characiformes > Prochilodontidae > Prochilodus > Prochilodus magdalenae. The sequence goes on from JAMWET010002489.1 coordinate 25,945, forward strand.
ATGCTCAGGCAGTATTGGAAACAGTGTAGGTCATGCTGCATGGACCAAACAGCTTTGATTGGGTAAGATAGGATGGGTTTAGGACACAAATAGGACATTGCAATGCGGTGGACAGGCAGGAAGCCCTTACCAGCTGGAATGTGAGAACCATTTACTCCTCTTTGAGTTTTTTCTGCTCTGTGTTAATTTTTTTTTTCTCCTTACGGACAGATGACCAGTACCGTTGTAACCATGAAGAGGGTGATGTTGAGACCTTAAAGTACTGTTTTCTTTTACAAAGAATGATTTATGTGTTTAATTTCCCACATTGCTTTGAAAGCTGTCTGGGCCAAAGGGGATGGGGTCCTGTAAGCGTTTGCGTCATTGCAGGTCAGTTCGACCCTGTATCAGCACATATTAATAAAAAAAAACAACTGAAACTGAATATGATTCCTCTCCTGTCTCTCTGCATGGTGCAACAAAATACCGAACGCTCTGCAGAGATGCCTATACAGCAGTCAGTAACATCGCGCATACACTGACTGTAGCTGTTATCATTTGACATGCATCTGTTTCTTCAGTCAGAGAACGATAGAGTTCATCACTGAACACAGTGTGCATGTGTCATACAGTTGATTAAAACAGTTATACTTTAATTTAATTTGCATATATATATATATATATATATATATATATATATATATATATATATATATATATATACAGGGGTTGGACAATGAAACTGAAACACCTGGTTTTAGGCCACAGTCATTTATTAGTATGGTGTAGGGCCTCCTTTTGCGGCCAATACAGCGTCAGTTCGTCTTGGGAATGACATATACTGCGTCCTGCACAGTGGTCAGAGGGAGTTTAAGCCATTCTTCTTGCAGGATAGTGGCCAGGTCACTACGTGATGCTGGTGGAGGTTCGTCCTTCTTGGTGGTATGCTGACATTACCCTGGATACCGTGGCTCTTGATACATCACAAAGACTTGCTGTCTTGGTCACAGATGCGCCAGCAAGACGTGCACCAACAATCTGTCCTCTTTTGAACTCTGGTATGTCACCCATAATGTTGTGTGCATTGCAGTATTTTGAGCAGAGCTGTGCTCTTACCTGCTAACTGAACCTTCACACTCTGCTCTTACTGGTGCAATGTGCAATTAATGAAGATTGGCCACCAGGCTGGTCCAATTTAGCCATGAGACCTCCCACACTAAAATGACAGGTGTTTTAGTTTCATTGTCCAAACCCCTGTATATATATATATATATATATATATATATATATATATATATATATATATATATATATATAATATATATATATATATATATAGCTCTATAGCTCTCTCTCTCTCTCTCTCTATATATATATATATATATATATATATATATATATATATATATATATATATATACAGCTCTGCTTCTCCGCTGGTAGAACTACTAGCTTAAGGCAATCTAATAATTATCATATGCTGTTATTTGGTTTTATTTCATCACTCATTAATAATCTCAATTCCTTAAAGCAGGGTAATATGGACAAGGTGAATGATTCACATGCTCCAGCATAATTAATCCCACTCCAGTCCAGTCTGTTTTAATTAGAGCTATAAGCCACACAGTGTATGTTGTTTCGATTGCTGGCTCAAGTGCCAGGATTCTCTTAAAGGGCCATTTTTGGAAGCTGCTTAACTAAGAGCTGCCTTCCCTCGCAGTCAGAGCCAAGAGGTTTACCTCCCTACAAAAGCCCTTCTGTTAGATGTCGAGGAAGGAAAACAAATTCTTGAAGTGCTAATTCCCAACGCTGATGTATTCGCGGGAAGGCCGAGAGGGGTCACCATATCTGTCAGTGATAGCGTGTTTAACCTCTCCAGGATACCCACACAGGCGAGGGAATGAGGCAAGCAAGATTATTTTTTTTAACTTGCACTCTTTTGATCCGAAAATATGCATATGGAAATGAGGCACTGGAGACGTCTCTCTCTTTCAGTGTTTGTCCAAGAATAAAAAAAACTTCCAAAAGATACGGGAGGGGAGGTAAAAGCGTTCCTGTAAGGATCCGACACCCACTCAGGCCGCGTTAGCGCTTAGCCACCGCGCCTACTCACCTTGGATTCGCACCAGCTTGCATGTTGAGAAGCTTGGATGAAAAATTTGCTTTGTTTTTTCGTTTGTTGTTTTTGTTTATTACATAAAAACCCATCATGTTGCTCAGTTACTAAAGCACCAGCCAAAAGTTTGAGCGAGATGGCATTGCTTGCTTTTAATAATCCGTTGATCTAGATCCGTTGAAGGCATAATACTTTAAATAATAAATAATGCCATTAATAATAGATTAATGATAATATTCAAATTAGAAATAAATATGAATAAAGTTAATGGCAATATATAAATGTATTTTCAAAGCTTAAATACCAAAATAGAAATTCCCCCACCCCTGCAAACTCATAACCAATGCTTATTAGGTGCACCCACTGCTGACACAGCACTTAGTGGCACAGCAGCCATGCATGAGCCTAAGGTCCACATTCCCAATGCCAGGCATCATCTAGAGAGGTATAAAGCTCCCTAGCTTTACACTGTGGTGCATTCTGCTGCATGATGGAACTCCATCCATCCAATCTTTTGGCACGAGCTGGAGTGCCCGACCTCACTAATCCTTGCATGGCAGGATGCAATTAAATCTTCACAGCTATGTTCCAGTATTTAGGGTCAAGCAGCAAAGAGGAACTCCCTATTAATACTACAGCGAACATGAAGACAGCTGAGTGAATTCAGACCACTAAGATCAGCTCACCACTGTCCATGCAGGCCACAAGGACATAAAAAGGCCAAAACGGATCCGGGATCGGCGCACACAAGGCCTGATAAACACAAACCCCAGGCTGTGTGCTTCTCTGTGCTGCGTAATCAAATCCCCCTGTTAAATAAAGCGGGCGAAATGGAGCCGGTCCTCCACTAAAACACTGAAGCTAATGGCTTTGAGGAAAGCACTGTTGTCTTTTGTCTGAGAGACCCAATTAGCAGATAAAAGACAGTACACAGGGACTTCCATTTAGGAAGCGCAGGAGAAAAGCAAGCGGGGAAAGTGATTTTCGTGTATGCGTGCCTTTTCTTTTTTTCTCTCAGCTATGTGTCGTTATATTTTCATGATCCTCCCCTGAGGCTGTGCTCTCCAGCATCGGCCTGGTGCATTGTTACAGTTACCCTGAGCTTTGATATGCCTGAGAGCTTTAATTCATTATTTCTGCGTTTTCATATAACGCGGCCTGTGCGGCGTGTGTTTGTCAGGCGTATAGGTGCAGATGCTGGTGAAAATAATTCCGAATATAAGGTCATCGTGGGCGAAGGCGTTCTTGCATTCTCATGATGTTTTCACACCTTTAATAAATCTTCCGATCTCGGAGAAAAAAGGCACGGAGAGATGCTTGTTTTCAACACCCACATGTAAACGCCGCATTCATTCGCTCCACTTTTTCTTCTGTGGGTCAACTTAACTGGCCTCTGCTAGTTCCAGTAGTCTTCCTATGTGAGTAGCAGTACTTGACTGGGGTGAAGTATACAATGTCCAGCCCTGAAAAAAAAGGAAATGCCAGGGTCTTCAGCTATTCACCCTAGACATCTGCATCGGGCGCTGTAAAGGTAGAGCTCGGCTAATTAGCAGAGACTTCATTAGCAGTGATATGCTGTCAGTTGTTATAGAAACTAACATTGGCCAGATAAATGAGGGGGTAAGCTATCATATCTTATGTTTAAGATTCAATAATGCTTTCTTCCCTTTATTAATGGTAATAGGAGCTCGTTATAATTCTAATGCATTGGCTATGAAGAAGCTGGTGTTTGTCATGCCGTCGTGATGTCTTTGGGCCTAAATGCTTGCTGGCTACCTGTCCCAAAAGTAGAAGCTGTGGTCAGTGGCGTACAGTACCTTGCTGAATATCAGACTAGCATGTGGGTCTCTGCTATATGCCATTCATATGTGGGACAAGTCTATGTGTGTGTGTTTGTATGGGTAGGTGTGGGGTGAACTGGTGGTCATGGCCAAGCAGTTGTCCCTCAATGGGAGTGCCATCAGAAGGACAGTCGGGGCAGGGACACACATCTACTAGTCTGTCCATTGCTGCTATAACCTTCTCTCAACCTCTTCCTCTCTTCCTTTTTTCAGTGTTCGGAACGATTGCATAAGACTTTCCTTTGGTCACTGTATCCAGTGTGTTTCTGCTTTTACAGATCAGGACATTTCACCCACAGCAGGACATGCAGTGACTCACAGCCGGTGCAGTCAGCACAACCTACTGGACATAACGTATTTCAGCTGCACTGGAGGTCCTGCTCTCTGCTGCTGCACCACACTGCCCCCAAGTGCCTGACTCTGCACTCAGACCACATCTCGGCTGGAAAGTCTGGGCTCACTTACCATATTGGTATTATCTATTCATCTCATTACATCATATTGAAGTGATTTTACAAAAATCTACATCTACGTTTATCATTTTGGGTGTAACTGCATATCATCATTGTTACACAGGACTGCAATATTACAGTAATTTTAGATTTCATAATCTTTTATAATCTGCAACTCACTTGTAGGCAGTGTGAACCAGGGGCATCATTGGACCCAGCTTGTTGGAGCATTGGTGGTAAGAAGTCGAATTTATCCAGGATCACTGAGCAGAACTCCAGGACACGCCACACACGTTCCTTACAGGCCCTACATTCAGTTAGAGTCAAAAATTCAACAACACAACAGACAAGGTGATGATAGCTCTATACTGTACTATATGTACACTCATCACAAATAGTTGCACCCAGAAGGAAGTGTCGGGCTGCAAGGCTATTTGGAAGGAAGATAAAGGTTACCAGGAACAACAAATAATAATACATTTAAACTGATATGGAGAATATTTAATGAGCAGTATGGTGTTGGGTAGCCATGTTTGCTGATACAACATGCCAAACATCTCAGAATGGAGTTGTGGAGGTTCCTAATGGTGGACCTGTGATAATCCATCCAATGTAGCTTGAATGTTCTGACACAGTCTTCTGCCTTCTGGACATGTGACATGCTGACCACAGTGCCTTCAAACATTCATTTTTGTTGGTCGTCTCTACCAAGCCTCTTGCCACTGTTGCTGCCATTCTGAGTCACTCCATGACAGTCTGGCCCTACACCGTTCCAGTCTTTGACGAAGCTGATGTGATGTCAAGGGCAGTCATCGTAACAGTCTGCAGACATGCCTGCACTTTGTGCATGTGAGAGATTCTATCAGTTCTCCATGCCTGGTATAGGTCTTCTAGATACTTCATGTCACTGGTGTGTCTTCTGCTATCCACTGCCACCAACAGCAAGCTATGGTTATATCTGCACTGCTATGGCCCACAATGCATCGATAAGATCATCCCTTATCCCCCCTTACTGCTCCTGTTGCTTTCAATCTGTTCTCCGAGCCATACTTCATTAGCACAGGAAGCTACCAACATTACAGCACGAGTCAAAATGGAAAGCATGCTCAACAGGATAACCTTATTGATCAGTCAGGTACAGCATTAAGGCAAAAAGACCTGTCCTTCCTGGTGGACTTCTAAAAGTAGTGTACACACTTCACATTTACAAACCTGTAGAAGTAGTGTAAACAGTGTACAGACTTTTTAAATAGTGTAAAGATTATATAGACATTTACAAGCTTGTAGAGGTAGTGTAAACATTGTGTTAACATTTAAAAACCATAAAAATGAGTGTAAACAACATTTTCAAACCTTTAAACTGAGTGTGAACTTTTACAAACTGTTAAAGAGAGTGTATAAATTGACTTTCAAATGTAGTGTAAACTTTTACAAACATTTAAAAGATGCAAATATTGTGTGAACATTTACACTTATTAAGCTTATTACACTTATTTAAAAGTTTTAATTCTTTGTAACACAGACTACTGCGTTAAAAGCTAATCCTAATAAACAGACACTACTTTACTTAATTTACTTTAGTCTTTAAGTAAGTTTTTCAAAAACAGTTTAGTTTCAGTTCTCCAGGTTCCACTCCTTTCCTGGTTTTCCTGGTTCTCAACCAGTTGTCCCCAGAAACAAAAGAACAGAGCCAAACATACACAGTTCCTGAGTGTATGGAAGCTCTGATGTTATGAGAAGGTCCACTGCACTTTAGGAAATTCAGAATCCTGTTTTTGACCAGGACGTTTTCTGACTCTTATTGAAGTTATTTTTGTGGCTACGGTTCTTTTTTTTATTTTAGTAACAGTAACAGTACCTCTGTGGTGAAAACACCTAGCTCTAGTGCCTAGATGTCCAAAGTAGAGATGAGATTAATATCATGTGCATAATGTGTGGGCCTGTTATATAAATCTATTACATGGATGTTAGTCAAGTCAAGTCAAGTGGCTTTTATTGTCATTACAGCTCTGTACAAGAACACAGTGAAATGAAATTACGTATTTCCAGAACAGAACAAGGGTGCCACATGGAACAAAACGAGAACATAAAACAATACAGTACAGGACAGACTGCAGAGAGTGCAACGTGCCAGACAGTAAATACAATAAATATGACTCCGCACACTCAGTAGTGGTAATGAGTGTAAGGTGTATAGATATTTACAGGCAGGTATTGGTAATAAGGTGTATAGATATTTACAGGTAGGTATTGGTAATAAGGTGTATAGATATTTACAGGTAGGTATTGGTAATAAGGTGCAGAGATATTTACAGGTAGGTATTGGTAATAAGGTGTATAGATATTTACAGGTAGGTATTGGTAATAAGGTGTATAGATATTTAACAGGTAGGTATTGGTAAGAAGGTGTATAGATATGTACAGGTAGGTATTGGTAATAAGGTTTATAGATATTTACAGGTAGGTATTGGTAATAAGGTGTATAGATATTTACAGGTAAGTATTGGTAAGAAGGTGTATAGATATTTACAGGTAGGTATTGGTAAGAAGGTGTATAGATATTTACAGGTAGGTGTTGGTAATAAGGTGCAGAGATATTTACAGGTAGGTATTGGTAATAAGGTGTATAGATATTTACAGGTAGGTATTGGTAATAAGGTGCAGAGATATTTACAGGTAGGTATTGGTAAGAAGGTGTATAGATATTTACAGGTAGGTATTGGTAATAAGGTGCAGAGATATTTACAGGTAGGTATTGGTAATAAGGTGCAGAGATATTTACAGGTAGGTATTGGTAATAAGGTGCAGAGATATTTACAGGTAGGTATTGGTAATAAGGTGCAGAGATATTTACAGGTAGGTATTGGTAATGGATATTTAATGGTAGGAAGGTTGCAGAGAGATATTTACAGGTAGGTATTGGTAATAAGGTGCAGAGATATTTACAGGTAGGTGTTGGTAATAAGGTGCAGAGATATTTACAGGTAGGTATTGGTAATAAGGTGTATAGATATTTACAGGTAGGTATTGGTAATAAGGTGCAGAGATATTTACAGGTAGGCTTTGGTAATAAGGTGCAGAGATATTTACAGGTAGGTATTGGTAATAAGGTGCAGAGATATTTACAGGTAGGTATTGGTAATAAGGTGCAGAGATATTTACAGGCAGGTATTGGTAATAAGGTGCAGAGATATTTACAGGCAGGTATTGGTAATAAGGTGCAGAGATATTTACAGGTAGGTAAAAAGGGTATGAGAATTGGTAATAAGGTGCAGAGATATTTACAGGCAGGTATTGGTAATAAGGTGCAGAGATATTTACAGGTAGGTATTGGTAATAAGGTGCAGAGATATTTACAGGTAGGTATTGGTAATAAGGTGCAGAGATATTTACAGGTAGGTATTGGTAATAAGGTGCAGAGATATTTACAGGTAGGTATTGGTAATAAGGTGCAGAGATATTTACAGGTAGGTATTGGTAATAAGGTGCAGAGATATTTACAGGTAGGTATTGGTAATAAGGTGCAGAGATATTTACAGGCAGGTATTGGTAATAAGGTGCAGAGATATTTACAGGCAGGTATGGTATTGGGTACATAAGGTGGCAGGTGCAGAGATATTTACAGGTAGGTATTGGTAATAAGGTGCAGAGATATTTACAGGTAGGTAATTGGTAATACGGGTCATCGAGGTATTTTACAGGTATTGGTAATAAGGTGCAGAGATATTTACAGGTAGGTATTGGTAATAAGATGCAGAGATATTTACAGGCAGGTATTGGTAAGAAGGTGTATAGATATTTACAGGTAGGTATTGGTAATAAGGTGCAGAGATATTTACAGGTAGGTATTGGTAAGAAGGTGTATAGATATTTACAGGTAGGTATTGGTAATAAGGTGTATAGATATTTACAGGCAGGTATTGGTAATAAGGTGCAGAGATATTTACAGGCAGGTATTGGTAATAAGGTGCAGAGATATTTACAGGCAGGTATTGGTAATAAGGTGCAGAGATATTTAGAGGTAGGTATTGGTAATAAGGTGCAGAGATATTTACAGGCAGGTATTGGTAATAAGGTGTATAGATATTTACAGGTAGGTATTGGTAATAAGGTGCAGAGATATTTACAGGCAGGTATTGGTAATAAGGTGCAGAGATATTTACAGGTAGGTATTGGTAATAAGGTGCAGAGATATTTACAGGCAGGTATTGGTAATAAGGTGCAGAGATATTTACAGGCAGGTATTGGTAATAAGGTGCATAGAAATTTAACATGCTGTAACGTATATGCAGACAGCATACATCACACATGAAACATGAATCACAGCACTGAGGTAGTGAAGTGTGGAATGTATAAATATGATAAATAGGACTCAGACAGATTTAAAATGCTAGGGGTCGTGGTTATGGGAGGGGTTTAGTTCAGTTACTGTTGTTTAGAAATCTGACTGCAAACCAGGAAAACCAGGAAAGGAGTGGAACTTGGAGAACTGAAACTTGATTGTTCTTGAAAAAACCCAGAAAGGTACAAATCTCTAAAAACTTATTTAAAGACGAAAGTAAATTAAGTAAAGTAGTGTCTGTTACTTATGATCAGCTTTTGAAGCAATAGTCCGTGTTACAAAGAATTCAAACTTTTATGTTTGATAAGTGTAAATAAGTGTAAATAAGTGTAATAAGCTTAATAAGTGTAGATGTTCACACTACCTTTTAAAAGTTTATAAATATTTGCAGTACCTTTGCAGTCAGACGTCCCCTGGGAGCTTTTCTAAAGGAATACATGGAAGTTTGTGTAGCAATTGTTTAGTTCTGCAGCTTTTATTACGTAATTGTTTCTTTAATCTTTTACTACAGACTTATTATTCACCACTATGAATGAATCCAGTAAGTACCACGGCATTATTATGTAAGTTATGTGGTTATGAGAATCAAAGGGTGGGCCCACATGCAGACCCTTAGATTTTAAAGTTAGTGTTAGAGGAAAGACTACACCTCCGATGATGGGAAGCCAATGATGGGTCAAATCCAAAGAAATGAAGCTTTTCCCATGAAATGTTGTTTAGTAGTAGGAGGAGTAACACGGTGTCCCTGTGGGAGAATTGCTGTCTAGTGAGTCATACTGGCGTAACACTGAAGAGGGACAAACAACAACCTGTACGTAAGCACATGAACACTGTATCACACCCAATCCCCAGACACACACTATAGCTATGTTCCAAATGCTAGGCTGCAGCAGAGGACGCTAGGTCCTTAGTACTGCCCTGTGAAGCCTCCTGGTTTGAATCACATAATGCAAAACAGAGCCTTCTACCGAGGCTGCTTTGGCCTCTGAACGCTAAAGAAATAGCATCCAACACATTTTACTGGTCCTCCATAAACAATACGGCAAACACGGTTTCATCAGCACATCTAATGTGTCCTAAGGTATCCAGACACTCCTTCTAATTAGTTAGAGCTCTTCATAGAAAAGCACTGGCAATGAGCCTAATGCCACCATGCCCAACGCCAAGCATCCGCTGGAGGGGTATAAAGCCCTCCTGCATTGGGCTGTGGAGCAGTGCAACCGTGTTCTCTGAAATGACGGAGCTCCTGCTAATATCTTTCCGACGAGTTGGAGCAGTGTCTGTGATCATCCAACATCAGTACCTGACCTCACGAGTCCTCTTGTTACAGAATCCAATCAAATCCTCACAGAAGTGTTCCAACAATTCTTGCAAAGCCCTGACAGAAGAGTAGAGGTTGTTACTGCTGCAAAGGGCCCAAACACCTGACTAGAAATTTACCAGCCATTTACTTTGTATGGCATATAGTTTGTAGCCACCTTCTCATCCAATGAAGAGTCTACATTATCCATGTATCCACAAATTACACACTAAATGTAATACAAAGTAAGCGCCTGGTAAATTGCTAGTTGCTAAACTGTGACGCTGAACAGGACTAGCAGATATTCATGTCTCTAGGACCAAATTTAAACAGTGATTTCAAACTTCTGAAAATGTAGGGCACTTGTAGCCAGAAGGTTTTGTGAGCAGCTGCAGTTCTGCAATTCTGCAATACAGCACAGTAATACAATACATTAATGAGGGAGGTGCGGTGTGGACAGAAGTAGGTAGAAGTGTAAGTATATAAGTGTTGTAGGCTTGTTAAATTCAAACGGTAGTTTTTAACTCTATATCGCAGAGCTTTAATGTTTAACTTTTGATATTCGGTTGCTTTACTATTTTACAGGCTTACACTATGGCTCAACGATTTAAGCAAACTGTAGAAACTTGGAAATATTCGCATAAATGTCAGAATGTCTTAGTGTTTGTTAAGTCTGGCATACACTGGCGACTTAGTGGACTTCACAGGCTTGTGTAAAGTTCTCTGATACTACAAATCAGATTCCAAATCCATCTAGGAGTCAACAGAATGAACAAGACTTGTGGTATGGACATGTGGAGTTAATATGAAGGACTTATCAACTCAATGTGACAGACTTACATTTGAGTTTGAAGAGACAATAATGCAGAATCTCGAATATGTTTATTTTAATTTTAGTTCTCATAGATACTTTGGCTTGTTTTTTCATGTACTCTGTTGGGCTGCATTGTATATGTTAGGGGACACAATATTAGAACCATGAACTGCAGTACATGTAACAGAACAACAGGGGGTGCCAGAGGACAGTAAAAATCAACAAAAAAATTCAAAAAATCTGTCAAAATCAGAAACAGCTGGGCCAGTATGGAAAAAATAATGCAGTGTTTCTTATATTTACTTGGCTTTGATATCACTGCAGACAGTGTGAACCCAAGATATTTCATATCTGGTCAACGTTATTTCATTCGTTACAACACAGAGTTACATTCACAAACGGCACTTACAACTTTACTGTGCAATACAGAAGCTTTATGTTAACCATGTCCAGAGACAGCGCCGACTTCTCTGGGTTCACAGCCATCTAGGATGAACCATCACACACTGGAAAAGTGTATTGGGGTCAGACGAATTAGTACTCCGAGTCTTTTCTGGAAGAAATGGATGCCATGTGCTCCAGACCAAAGACAAAAAGGACCGTCCAGACCGTTATCACAAAATCCAGGGTCTGTCATGGTGTGTTGTCAGTGCTCTTGGCGAAGTTTCATTGAGATCGTAGAGAAACTAATGCTGTCTTCATTTTAGGGACA
>JAMWET010002489.1:42500-102500 GCA_024036415.1 Prochilodus magdalenae
GTGTGAGAGAGTAGGGGAGGAGAAAGAGAGACAGAACATAGTGGGAATCATGCCGGATGAAGAATAAACGCCAGCAATGTCCTCATGCAAATAAATAACAAGCCTCCAAACACTGATTAGAATGCAAGTCAGTATACACATCCGTGAGTGTGAGAGGGCTACACAAAACAGTCTGCTAAACTTCCCCCTTCTCCCCCATCAAGCTTGTGTTGGGGGATAAATAACTTGTCACCCCCCTCCCCACCCTCCACCCTATCCCTCCATGTGGAAGGAGCGAGTGTGTGTTTGTGTTTCAGCTCAGGAATGCCAAAGGGTTTGGAGAAGAAGGAGGGGAAAGGGGGATCCTGTTATGCTGTACATACCCTAAAGTTAAATTACTGGAACTGTCCGGGGAATAGTCACTCGGTATCTGTGGTGCTCTCCTGCCGTGTAGAGTTTTGGCATGTGTCCTACAGCTCATACTGAAAACAGGGCTCTGTGATGACACCGCCATTTCTGAAGATCAGGAGACCCTCAGCAACATTCTACTAGGGATGTCCCATTCTACAAGGGATGTCCCCAAGGTTTGGGGATGGGGATAACACCACTACCTGCCAGGGTGCATTGACCTAAGGGTGCATTGACCTAAGCCTACGTTGGACTAGCTGTAATACAATTAAACTTGAAAGTCATTCAGGATAAGAATATCACTGAATGCCATACATGTAAATGTCCCCTGCACGTCCCACTTATGGTAATCTGTATGCAGAAATAGAAAAACTTAAACAAGAATCCACCCTTTATTTATTTAATTTTTTTTTCATTTATTTATTTAATTTATTTATTTATTATATTTTCATTTTTATTTATTATTATTAATTTAAGTTATCAATTATTCAGGGAAATGTCACATGGTGTAGATGAGGGGAGCTCAGACGTAGGATAAGGATCCATAGGGATGTTTTAATGGCGAAAGGAACACAAAACAGGAAAAAATACGAAACCCAAAAGTGTCAAAAACCACAAACACAAAAGTCCAAAAACCACAAAGCTCAGAAGACACTCCAAAAGATAAAGTCCAAAGCACAAACAAAAACACAAATCAAGAAGGTCAAAAGGTACTCAGAAGTCAGGAGCCATCTCACACAACCACAAACCACTCTTCAAAGGCCAAAAGTACCATAAGATGACATTGGTCAATGCTCCACAAACCTAAAGGTGAGGGAAGGGCCTTTTAAAGGGAAGGTAATTCTTGAATTTCCCTTTGGATTCAATAAAGTATCTATCTATCTATCTATCTATCTATCTATCTATCTATCTATCTATCTATCTATCTATCTATCTATCTAGCTAGCTAATGACAGTGGAGATTGGATGCAGGTGAGAGGGGCAGGGGTGGAAAAGTACTGGAGCATTGACTACATCCAATAATGTGAATGCAGGTCGCCATAAGCTTTGCACTAACAAACTACTAGAATCCTGCAGGGAAGCTATCACAAGTTAGCCTGGCCGTAAAGGTGTTTTCTACCTTTATAGCCTGCTTTAAAGACCTAGCTCGAACAGCCTTGCTTCCCCACTGCCTGGTCCTCATGTAGAAGACCCTCTCAAAAAATAAAACTTTCCTCTCATTTTTCTGTCCCTGTTTGTTGTTAGCATGCCCTCACCACACGGCCTGCGCTGAATGACACACCACACACTTTCAGAAATTAACCATCAACCAGGACCTCCAATCCTCAAAACCTTGCTGGGGCTTCTCACGCACTGCTACACTGAAAGAGCAAGCGGGAGTTTCTCGCATGCTACATGTAAACAAACATGCCGGATGAGAGCGAAGCCACTGCTATGAGTGCTTTCTGCTCAGACCCAGCCAAGAAAAGGATGTGGAGGAAGCATACAAAACATTATCAGGGCTCTCATGCTGTTACCACAACTCCACAAGCTTATCCTCTTTCTGAGTTACCAACCTTGCTCACAATTTAGCCGCCATGCTTTCTTCCTTCATGCACACTGATAAGTTCCATTTAGCTCGGCCATCAGGGGTTAACTGTCATTTTAGGCATGACATGTCGCATTTCAAACCAGATTTATAAATATTAAACATTCTTCCAATTCATAATTCATGATCAGGGTGGCTCTGACTGTCCCGGGAAACAATTGGAGGACTAAAGATTGGATTATAGACACCCCACACTACAGGATAATCTGGGTGTCCTGACTGTCCTTATGTTGTGCAGGACTATGTGCATAGTTAAAAAATACTACATAAATTACTTTTAAATTTACATAAAAATATCAACAGCAAGATCCACAAAACAAGAGTGTATCCAAAACATACACTGGAACTTTGTATACAATTCATCGTAAATAAATAAATCATAAATAATATACCTGTTCTTAATAATATACGGTTTTCTACTTACTAATGCAGTATGTGGGTACAGATTGAAATTTTAATATCTGTACATCTGACTCACTTTTCTACATGAACTGACTTTCAGGAGTCACTGTTGGCTCTCTAGATAGCCTTCCACTAGTTAAAAACCTCCATGTAATGAAATATTCTCTAGTTATTACAGGTTTTTCCCAGAACCCTCCTCACCAGGGGTCATTTTTAACCTTGTTTTAAATGTAAACAGGTGAGAGAACTAAAGTGCAGTCAGACTAATAGGAAGCCGTGTTTGCCCAGCCTTTAAGTGATTCAGGACTTTCAGCTGAAGGCTGTTGAATTCATGCTGTTCTTCGGGCACTCATAGCTTGGCTGGGAAAGGCCTGGGTAGCTGAACGCTGTAACTCTAGACTCTGTGGAGAAGCTCTGAAAGCTGATCTTCCGCTGCTCCTGACCTGGCTACGACTGAGATAGCAACATGCCAAGTTCAATAAAACCTATCTTACAGAGCAGAGCCATGCTACACCCACACAGAATACCGGTCAACAGCTTGGACTGTCCTGCTGTTCACTTTAAAAAGCGATTTCCAGTGTGTAGCATGTTGCAGTCTGACTACAATAAATTCAGATTTTACAGTCTGACAGTAATAACTATGGATTATTTTAATAAATTATGAATGTGCACTATATATAGTGTTTACAGTGTGATGTTAATAAGTGTGCAGTGACTTCAGTCCTGTATGAATCTGCAGTGGGTGCAGTTTTAACTGTCTGACAATAATATTTGTAAAATATTTTTAACCCGGTATGAATCTGCAGTGTGTAGTTTTTACAGTCTGATAATAACTTTGGAATGAGTTTAATCCGGTAGGAATCTGTAGTATTTTAGTGTTTACACTCTGATGTTAACTATGATTTTGATCCAGTATGAATCTGCAGTAGTTAAACTGTTTACAGTCTGACAGTAATAATTTTGGTGTCATTTTAGACCAGTATGAATTTGCAGTGGGTGCAGTTTTTACAATCTGACAGTAATAATTATGGCGTGGTTTGGATCCAGTATGAATCTGCTGGGTGTTAAGTTTTTACAGTCTTACAGTAATAACTGTGGCGTGGTTTGGATCCAGTATGAATCTGCTGTGTGTTTAGCGTTTACAGTTTGTCAGTAATAATTATGGCGTGGTTTGGATCCAGTATGAATCTGCTGTGTGTTTAGCGTTTACAGTTTGACAGTAATAATTATGGCGTGGTTTGGATCCAGTATGAATCTGCTGTGTGTTTAGCGTTTACAGTTTGACAGTAATAATTATGGCGTGGTTTGGATCCAGTATGAATGAAGCGTTTACAGTTTGTCAGTAATAATTATGGCGTGGTTTGGATCCAGTATAAATCTGCTGTGTGTTTAGCGTTTACAGTTTGACAGTAATAATTATGGCGTGGTTTGGATCCAGTATGAATCTGCTGTGTGTTTAGTGTTTACAGTTTGTCAGTAATAATTATGGCGTGGTTTGGATCCAGTATGAATCTGCTGTGTGTTTAGTGTTTACAGTTTGACAGTAATAATTATGGCGTGGTTTGGATCCAGTATGAATCTGCTGTGTGTTTAGTGTTTACAGTTTGACAGTAATAATTATGGCGTGGTTTGGATCCAGTATGAATCCGCTGTGTGTTTAGTGTTTACAGTCTTACAGTAATAATTATGGCGTGGTTTGGATCCAGTATGAATCTGCTGTGTGTTTAGCATTTACAGTTTGACAGTAATAATTATGGCGTGGTTTGGATCCAGTATGAATCCGCTGTGTGTTTAGCGTTTACAGTTTGTCAGTAATAATTATGGCGTGGTTTGGATCCAGTATGAATCTGCTGTGTGTTTAGCGTTTACAGTTTGTCAGTAATAATTATGGCGTGGTTTGGATCCAGTATAAATCTGCTGTGTGTTTAGTACAGTAATAACTGTGGTGTGGTTTTAATCCGGTGTGAATGATGGAAGATGGAGGAAATCAGTCTTCAGTATTTCACTGAATCCGGAGGTTACAGGTAATAGTAGTCCAGTTCAGATCCACTTTATGCTTATAGGATAACAAAACCTGCTAATACACTTAACCATGCTGTGTACTGATACAGAATGTGTCCTGTGGTGTTCTGTTCCATTGGCAATGCTTTTGTATAGGGACAATACAAGCTGTGTGCGTGCAACTAGCGGCTGTGTCAGGAGGAGGAGGGTTCAGTCTTTTGGCTGGTGGCTGAGGTATGTAAATGCACCGCATACTCATGCGCTCGGGTAATGACTAGCACACCGTGGTGCAGTGTGAAATGGCTGTGGCAGGCTGTAAACGTGTGCAGGGGCATTAACGATGGTAATTGAGAGAAAATTGCAGAGTTAGAGGTTTTCGCTCTGAGTGCTGCTGCACTGCGGTGCTGGCATAAGAACATGATTTACCCAGCAAAGTCATCCAGACAAACACTCTCAGGTTTGTTTTTGTGTCACGAGTGTTTCAAACTTTTCTCTCAGAATTTGGGCAATGTTTATGGTGTCAGGGGAAATATTTAGTTTGTTGGGCAAAAGGGTAAAATTCAGATCATCAATTTTTGTTTTACTACTATAACTATAATACTGTCTCATATCTTCTCTTGCAATAATTAACATCTTTACTTATCACATACTGTATTTTTCAACAGCCTTAAATATTGTTGCTAATAAAGATATATCAACGTAACGGTTTTATTTTCTGTTTATGACTGTTGCTTATGTTCAGATGCATCTACGGTTTGTCAATTTGAGCTCAAGTTAAAAAATAAAACCTCCTCTATTCTGTCCAGTACTCTTGAAGCCAGTTTATTACGGTTTGGCCAAGAAATTTCATATTCTAAATTCTGGTCAAGTAAAATCAAGTACAGTTTTTATTGTCATTATATTTTACTTTCATACATAGAAGCAAAAATCTCATGGCCTCATTGTCGCACATTGTACTGGCCTACATAGAGCGCAGATACGCTACAGCATGAACCCATCTCTTTCTGTGCCCCTGTAGAATGTAAAGAAGGCGATGGGCGGGGCAGTTTTGCTCTCTTCACCCTAAATCATCCTAAATTCTCTCAACATCCTCAGGGTGTTTGGTCCCCAGAAAGAACTAAATACACACACACACACACAAACATACATATACACACACACACAAGCCTCTAGCATGTACCCCACAGCAGCTTTCACAGGCAGCAACCTGAGAGCTATGAGAACCTCGTATAAAAGCACTCCAATAAAGAATTCGATTAAATCCCCCTTTCTCTTTCCCTCTTAGTTTACCTCTCACACTTCAGAGTTCTCTCACTCTCTGTTCCTTCTCTCTCTTTCGTTCTCACTGTCTCGCATATTACATCGCTGACTACTCCACCGCATGCACAACAGCTTATTAACCAACATCTTCTAAATCTAATACATTCCAGGCCTACATCCCAGGGGTATATCAGTTTAAACAATGGAAGGGCATGGAAATAAGCAGGGCCTCCACAGATTGCTGAGATTTGATGTGTGAAGATGATTTAAGATATGAGGGGCTGTAGAACCAGACTCGTCCTGCCAGCATGGTGGAGTTCAAGAGCGAGGAACACCCACATGAGAAATTAAAGCGAAGCCTGAAAGACTTCAGAGCTCTTTCTCCTTGGCTATAGACAGGTTCACAATTTCAGAGAGTTTACAGGAATAGTAGACCCCCTGCTTTGCTTGGAGGGGCTTGGTTTTGTACATGTTTGAGACAACAATGTCCTGACTACGAGAAAGCACTTCATCAGACAGCGTAGTGGCTAACACCAAAGTGAGATTTTTACTTTGTGCCTCATATGATCACACGAGTTCCTTCCTACACTGTATATGAAATTCATGATGGATGGACCAACCAAAATGGCCCCAACTGCTTGGAACATCAGGTTCCATTGACTTCCAATCAAATTATAGGATGTTTTTTGCCTCCTATAATTTGCCATTTTAGAGATACCTGTTTTTCTTTGGACAGCGATGATATAATTATTCTCTCACTACATTACCCAGCATACATTGCACATATGTATCATAAAAGACAGCCACATCGGCAGATAAAGAAATCCACTAGGTAATGGTTCGTCCTGCACCCTGTGTTGTGTTATTCCTGAGAGATCTGTGATCTCAGTGGGATTAACCTGATTAAATAAAGGTTGCTGCTGAATGTAAACCCCCACCCCACCCCCCTGGATCTAATAATTTCAGTTTTGCAATTAGACAGCATAACATCATCTAGTAAAAGAATAATATGGATTCTATGCATTCTAAATTCTCTGTGGATACGTATCACATATCCCACCAAGACAGGAATACATGTAGGCTGGTGTGTGTGTGTATTGTGATCCACTACTGGGTCCTGGCTTGTATTCCTTGACCTGTAGGAAGCGTGTCGTATTTCAGCTGGGCTGTTCTGGGATAAAGCCGCATATTGTGATAGCTAATCCACTGAAACAATCATGATTCACACAACTGTGGGAGTCCCTCAGCCGTCCACAGCAGGCTCAAACACACCTCTTCACTGTAAGCCCCTAACAAGCACACTATTCATTCAACACACCTGCGAAGAGCACTGGACCAAAAGTGTTCAGCGTCCAGTTCAAATGACAGGTCGCAATATTCTGAGAAAGTTCCATGTTTCTTTGTTATTCCTGGTACATCCATTTACAGTTCAGGCTACCTGATCGCAGTAGCACTTAGCAGACACACAGAGCTGTACGGAACAGAACAGCTCCCTTTAAACAGTTTTCATTCAGAATGAACTGGTGTGACTTTAAGGAATGGTCAGTGTGGACATTTAGTCCACACGTCTAGGGGTTGCACAGACTAATTGACTGGTCAACTTACGGTTTAGCGATCCCGCTTAAATTTAGGATTGATTGTTGGTGATCACAAAATGTGGCCCTAACAACATGGATGCCTCAGAGAAGATGACAGGTGGAAAGGCTGATGATTTCTGGGTCCGTCTCTCCTGTTGGGTACAAATCATTTGTGAGACGGCTTTATTTATGACATCAGCAGCGACTGAATTGGCTTTCTTTACCTGACTGGCAACTCTGTCATCTAATCCCTAAACACTGCTAGTGAAATGTTCCTATTGTGTGTTCTCTTCTTATTTAATAGATATATTTGCTATATGAATTCTATTATCCGTATTTCAGTTTAAATGAAAAGTAGAATTTAAACTTTAAACATGAATTTAATAAGTTCTTAGTTTTAGTATGTCCCTCTTTTGCTTTAAGGACTCACTGAAGCTAACACAGACTCTACAAGCTAGCGCAGATGTGTCGATGAGCAGATATATTCCACCTGGAAGTCATTTGAACATGCGATTCAGTGGAAGAAAGTGAGTATTGAAAGTGGTAGTGGCCTTGAAATTGGTTAGACTCTTTAACATGTCATTTTAATTGTAGTTAGAGATGCTTGGATCCCACTGTAGATGCTTAAGAACTGACAAAGCAGGCATATTGGCCAATATGTAGTGAACACAAAACTCATTCTGGAAACAGTGATTACATGAATCAAACCAGGACAATCTTTCAGTCCCGTGACAGCCAATGGAGCTGATTATGCTAACACTAGCTTAATAGGCTAATAGCTTTGCTCAAACACACCACAGAACAGATTAGATTAGGTCTTTCTGTCACTCCACCACCCACCACTCGACTTCACTGCCTCAGTTATTAGTCTATATGTAGGTTTCTCTCGATGCTTACATTAATTGAGAATTTGTGAGTCGCAATCAAACCACAGACATTATAAAGGAGTTAAAACCGGAGAAGAGGAATCGATTCCAAAATAGTTTAGGACTCCGACCGTCTGGGAGTCGGGATGGACTGGAATGAACAGACGCAGAGGCGTGTGTGATGCAGGTAAAGAGTTTGAGTACTTTAATTTATTGACCAGGTTATATGATATGCCAGTGCTGACAACCAACCACTCTTAGCACAAACTCCATATAGGCACACTACATAATTGTAGATTTACAGACTCTATACATTATAAGGTGACTGAATGTCCCCTTTTTACCGGGACATTCCCCATTTTTGGTGGCCTGTCCCCGGCTGGAGTGGTCCCTGTAAATGTCCCCATTATTAACTGTGAATAAAAACTCAATGGAAAGTCCTAAAAAAGACCCAGCAGCAGAGTCGGCCCTTCCATTCTGTGTTCTTCCACTGTAATTGGTTTGAGGGATATTTTGACAGAGGCGTGTGCAATGCGGAGTTTGAGTAGCGTGAGTTTGTTTAATTAGCAGATTATATGACGTGCCAATCCTGTTTACCAACTGCTGAAAGTACAAACTGTAGTCTGTAGTCCATCTGTTTCTCTGTACACATTGTTATCCCCCTTTCACCCTGTTCTTTAACGGCCAGGACCACCACAGAGGAGGTATTAATTGGGTGGTGGATCATTCTCAGCACTGATAGAGACTCCAGAGAGAAATTCAGACATCCAGTAGCACAGATAAAGACCAAGATACAATATAAAGTATGAAAATAGATGTTCTTCTCCTGTTGGTTCTGTCTTTCTCGTCTCATCCGGGTTCGTCCTGAGGAGGTTGGGTTCCGCCCTTGAGCCTGGTCCCTCTCGAGGTTTCTTCCTTACTCAAGGGAGTTTTTCCTCGCCACTGTTGCCTCAGGCTTGCTCAAGGGGGGCTTGGACCCGGTTTTTCCCCACCCCCCTCCCTCAAATGTCTGTACATTAACTTTGTGGGTTTTTTTTCTTTCCTTATATACTTTATTCTTATATACAACAAACTGATTTTGTGTGAAGCTGCTTTGAGACAACGTTGGTTGTAAAAAGCGCTATACAAATAAACATTAATTGATTGATAGATTGACTTAGTGTCTGTGTAATGAAGGTAGTGGTATACCATTTGCTGTGCATATTGAGACGATGACTGATGTCAACCATATAGACAGTGCAAATTGAGAACATGGCTGTTGTCAGCCATACAGACAGTGCAAGTATGCAGTAATATAAATAATTTAGCAGTGCAGGATATGTAAACAGTAGTACAGAACGGTAGAATAATACAATAAAATTAGAAATAGGAATAGAAAAATAGAGATAGAAGTAGAAATAGAAATAGAAGCTGAGGTAGTGGTGGTATGTTAGGTGTGTGTTGTGCTGGTAGAGGGATTGAACACAGTTGTGTAAGTAAGCATTAAGTTACAGGGGAGGTACTGTAAAACAGTCAGGAAGCTTGTTTCAGGGAAAGATATATATAGAAAGGAGAATATTGTGTTTGTACAGGTTATGGGTGATTTGGGATTAGTTATCCATAAAATTCCCAAATAAATCTATAAAACCAACTTATTTACATCTTTACTTTTACTTTTGATATTCCAGTTCAATTTACCATGAACTGCTTTCATACTTTCAGTCACTTTCACTTTCTTGCAAGCACTTTCCTAGAAGAACATTTCTGTTTTAACTAAAGTAAAGGCCTTCAGTATTTTTGCCAAAAACAAGAGTGGAGAAGCCCTATCCAGAGCCAGATTCCAGGTCTGGCAGGCTGTTTGGAAGAGAGAGAAGGAAGGAGAGAGGGAGCGGTTTGAGGGGGAGAATGCTGGAATGGACTGAGTGAGTGACTGAATTCCCTTTGGAGCGATGGCCCACTCGTTCTTTCGCCACTCCTGTTTTGATTATGAAGTACATGGATGCTCATCATGAGTATTAAATCTGGGGAAAATGGATTCAAATACATTTTTCTTTTTTTTTTTTATTCAAATGAACAAAATTCCTGCTAATACTCAAATAAAAACTTATTATGCCATGATGAGAAGTCAGGCCATCTTAGGTTGTGTTTTAACTGATATCAACTTATTCTGTTCCAGTTTTGCTCCAGATACCAACTTCATATTTAATAGAGCTGTTAATTGAAATACGCGCTTTTTAACTGTATAAATTATAGAGTGAGCAGATGTCCTTCTCTGCAGAGTTTTATAGTATAGCTTGTCAGACAGAAACAGCATTATTATTATTTTTAGAATCTAGAATTCAGTTTAGATTCACTTCATAACAGTGTATGTACAGTCTGAAATGTCATGCTGGATTTGTCTTCTGGAAACAACAATATATTTTCCATAATTAGTAAATAAACTGACTGAAGCCTAAAGCCTGGCTAATCTACTGGCCATAAATGTTTCTGTCAGTGCAGCTAACAGATCTGCCAGCAGTCCAGACCACCTGAGTCAGGCCCATGTACAGGCACGTCTGTTTCTCTGAGGCATACAGGATGCCTAAGTCTTCTTGCTGTGCCCCCCAGCAGAAAATGAACACCCCCACCCATAATAGTGAGGACAGGCACATGATTATTAGGATTAAGATATGATTATTATTATTATAGATGATTATTTTGCAACAATTATTCTGTTGTATTTTGAGACGTTTTATACAGGGGGAACTTGTTGTACACTGGCAGCAGCTAAACAGTAAAACGCGCCTATCTAGTCTCTCATGGTCGATTTCACCCGCGGACTCCAATTCCCAGAACTCCTCTGCTGATCATGTGACTTTCCGCTTGCAGCGGGCAGCCAGTCCCAGATCGTCCTCACCCGAATTCTGATTGGATTCACCTGTGACTCCTTCACCCATAAAAACTGGCATTCTGACCTTCAGTTCGATCAGTGCCATAACCGAACCTTCTCGTCCCGAATTCTGATTGGATTCACCTGTGTTACTTCCTGTATAAACTGCTTATTCTGACTTCCTTCAGTTCGCCAGTGCGTTTGGAACCTTCTCGTCCTTCCTGTTGTTTTTGGTTTATATAGATTTGCTGCCATACTGTTTCAGTTCAGTGACTGAATTGCCGTTTCTCCTGACCTTTCTCTGTGTTCACGTCCCTGGATTGCGTTCTTTTTATACAACAACAAAATGCTCAAAATGAGAATTAAATCTGGGGGAAAATGTCAGATAAGTGAGAGATACATTTGTGGGGAAAAATATAGAGATGTAGTCATGGCAAAATTCAGAAATGACTTTCAAATACCAAAACTGAAGATGCCAGAGAGAAGATAATATATACAGTAGAATTTGTACATAAAAATATTGCCATTGTGTTCCAGCAATATTCTCCAGATAAAAACTTATATATTATATAGCTCATATGTTAATTGATAATACGATACTTTATCATATATTATATAAATTATAGAGTGAGTAGCCCGATGTCCTATATCTGCCAGGGTTTATATATATATTGTCAGATATAAACCAGAAATTATATATTAAATAGACTATATATCTATATATACTAGTATATAAGATTCATATTGCATACACATATGGATGTACAACGTATGAAAATGTCTATTACATATAAAATTAATATATATATTACAATATATATAAAATATTATTCCAAAATTATATATTAAACTATATACAAACAATATATAAAGCCTGGCTAATGTACTGGCCATAAATATTTTCTATCAGATGCAGCTTAACATATATGCCAAAAGTATGACCACCTGAGTGATTTTCCCATATACAGGCACGTATGTTTCATATATTGCATACATTTTTGCAATAACATCTGCCATTATTATGCCCCCCAGCAGAAAATGAACACCCCCACCCATAATAGTGAGGACAGATACATGATTATAAGGATTAAGATATGCCATTATTCTTTTTTTATATATTATTATTTATTTTGCAACAATTATTCTGTTGTATTTTGAGACGTTTTATACGGGGGGAACTTGTTGTACACTGGCAGCAGCTAAACAGTACGTTGAGTAAAAGCAGATACATTGACACGCGCCCATCTAGTCTCTCATGGGCGATTTCACCCGCGGACTCCAATTCCCAGAACCCCTCTGCTGATCATGTGACTTTCCGCTCGCAGCGGGCAGCCAATCCCAGATCGTCCTCACCCGAATTCTGATTGGATTCACCTGTGTTACTTCCTGTATAAACTGCTTATTCTGACTTCCTTTAGTTCGCCAGTGCGTAACCGAACCTTCTCTCCTCCTGTTGTTGTTTGGTTTATAGATTTTCTGCCTGTTTTCAGTTCAGTTGCTCCTGTTTGCCGTTTCTCCTGACCTTTCTCTGTGTTGGTGTTCACGTCCCTGGATTGCGTTCTTTTTATAGTAAACTGCCATACTTTCAAACGTAACCCATGTAATTACATACATGCTGGATCCATGGCGACTATCAGAATAAATTAGATGATAGAAGAGGAGTACAAATAATACAATATAAAGTAGAAATACATTTAGGAGGTGAGTGTGTGCAGAGATGAGAGAGTGTGACCATTGGAGGGAAAAAATAGAGAGTAGTCCAGGAGGTTGTGAAATGTACTGAGAAGTTGAACAGTCAGGGGACAAAAGATTTCTGAGTCAATGTACTGGAGCAGGACTGGGACAGCAGATTGCCACTGAATGTTGAGCAATTCCTCTGCCTGATGATCGTGCTGTGCAGAGGATGGTGAACATATGTCAAAACACATATGCAGCAGCTTGCTGAGGGCTCTCCTCTCTGCCTAGTATATAATTAATACTCCAGCTCTAGTCCCAGCACAGAACCAGCTTTCCTCACCAGCCTGTCGAGTAGTCGCAATTCCTCTTGGTTGATACTGCCATATAAATATACACCACAGCATTGAACGAGGACGCTGGCTACCACATATGACTTGATAGATACATCAGATAGGAGTTTTCATAGATTCCTGATAGATAAGTTGCCTCCTGAGGAAGTACAGTGTCTTGGCACATCTGTGCTTTCTGTAATTATTGCTCAGGTGTTTATTCTGACCAGTCCAGGCCTCTCGTCCAGGTGCACACCAAGGTAGCTAACTGGTGAACAATGTTTTATCCCCCTCACTCCTCCACATCAACCCCCTGATGGAGATTGGCTTCCTCGTAGGGCCAGCTACTACCAATATATATACATATACATTCTCTTGGTTTTGGTGATAGTTCAGCTTCAGATGGTTGCTATGCACCACTCCAGTGGAGTCCTCAAACAGGCTTCTGGACTCCCTCTACTGACAATACGCACACACCCCACGATTGATAGTAGTCATATTACTTTATTGCATGTGGCATAAATCCGAGTTCATTTTAGAAGATATACGAATATACAGGGTGAACAGGACTGGAGAGAGAACAGTAAAATAGTGGATTATACTGTGCTGCTGATCACCGTATATCAGAGGAGCGTCCCTGTGTCCTGGGTACATGCTGTGGTTCCTTAGTGGTACAAGGTAGTCACAGTGATCCAGATGGCCAGGTCAGCAATCCATCTTCATCAGCTTGTAAATCATATTTATAGGGGCTGGATGGTGTTGAAGGCACTGGAGAAGAGTCAAAGAAACATGACCCTACACAGCAGAACCCCCTTGTCCAGATGAGAGTGAGTTCTGTGCAGAGATAGAGGGTGCATCTTCCACTCCCACCTTCTCCCGGTACGCAAACTGCAGTGGGTCCTCTTGTGGACCCTGGGGGACAAAAGACTTTCTGAGTCTGTCTGTGGAGCAGGACTGAGGACAGGCAGTTGCCACTGATGAGCTTGGGTCTTCATCACGTGAGACGTCAAAGCAGACCGGCCTGTAGTCATTGTCTCCTTCGTGCAGCAGCTTGCTGAGGGACTGGAATGACTCCAGGTTAGTCCCAGCCCTGGAACCAGCTTTCCTCTCCGAGCCTGTCGAGTAGACCAGTGTTAAAAGACATGCTGATACTGCCTCCCCAACGTAAAGACACAGCATAGAAGACCTGCTGGTGGGGCTACCACAGACTGGGTAGAACATCAGCAGGAGTTTCTGGGGCACACTCTGTCTGGCCGCCTTCCTGGGGTGTAGTCTCCTCAGCTGCTTTCTCCCTGACTTGTTTCTGCCGTGACAGGCTGGGGGACAGTGGAAACGTGGGTGTTGCTAGGACCTGTCCTCCTGCTGATGATGGTGGTGAAGACTGAGATGGTGGTGAAGACTATGGGATGGTGGAGGTGAGGGTGATGGCAGGTGAACAAAAGGCGTTCTGACGGAGATGGTGAGTGTCAGGTGATGGTGGTGAAGGTGGACGGAGATGGTGGAGGTGAGGGTGATGGTGGAGGTGAACAACAGGGTGGTGAATGCTGCTGAGACCGGGTCGAGAGGAAGATGTGGTCTTCCGGTGAGGTAGTCAGTATCCAGGTTTGGCACCTCCCATCTTTGCATAGTCCTGGATGGTTTTTGTCTGTCCACATGACCCCCTCTACTGAGCTGCAACCCCCCTTGTCCTGTTGTTCTTGCATCCAGTGATGGTTTTCATTGCTCCCCAGACCTCCTTTTATGTTATCTTGCAGCTTCCTTTCCCACCTTCTTCCTGTACGCAAACTCCTTGGCCTCTTTAAGTCGGACCTTGAGTTCCCCTGTTCACGCTTCAGCTCTGTCCAGGACTTCATAATTCTGAACGCCCTCGGCCTGGTTTTGGTTGAGCCTTCTTCCTTGACGTCACTGGACGTAATCCAGGGCAGTTGTTTGGGAAGCACAGCTTACAGTCTTTGTAACAGCAACATCCATCAGCAAAAACTTGGTTTGTAGTCCGTAACACAGTTTCACCTCCCTCCCTCTCTATTCTGTGTGGGTGCTGTGCAGACGCTCCAGTCAAAGCTGTCCTTCAGATGACCAGGGTGGTGAAGGCTTCAGGAGACCAAACTCTGAATGAAGCGTGCTGAGTGGGCTGCCTCAGTACCAGTGGTTTGTACTGATGGCTGTAGGAAAACCAGGTTGTGGTCTGATTTCCCCAGCGGTGGCAGTACCTGTTCAGCCCTGTATGCATTCCCCTCACGTTAGCATACAGCAGGTGATGGTCCTGTTTTTTGGTAGGGGACAGTCACAAAATGCTTGGGGCAGAGGAATGGTACGTGATTAAAGTCACCAGAAATCACATAGAAATATATCTGAAAGGTAAAGTTAAATCTATTAGGTTAGGTTACTGTGGTTTAAGCACATACATAATAATCAATACCAGCTCAAATAGAGAAATGAAAAAGTGTAACTTTTATCTTTTTAAAAAAATAAATATGCCCAATTGTTACAAGTGGATATACATCATTTAAAAAAACACTGGATGTTGTTATTCAGTTCTCATGTATGTGAATAGAGAATACTCTAACACGCTGGCAACATGTCTGTTGTGTGGGCTGGCCCTTGCTAATTCCAGATTTCAGTTTAAATGTAAAGGAAGTGTGCTACTCATTCATCAGATGAAGCCTACTGGTGGTGTTCTGTCTTGTCGGGTCAAAAGGTGAGCAGCTTGAGGCCTGTGTGTGCGTGTCATGACCTTTTCACTGCAGCCTGACTAATGGCTTTCTACTACACCCAAGTGTATAGGTTTTACTGTCTCTTTTGTAGAGATGTTTAGGGTTAGTGCAAACGGTTTTACACAGCGTTTATCAGCAGAGACATCCAGCAGGCACGCACGCACACATTCTCTCCCCCAGCCATTCCCTTATACACACACACTGATCTGGAGATAACAGCTGTAATGGCCACGTCCAAACCCCCATAGAGTTTGTCCAGTCCTAGAAGTTATCCGAGCTGTTTGGGGAGAAAGGTTGTAATCACTCAACAGCTTGTCACACACACCAGCTCACACATACACACACCTCCAACCCTCCAAACACATGCGGTTGGCTGATTCCCTGCCATTTCAAATAGCGGTGTTGATTTAGTTTTCACACATTTCAGATTTCTTTTTAAAAAGTATGGTGGATGTGCTGATCTGAGGGGAGAAACTACACAGTGGTTTAAAGGCACTTTTTTCCCCAGCAGAAACATTAAAGGAGCAATATGTAAAAGTTGTGGTTTAAGGCATTGCAACGTTAAGTTAAACTAACAGAAGGATGTGAAGACCTAACACTTTTGACAGTGTTTCGGAGGCATCTATATATCAGGTTTCAAAAATATCTACAGAAATTAGCATGCTAGCCAGCTAGCCCCAGCCTGTTCTGTCTCTGTAATACAACTTTGTACCTCAGTAGGTGATTGTGAGCCACTGTAGTATCAAGTTTAGTCAGTTCAACATGAGAGGATGAGGAAATAACTACTAACTTCTTGTCAATCATGTTGAAGGTTCTGCTCATGGCTATTTTGGCAAGCCTTCGTTAAACTGGATGCTGCCCGCTGTTGGCACGCTGCCCATTTTTTGTACAACGTTTGTCAGCAATATTAATAGAAGCAAAACAAAAGTTAACAAACTCTGAAGAAGACTGGCAGGTAAACAGATGTTAATTGCTAACACTGAGGAGGAGGGGCTGTGCATGTGCTACAATAGGGGTAGACACCACAACTTCCTGGTGATGCGATGTCCCCTATTGTTTGGAGTATGAAGCTGATAGATTGGGTCATCTAACATCTAATGTTTTAACCCAGTGTTTAAAAATAGACAGCAATAACATCAATTTTTGCCTTTGTAAATATCGTAACATTCCAGAACTGTAACACATCAGTGCACTGTTACATCCTTTAGATATCAGCTGTGTACTCACTACCATGTGTGAGGCTCCTTTATTTCAGGGACTGGACTAAGATGAACTGGCATTAGGTCATGCTGTGTGGGCTCTGAAATGACAGGCTGAGGTTGTTTGCCACTAGAACAGGGCTCTGTCTGTCTTTCTGTCTATCTTTCTCTTTCACATTTACTCACATAGTTTTCACTTTCTATTTCCTTTCGATTTCAACATTTTGACTGCCCATGTGTAACTCGCAGAAGCTCAGAAACTCAGTGAGACATAGTAGAGGTACAATTTCTGTTTCCAGTTTAGGGTTTGGTGAAACACATTATTGATATAGTTTTATTATGTATGTATTATGGCCCTGTGGTTCTTGGGTCTGATGTTCGAAAAACTTTTTGTAGGAATGTGTTTTTTAATTTTTTTTATTCTGCACCTTTTCACACACCTACACATTTCCTGGTTGTTGTCATTTCATTTAGTTTTTTGGGGTGACAGCATTTGCATAATTGAGGATACAGTGGGTCCATGACACACAGCGTTCTGTGCAGACCCTCCAGGTAACCTCTTAGACCCCGTTGTGTCAAAATCAAAATTATGGAAGATCCCTAAAACAAACCTGTAATGACATTACGCTACCATGCCTCTTACAGACGTGCCCAGTCAAATTCAGGGAAATGTTGGTTTAGCCTTCGGCAAGCTTCTGTCTTTGGTATTCTTCACTTGCTAAGAATGCAGCACTGGTCTGGCTCAGGTTGGTGATATAACAAACTACGTCACCTAGTTGGTCCTTCATAGCCAAGCAATTTTAACAAAGCCCAGGGAAGCTCTAAAATACTGAAACATCCCAAAGTTAGACTGTATAGAGTAAATCAAGAGATCAGTCGTGTTCAAACTACAACCGTTATATATCAATTAATAGAAACACACAAACATAAACATATTGCCAATGTAGCTTAAAGCAACTAATCATCAACAGGGATATGCGTTCGAAGGCAAAACCACTTGGCAACTCATGGCCAATCACTAGACACATTAGAATTCCAGAGTCAGATAAAAACAAAGCAATTACAGCCTATAAAGACGAAGCCTTTTAGCCCACCAGGTGAAATCAGGGACAGGCTGTTTGTACTGTAAGATACTGAAGATTTCTGGGTTAGATCTTTGACAGAGTTGAAAAGGAATTCCACCAAATGCTCATATATAACTACAGTACAACCCAGACTACATCAATATGGACTTGCACAGGGTGGAAAGATGATGATGCTAACCCAAAAGCCCAGTGTGTGGAGTGAGGTTTCACTCCTTCAGCTGATGGCCTAAAACCATAACAGCACAGTCCAAGTATGCCCTGAGAGCCTGACTAGCTCCCTCCTAGCCAGACATGCTGCACAGAGTAAGAGGTTTTTTACGACTGCTGAGGAATTAGTGCTGCCGGCTGCCATAGTTCTGTGCTGCAAGACGAGTCAACTCATGTTAGCCCTTGGCAAAAAAAACCAAACAAAAAAAAAACAAATTTACATAAGTTTTTTTTTTTTTTTGTGGGCCATATGACTTTCTAGTGCTAAACAGGATGGCCTCCAGGTTGAAAAGGCTGGGAACCCCTGGTTTACACCACGGTGCAAATGTCTGAACAGTACCTACTAGACTGAGCAGAGTGCAATCAGCAGTGAAGTGAGAAGATCCTGAGAGTCGCGCAGCCAGGAATGTGATTGTGCTTGTCTTTTAGCATGCAGCTGCTTGTAGATCAGTCAGCGTAATTGGCTGCTCATGATGTCTAGCGCCTAAGGGGGGAAACGGCTTTTAAAAGCGGGTGGTCAGTGTTTGGATACTTACCCTATTTAGGCTACAACACACCTGTGTTCAAAAGCAGCTTATCGAAAATGGCTTGAAGGGGTAGACAGACGCCATGCAGTCCGCCACAACTTTGAGTAATACAGTCTGCTGGAGTAGTTTTCCACAAGCACGTACATGTGAACATGTTGGTGTCTGATACATATACCTGTCATTCCTGTAGTTATACTCACGGTTCTACCCGAAAACCTTCTAATAGTAATATAATAACACATAATTATGTGTACATATTATTTAATATTATCTATCTACTGTTTCCTGGCTATGAGATTCTGTACATCTAAAGGTTCCAGGGTTAAAGAGTCATGCTGAAGAAAGCTGATGCTCCAAATTTATTTTCAGCGCTGTGCACTCAAGCTACACTTAACAAGAAGTTAAATATGGAGAAGGTGAAGAGCTGTGTGGTAGGTAAAGCTAGCGCTACAGTGAGAACAGCAGAGAGAAGCAACAGACAGCTTCTTAGCTAACATTCCTCTCCTTCTTATTTCTCTTTTAACACCAGAAAAGCTATGTATTTTTTGTATTTAAGCCTCATCATTGGATTACTTGTCAGTAATCATCGAGTTGCACCGCTCTCTCACTCAAATAAAGCTGTGCTCGCACATTTACATTTACAGCGTTTAGCTGACGCTCTTATCCAGAGCAGCTTACAGGGTTAATCATATTAGAGGGAGGCCAGTGTAGTGTTAGGAGTCTTGCCCAAGGACTGTATTGGTGTTCTGTGAGCTATCTGATCAGAACGAGGGAAGGTTGGGAGCCTGTCAGTTCAGGACTGAAGTAAGTAGCTTGATATCTACCTAGCTAGCTAGCTCAATGTTTCCACGGTAAAAGGCAACACCAAACACAATGTGGAAAATCTACATGATACTGCAAGAAAAGAGCTGATGAATCAAAGAGCTGAATTCGCCAGGCAAGGCGGTTCTTATTGGTTATTTTTTGTAGTTAAGGCAAACTGTGCTACAACTGTCAAACTGATGCTGTCCTCTTTGTAAAAAAACTAGCTGAAATGGACATATTCTGTACCTCATGCAGAAACTTATTGTATGTATGTATGTAATAATTAATATATCGTCGCTGTCCAAAGAAAAACAAGTATCTCCAAAATGGCAACTTTACAGGAGAGGCCAAAAACCTTAATCAATTTTAATGTAAGTCAAAGGAACCAGACGTCTTTCCAAGCACTTCTGGGCCATTTCTGTTGGTCTATTCATCATGCAGATCTCACACAGTGTAAATGACAGCTGCTGTTTTCAAATGATGAATAAAAGTCAAAATGGACAAAAATGGAGATACATGTTTTTCATTGGACAGCGACGATATGCATATGTGTTTATACCGTCTCCGCTCTGTAGCACATGGTTAAATGTGACTGGTCTTTGGAAACCGTAAGCGTAGCGCTGTAGAGAATAGCTATCATGGATTTTGTTTGAATTTGAATTCTAAGTTTTATATTATATATTAATATTATATTACTTGAAACAATAAGCTACTGTATATATATGAGAATTCAAAGAGGTTATTCTCTTCTACACACACTTAAATAAGTTGGTGCACTTGACTTGCCCTGGATTGTTTTAGATTTTATGTAACTTTTTTTGCAAAAATGTTCTGTGTACTTAAAAAACTGATGCAGAATGTTTTTTTACAGTAAGGGATGAATTTCACAGAAAAAAAGGAAAACTCTGCTGTTACTATTATATGAAATTGACAGGTAAAAATAAGGCCCGGTGAGTTGGAAAGTGTTTTGGTCTCGGTATGGACATCTGCGTTCAGTAGCAGGTTCACCAGATGAAACAAGCGTACAGGTTGTTTGTATTGTAAGATCCTGAACTGAGGATTTCTGGGTTAGATCTCTGACAGAGTGTAAGGGGGGATTTTACCAGTTGATCTATCTAATAGTAGTAGATCTACATCTGTTTGATTAAATGGTTAAAATATAAATAAAAACATTCAGAGTGTTCTGGTGTGAACCGTCAGAGCTGATGATGATGCTGGTGATGATGAAGGTGGTAGGAATGTTAACAAGAGAGTGTCTACATAACTCATTTATAACGTCTCACATAAACACCGCATAACACATTCATGTATGTTTAAATCTGAAGGTTAATATAGAGTACTATGTCATTTTATTGAGAGAATTTTTTTTTTCAAAATAAAAGTCTCCATTTATTTTTTTAAAAAACTATTAATTTCCATAATATTAATTTCTATAGTCAGATGTCTCATGGGCCAGCAAAATAAAACTAACCTGGTTTAACCACTTTGGACAGAAAGATCTTTTTGTTTAGACTTTCATCTTATTTTGCACTTTGATATTGTTTCTCCTTTATACTCTTTGTCTTCTTTAAATATGCATTGGGCTAGAGGGCTCTTCAAACGGCCCAGTCACTGTTTAGGAACACTACTAATGTTTAAGACTCTTGGGGTTAAACGGCCATCTGTAGCGGCTTTAGTTTTATTGATGTTGTTCTTCACTTATGGCATTGGAGAAAGCACCTGTATAATTATACTAACAGTACTAATACACTTAATACAAAAATATATATTTGTTAAGTTTTCATTTTCAATGAAATGCCTCGTTTCTGGACAGGCATATTAAAATGGCCTGGCTATAATCCCTTTGGACATAAAGTGCCTAGGATTATTTTTATTTATATATATTTACATGTTATATATATATATATATATATATATAAATAAAAATAATCCTAGGCACTTTATGTCCAAAGGGATTATAGCCAGGCCATTTTAATATGCCTGTCCAGAAACGAGGCATTTCATTGAAAATTACAGTTTCTCAAAATAATAAATGAGGACTTTTATTTTTAAAACGTCTTTCAGTAAAAGGACCTGGTACTTCATATTCCTATCATGTACAGCATGTAGATTTGTGAATGTTGATTTAAATCATAGATGTGTTAGGAAGTGTTAATGTAAGCTGTTATGAATGTGTTACGCAGACACCCTTCATGTAAAGTGTTACCGCAACAACCAGGCGTTTAAAGTGTCAGCATTACATATGTAATCTCCAAAGACGTCTCTGGCTAGGAGGTCGCTGGGGGTTTTGGGTAGTTAATATGATGGCTCTATTTGTGTTGTAGACATCTTGACCCCTGAGTCCTATCACCACCACTGTGGAAAGACTACATGTCAGTAAGTGTGTTTATGATTCACTCTTTCACATCAACCACTCGATCTCAGTGATGAATTCCTGTGTTTTTCCCTGCCCTCCTTTATCCTTCCTTTTTTTTTTACCGTCACACCATGATGCTGCCGCTAAGGACACTCTCAATGGTGCATTCTCAGCATATGTTTACTCATATCTCCTTACGCACTCCAGGAGTGAGTCAGAATGACTCTGCTTCCCTCCAGAACAGTTCTCAGATATCAGGAGCAGGAATCTGAGGGCTCAAACAGGTTCTTAAATGGCCTGGGAAATTAACACCTCTCTCCTTTACCAGTGACTCTACTACTCTATTATTATTCTATACTCATAGAGGCCGTCTCCATGAGCTCCACCTTCCTTATGGCTACACTGTGTACTGTCCAAGCATATGTAAAGGTTAGGAAGCCCCCAGTCAGCTTACGGTTTCCTGATTTTCCAAGTGAAAATGTGGAATTCTGGACCATGCTTTCAGCATATGGCAGCTGCATGAGGTGGGATTATGTAATTGAGGGAGGGGAGAGCTTTGAGAACATGTGCTAGAGTTTTGGGCAGCCTCTGCTTGGAACTAGAGGGCTGGGCCCCTACGTATGTGCTGGACAGCGGTAGGACTGACAGATGGAACTTAGGAACAGGGTGGAGGAGGGGATTTCACAAACATCACATCACAGGAAACCAAGGAGAAATTTAGAGGGTGTTAGGAGGAGAGGCGGCAGGGTTTAGTCCTCCACCCAAATTTCAGTTATTCCATAACTCTGTTAAGTAAACACATGATGCACATGGTGCACAATTTCTATTTATTTGTCAGGTTTAACATATAAAATCTGTCACATTGTTGTTTAAAGTTCCATATCTACTGCTCAGGCCAGAGTTTATGTTTAATGGTTTATGTTAAACCCAGCCAATTAACAGCAGTGGTTCTAAAATCTGTAGAAGTCAGTTCTCTGTAGAGGACGTGTGAGCTCAACTAGACTTAGCTCATACTGTATGTTCCTGTACAGTATCAGCCGTGTCAAAACTGTCAACAGTGTGTAGTTCGTACGTTCACTGTGCTTAGGCTACAGTCTTGGACAACACCAGTGCACACAGTCCACCAGATCTTTGACTAGAAGTAGTTGGCCAGATCTTTACCAGACTTTAACATTGGTCATTGTTTTGTCTTATGGATTGTCCTCTAAACCACTGTTTTTGAAGCCATGGGTCACAACTCAGGTCATGGACATGTTTGTGCTGGTCCAACAAAAGATGCGTGTTAGCATTGTAGTGCTGGACAAAGGAGTAGTCAGATCTGTATACCTACAGAAACACCACTAACCACAAACCATCACCCAACCTAATAAACACCAACAGCACACAACACTATCACACAGCTTAACTAACAACCGCAGACATATATAACACAACTGTCTTTTCTAGCTGTCTCCTAAGAGCCTTGAGCCACACCTGCGGCAGCTCAAGCAAGGGGCTGGACTTCACAGCGTGTTTGCAAACTTGCCAAACACAATTACTACAATTACACAATTACACACACTTAAACTAAACCGTCAGGCAGCATAGGCTAAAAGCACACAGCCACTGCATTCTTGGAAAACATTTATTGACCAGTTTTATCTTGGTTGTGTGTTGACTTGATGAATTCAAGCAGTTTGCTTTGACATTTTGGCATAGCCAGCTGTAGCTCTGTGATGATGTCAAGGCGCCAGACACATCACTAGTTACATCCTATGACTCCTACACTTGGATAATGTTTAGTTAATATACTTACTTAATATATTTATTAAGCTAGCTTTGTGTAGAGTCTTTGCGTAGAGTCTTTGCATAGAGTCTTTGCGTAGAGACTTTGTGTGGAGTCTTTGCGTAGAGACTTTGTGTAGAGTCTTTGCGTAGAGACTTTGTGTAGAGTCTTTGCGTAGAGACTTTGTGTAGAGTCTTTGCGTAGAGACTTTGTGTAGAGTCTTTGCGTAGAGACTTTGTGTAGAGTCTTTGCGTAGAGTCTTTGCGTAGAACCTGGTAAGATACATCATAATTACCTTAGGAACTCAGGAGTTGACAGGTTGTCCCATGCTCTTGAGGTAACCCCATTGATGGTATGCTACATGTAGTGGAAGGGGCTTATGGGGTATGAAAGGGGCATGAGGGAAGATGGTGGACAGTCTGGGCTAAAGTGCAGCTAGGTGCACACACAGGAGAAGGTATCAGGGACCTAGTATCCATTTTATTTAATTTTTTTGTTCTTGTCCTTTTCTTTTTGAAACCTGTTTTGTTAAACGTCTGTAATATCAAATCAATTGACCACTCGTGACCACACCACCACAAGCTCATATAGAAAAACGAGCATTGAAAGTACCAAATTCGGGAATTACTTGAGTAGTGGATCATTTTCAGCACTGCACTGCACAACACTGCACTGTGTTGTGCTGGTGTGAGTGGATCAGACACAGCAGTGCTACTGGAGTGTTTAATCACTGTGTCCACTCACTGTCCACCCTGTCAGACACTCCTACCTTGCTGGTCCACCTTGTAGATGTAAAGCCAGAGACGGTAGCTCATCTGCTGCCGCAGAGTTTGTGTTGGTGCCTGTGCTGAAAATGATCAATGTGCCTACAGGGTGTGTATTAGTTGGGTCTTAGTTGGAGATACGACACTCATATGTTAAATATATTCAGTACATATATTGTTTTTCATGTTACGAACTGGGCCACGAGCAGAAACTGAATAATACAGCCATAATCTTCTGCTTTAAGACCCAGTTGGGTATCAGTTGTCTCACTTGACTTCAGATGTTTACTTATAGACTTGTTTTATTTATTGCCTAACTGCTATTCGTTATTAGTGCTGCCCTTATGGAACTTATATGTGCATTCTTCATGCTATGTAATAAAACATTAAGGTGTCTTTTGGATATCTGAATGTTGTAGTAACCGCACCCATCCATACTTGAGGCCAAGTTTAGAAAGTGTTGTTCTGTTCACTTCCTCTTTAAGTGAATGTTAAACGTGTGGTGATTGTTTAGAGCCAGTCAC
Organism: Prochilodus magdalenae; assembly: GCA_024036415.1. Classification (NCBI taxonomy): domain Eukaryota; kingdom Metazoa; phylum Chordata; class Actinopteri; order Characiformes; family Prochilodontidae; genus Prochilodus; species Prochilodus magdalenae. Next base: position 67,381 of record JAMWET010002489.1, read on the forward strand.
GCTCTTCCTGATAGGAACGTAATGAACTTTGCAGGCCGTCTGATGCGTCTGCTGATCGTCACTGCTGTTTATCTTTTCATGACCCCGAGACACACACGTGCACACACACAAATTTACTAGAGCCACACAAAGAACATGCGTCTTATCAGCTAACGGCCTTGTGCAAGGCGGACAGATAAGCCCAGTTATTCAGCTGCAAGCAATATGTGACAGACTAACAAACAAACATGTTGTTCCCCATGACATTCCTACCTGTCTGCCCCTGTCTGCGACGGTATGTCCATCTATTCCAACAGTGTGAGCTACTCGAGCTCTTTTCTCTGTACTGTAGTCTAACTATAGTTGACATAGCCAGTTGTTAGTTAATGACCGGACAACTAAGACTACAGTTTAGAGCAGTGGTCATCCTGTTCCTTGAGATTCACATTCATGAAGAGTTCAGGAACACAACTGATCCAGAACATCAGGCCATTTGATGAGTGGGTTTTGGACGCATGTCTCCAAGGTGCAAAATATAGGAAGACCTAGGGACCTCTGAGACCTATAATGAAGCTCATGGATCCCTCAATGCTTCCGAAAACTTTTCCCACACATTCCCACATTATGCTGTCTTTTAGGTTACAATAGACACTGAGGTACAAATTCAGGGAACGATTACTATTGAGCCAGCAACTTTCTCTTTGGAATTGTTAACTAACTAGAGATGCACCCTCTGACCTTCCTCAGGGCAGCACTGTAGTAAATAGGTTGTCCAAGTTGGTCATTTATAGCTTAGAAAGTTCAATTATCCATCTTTAATTATACATCTGGATTACTCTGGAACACTGTAGTACAGTAGGTCCCTGCATATTTGTAAACTTTCCAATTTTCCCAATTTTCTCTTGGTGGAATGAGTGAGTTATTATTTTCCAAAATGAAGATTAGACGGTGTAAGAACTCATGTGTGGAAGAAACAAACATTTACAGAGGAACTTTTAAACCAAAACGCTGTTGCTATTGAGGCTAGCATCAGTGGCAAGTGAGTTAGCGGTCAGTCATCTGTGGAATACCCAGCCAACACAGTACCTTCCCACATACCAGGTAGTATTTCACACAGTGGACACATTTTAAAAAGTGTGTGGAATCCCCTTTTAATGAATTGCAGACATATTTAACCATGGAATTTGCACCATTGTGCCAAAAATATGAACACACTGCCCAAATTTATGTATTTATTAAAATTACATATACTATTTTATGCTGCCATGATATGAATAGAGTCTATTAAGATGGTTAAAACAAGCCACACTGACTGTGTTAAAGCATGGATGATACTGGTCCGGTTTTACTGCGGGTTACATCCTCTTTATTTATTCATGTATTTTTGTGTGACTGATGTGCATATTATTTGAATGATGCAAATAAATCAGATCTCACTTCTAAAACTGTCCGATATTTCAGCCACGGAGCAGGAAGCAGCGGAAACGATTTTGAGAAGAATTGGAGAAAAGAGAAGAAATGAGTGAGTGTAAAGGTCAGGATGGTTCAGTGTGGCTAACTTGGCTAACCTTGACCGAGTGTTTAAGGGCCGTGTGCTCTAGGCAGGCCTCTCTGAGACGCAATGTTGAATGTGGACACGCTAAAATAAGCTAAAGCCCTTTTTGGCGCCAGCTGGGATCAGATAAACTTTCTACCGCCTGTTATGGTTCCACATTACCTCACCCCCAACACTGCAGCGTCATGTGTAGCACCTGTTGACTTCTCAGATAAGGTAAATAGAGGCCTGTGGTGTGAATAGTGCAGCGCTATGAATGACAAATGCTCCTCAGAACATTTGCGTGGCTAATTTATAGCTAACAAATCCTGCCACCGGATTAGCGATGTGCCAAACGCAAGTCTAAATCCACACACACTTGTCTCAGACTAGTCAAGCTGTTAAGTAATCTCAAATATCGACCTGCTGATGTGCTTTCAGACACTGTAGACGTATTGCTAATTATAAAAGTGGATACCACATAGCTAACAGCAGTAGCAGACGCCATCTTGAAGCCTGAATTTTGTGTATACTACATCCAAAATTGACTCACAGAAGCGAAAAATTGAGTATCTATAAATATAACTGAGATTGCCAAACATTTAATGTAAGCAGTGGTGCACAGAAACTCAGAGAACATAATTAGTTAAGTATGGTAAGTAGTTGTTTGGTGTATCTGTACCGGACTGTTTCCATTTTGGGGGACTTTTATTTTAACTCCATTACATTTCTCATTCATTCATCTAGGTATAATATCTTACTTTTTACTCCACTACATTATGGCCACCTCAGTCCCTCCGTTTGGGTTTTATGTGCATAAAAACACAACATGTCAAAACTAAAGAACTGTAATGCGAGCCCACCGATCCGGGTACAGTGTGCACTTTGCTTTGAGCTTGTTTTGACCTGTTGGACTGAGCTAATTCTACCTAATGGAATCTGTTCTCCTTCAGTGTTTTGTGCTTATGATCATTTCAATAGGCATCACCCAGATAGTGAGCATTATCGGTCCGCTATCCAACAACGTCGGTAACCCTCTGAGTGTTTGCAGCTGCTGACCCACTCTCAGACCACCCAGATTATTGCACACAATTATCCTGCACACAAGATCTAACTATTTTTGATCTTTTCAAACTGATTTTAAATGAGGACAGCGTTTCATTTTAGAAATTAAGCTAAGGCAAATATTACAAACAACTGAGGGAAAAAATAAGGAGTAGGTCTGATATACAATGATTTAGTTGAAAACACTGAAAACTGCGAAGCTAATTTAGAAAGTGTAGAAAAATAAAGAAATGAAGCAAGGAGTAGTAGACTGGACTGTAAGTGGATGAAAAAGTGATATTTTGGCTAATACTCTGCTCAACCACCAGCAGACAGCCCAGAGAACACTGAGCAAAACACCAGTACACCGCCAGTTTTGCCATTAGTGGGCCAACAGTGGTCCACTGTGCTATCAGGGCATTGCCGGACTAATTAATGACCTGCAACTAAAAGGCATTGAGGCCTTAATAAATCACCCCACGTTTACTCTCCCTACATTAGTACACCTGAGGGCAAATATTTTTGTACTTGTACAAAAGTGGAGGTCTTAAGGGAGTAACTCCTACTCTGACAGGAGAAATATGATTTAGTCTTGGATGTCTCCAGTACATGGTTTCTGTATTTCGTCCTGGATTTAAGCATTGTGTTTAAATAAATGGTTCTTCTTCTGGCCTGATAGACCACTGAAAGAGTTCTGTGAAATTTCTGTGAACAGAGCTAGATAAGAAATATTAGATCTTACACATAAGAGTCATCTATTAGACAATGAATATAACCAACTTTAATTGTTATATTTATTGTTATATTACACATCCACCTTCTCAATAGCATTGTAGAGTGGAGGATTAGGCGTAAAGCTATGTAAGGTGAATAGGGGGATCTATTCCTTTTAACAAAGGTGAGGTTAATGTGGACTCATTAAGGGGACATAGAATAGTATTCCTCCAGGCCCGTCGATTAGGTCCAGACCTTTGACTGGTATTGCATCATCAGTGGCCGCACTCAGCCATAAAGTGGAACGGTTTCACCAGCCAGACACTGTTTCTCTTCGGTTTCCTTTATCGTATCAAAGCTGCTGAAACGAAGGTGATGTACTTTAGATGTACTTTTATGTGGTTCAGCTTGAGAGTATAATAGATGGTCCTTTTTCACACAGTAGACTACTGTTCATTCTGAATACCTCCCCGACCGCACTTTCTACTCAGCTGTACTCCTTTTACACGTACCTGGGTGTTCTAGATGCAGAAGGGATAAGGAACCACGTCTTGATCTGACATGCAACAGGTATGCCCTAACTGTCCCTCCTCCTGTCTGTCTGCGTGGCGTTCTCTCTGTCTCCCTCTGTTGCGATATGTTAGCTCTGGTCAGATAGGGAAGCAGATGAGCTACGTGTCTGGGGGAACACGCTCACAAATGCCAGAGGACTCCTGCATTGCACATCTCGCTTATCATCTCGGCCAAAGTTTCCGCCCGCAGGGACACCCTGCTGCCTTTTTTTTTGGTCAGGTGTACTCAATGTTGCGCTTGTCCTCCATGTACTTGATCAACAGGGATATAGCATTGAGGCTAAAGCAGCTAACGAGCCAAGTAAGCTTATAAATCATTGCCTAGCATTGCACAAAATACCTCACATGGCCAAACCCAGTAGTATCAGCCATCTTAAAGCATGACGTCTTTCCATGCCATGTGTCTTATAGATAACAGCCAGCAATGTTGCACAGCGATAACTGGTGGGGTACACACTTTCATTAGCTACAGCAGCTTTGTAGCTCAACAGTCCAGAGGGCCTTTTTTTTTTTCATCTGTAAAATCCACTGACCTTCACCTGGTCCCCATGGTCAAACACAAGGCCCAGGGCCACTGGGACTCTTGTTTACCAGCAGGGTTAATGCCTTTCACAAGGCTGGCCTAGCACAAGCTGTTCTGCCTATGAGCCTCCAAAACGTGTGGTGCTCTGTCGTAAGTCTGGATAAGAGCATCTGCTAAGTGCCTACATTTATAGAAGGGAATTTATGCCAGGTTTTTGGCAGGAGCTAGCAGTAGAAACATCTGCTGCTAGAGATAAAGAGTAGGCTACAGATGGCGATACTGACTGAAGATGTCTGTTAGTGTATTACTTAGTTCAGCAAATCATTATTACTCATATGGCTTTTATGGTAGGTGCTTGATGTATTCTTAATAAGCAAATTAATGCTAATTAATAGATTTAGGAAAATATAGGAAATATACTCATCATCAAAAGAAGAGGTGCACCAAAAAGGAAGCGTCGGATTGCAGCGCTATTGGGAAGGAAGATAAAGGTTACCAGGAATAATAAATGATGATAGATTTAGACTGATATGGGAAATATTTATTGAGCTACACATACAGAAGTAATGTCTCTCAGTATGGCTTTTAGCTGTCGTGTATGTTAAGGCAACATGACAGTCTCGGAGTACTAGAGGCTCCTGATGGCGTCCGGAAGTAATCCATGCAGCTTGAACATTCTTAAACAGTTCCTGCATGGTAGGTGGAGTGACACCAGGCCCTCTGGACATGTGATGTGTGACCTGTGACAATAAACAGTTCAATGTTGAATGCGGTGCAACCACACACTGATTCGTTGGTCATCTTCACCAAGACAAAAGCCGGACTCGTCACTGAAGATGACCCGCTGCCATTCTGCGTCACGCCATGGCAGTCTGGCACGTGGCGTGGTGGTCTACGTGCCTGTTGTCCTGCATTGAGCAGCCATCCGCCAATAGTGCTGGTACTAACCGAATGACTCATGAATGACTTGCTAAATGTCTGCAACTGTGGCTATTGGGTAATTCTGGTACAGCAATAAGGCTCTCCTTGCTTTTGTTGAAACTTGAATCATTCACGTCTTACAATGTCCAATGAACCCACCACAGTTTCATTCCAGTCCTTCTGGGTGAAAGTGTTTGTGTAACTATTCTTTTGATGTGCATGTAAATTCCTGCAGGTGTAAATTCTTCTTAATATAATGTTCCAGTGAAGTGCACAATAAATGAACTGCACAACTCTTGAGTAAAACCTCAAAGGTATGGTTAATAGTAACGGGGTGACTGCACAGCTCATATCAGTATAGGTATCAGAAGACTGCGTAGTAGCCTGGCTAGCTCTCACTGGGCTAGCTCTCACTGGGCTAAGGCAATACGAGAAAAGAAAAGCAATCATAAATAGTTAAGATGGATTCGTAGGGAGTTTTGAGAAAAGACTAAACATAAAGCAAGTTTCATTCAAACATATTTATGTACATTTTCTCCAAACACAAGGCTGTGGACTGAAATGCTTCAAAATCAGCTTTCCAAACACTCAAACAGCTGACAAGCTCATATTTACAGATGGGAAACTGGAGCTGATTGTCTAGTTGGACACATATAGATATGTTGCCACATATGGATCGATTTTCCATGTTCTCTCTGTGCCCTTGTGGATTTCTTCCAGGTACTCCCGTGGATCCAAAAACATAAATAAAACAAGACTGAAACCAGGTGGTGGAAAAAGAGTTTGGAGAATTTAGGAACAATTTGATAATCCAACTAGACAATCAGCAAGGGAAAAATTTAACCTGCTAAACTGATTCCATGATTCGGTTAGCCAATCTGATTGCAGAAAAATGGGCAAAAGTCGTCTGCAGTCCGAATCTGCCTTTGAGTTTCTATATAAATGTGACCTGACGAATTCAAGTGGAAATGCGATGGAAAGGTTGGGAATGACTATTGGTCTTTACATTTGTTTCTCTGTTGTAAAAGACAGACTGCTACTGTGATACTACAGTGGAATAAACAGTAGAGGATGTGCATTAGATTCATATTTTTGGCCGTTTACAGTCATCACATAGCATATCGTCGCTGTCCACAGTAAAACATGTATCTCCATTTTTGTCCATTGTAACTTTCATGCATCATTTGAACACAGCTGCTGCTGTTTACACTGTGTAAACGTTTCATGAAGCATGGACCAACAGAAATGGGCCCAAACATCTTGGAAAGATGTCTGGTTCCATTGACTTCCATTAAAATTAAATGAGGTTTTGCTCTCTCCTGTAAAGCTGCCATTTTGGAGATGCCTGTTTTTCTTTGGGCAGAGACGATATTCACGTTTCTCATGTGACTGCCGAATAACTAAAATACATGCAATTTATATCAACTGCTGCCATCAGTTTTTAATGTTGGCCCTAACTCAGAAAGCCAGGGCTCATAGATAAAACTGAGATTAACTCTGGTAATTACAAAGTGTGCACATCGGTGGCATTCAAGTGTGCACGAAACAGTATCTCCAACAGCAGTAACAGCCATTATGAAACCTGAAAATATGTGTAATTTGTCCATTTCTTATCAATAGCCATCTGTTGTGCAGTGTGCAATGCTATCTGCTAGGGTATAAACTTGCTACCTAACATAGCTTCATAGCTCCAGCAAAGCTAAAGAAGCAAACATCAGACACAGAACATGTCTATCATTAAATCAGATTTTTAAAACAAACATTAAACCACACTTTTCATTAGAACATAAGCCAATCATTGTCTTGGAATTTATGAGCTTGGATTTAGCCCAGACCTGCTTGTGGTGGAGGACTGTGGAAGAACACACCCACAGGACAGGCATTCGGGTGTGGGAGCAGACATGCCTCAGGTATGAGGAGCTGATCGGACAGGTACACATGCGTCTTGGGGAACACACGCTGGGCATGGCTTCTGCGTCACACCGGAAGATTGTCATCACCAAGATCCGTGGTTCTGCTTGTCCTGAGTGCTATTTGTGGCTATTCCTCTTATCTTCAGAAGCCTATCAAGAGAAATTCCCCAGATGTCTATCTGTATGTCCGTGAATGTGGAGGAGAGGGGGCTTTATTTTCTTTCATAATGAGGCATGCAGAACGCAAAGTGTTTCACAGGCCTCAGTTATGTAGATCTAAACGACCAGCAGCTGCTACTGTATCAGATGGACCCAGACAAAGGTCAGGATGTCGGGAAAAATACTGTGTGGGGTTTGAGGAACATCAAATTTACATAATTCTCTATTTATTCCAGTGCAATCGCTCTACGGTTAGGCTCATGAGGGTATGATCCGCTAGCCAGCGTAGTGGAAGAGTGCCTAGCTAATAATAGTGGAATCAGCCATTTTATAGCTTGGATATTCCCCATACCACTGTTGATTTTTCCAGATGACAGTCAATGTTTTCCAAATGAAAATTTGGTTGGACACATATACACATACAAATATTCATATTAAAGAACATGTGAAAGTTCAGGGAAGCTCTGAGTAAAATATTATGTTTATATGACTCTACATGTGATACTACACTGAAAATCTGCTAAAATATGACTGCTATCAGACCCATTTTGGAGTTATGTGGGTGTGGCTAATAAGCAGCTTGATTGACAGCTTTCTGTCCTACACTTCTAGCCTGTTCCGGCACTCATACGTAACTAAAACCAATATCCACCTGTTATGTGATGCTACCTGGATAAAGAAGTCACGAATGAGCAAATGAACCAACGAACAAAATAACCAAGCAGACGTACTGATGGATGAGAAAATGGACAGGCGAAGCAACACACAAATGAAGATATGAATGTATGGATAAAGCGATCGAGCGACAGGCAGCTAGAAACAGCTAGTTTGTCTATTTTGCTAGCTTTTGGTAGCTTTTTTGTTTTTTGTGTGCGGGGCAAGAGGCCTTGTGATTTGTTAGGAAATACTTCTGGAACATTAACCTGTACCCCAAAGCAACAAGTTGATGACACAGCCCCTGTGGCTCTGTATCCAGGGAGTAGAGCTGCTCCCGAGTTCAGTTACTGATGCCTCCAAGATAACAGTGTAACAGTCTACAGTTCCAGCCCAGCCTATTAAAGTTCCTCCGGGGTTTTTGGATTATATAATTTATTTTATTATTTACAGTCAATGCTACAATAGTTCGCTGATTCCTTACAGGTCTTATGCAATGACTGTAGAAACAGATGCTGAATATATATCAGCTCGAGACAATAGCTGTTTGTCCGGCAAGCCTAACATTTCCAGGCCATGACCCTTGTGACCAGTGTTTGTTCCAGTGCATAATATCATTAAACAATTAAAGGAACTGGGAGGAATTCAGTGCATAAAGGGCGCAGGCCTAAGATGTGTCTAAGAACATGTGGGATCTCCGATCCCTCAGACAGCGCAGCATCAGGAACAATAGCTTATATAATCACATGGGGAGGGATTACTTTGGCAAACCTTTGTCAGGCACTACAATACAGAGTTACATTTACAAATCCCACTTCAAACTGTGCAACACAGTAGCTTTATGTTAACCGTGTTCAGAAAAGGCACCTGGGATGGACTATCGCACAGTGGAAACGTGTATTGTGGTCAGACGAATCAGGATTCCGGGTCTTTTACTGGAAGAAATGAACGCTGTGTGCTGTGAAAAGAATCATCCAGTTATCAGCAGCTAGTCCAAAAGTCAGGGTCTGTCATGGTATGGGGTCAGCGGGTCAGCGCTCTTGGTAAAGGTCATTTACACTACTGTGAGGCAGAAAGTAGGAGAAGGAAAGGATTCAAGTGTTGCACATCTTAAGAGATGTTTGCAGGAAGTACAGGCCCAAACTGGAAAAGTGCATTTACTGAAGGAAACGCAGGATGGTTGCGCAGCAAAGGGAATGAGGGATGAGTAAATAAGTGCGGGTCAGTATGGCTGTGGATTAGTGCTTGGGGACCTGCCCTTAGTGAGTACATGAAGTTTGGTGGCTCTCGGGCGAACAGAAACATTACTGCTGACTGGGACTCTATGGGAAGAACGAGGGATGAATAAATGACAGATAGAGGAGTGCGGGTCAGTGTGACTGTGGATTAGTGCTTGGGGACCTGCAGTAAAGTATGTCTGTCCTTGTAACTCTTATGAGCTCTGCTGGGAAAAAACTCCAAACCTGTTGGGTATCTATTACCAGGAACCAACGACAGCCACAAGAGGCTGCAGGAAGGTGCTGCCCGAACACTATGCACTGCCACCAGGCTTGAGAGACGGCAGGAGGAAACCTTCACTCTGCAGCTCAGCTATGGGAATCAAATGTCAGGCTTAGCCCTGTTAAGGGACAGGAGACGGGACGCAGGATGCAGGCCGCTCGCTGCTGGCGTCATCTGTCTGCTATCTATTGTAGTATCCCCTCACAGGATTTCTCATGGCTAGTACTTTCACCGTTGTCGGCAGCACGTAGAGGTTCGGCACTGTCTACCTGCCGCCTCTTAATGGTGCCCAGGGGACGGATGCTTGTCCTGCTGCTAGGAAAATGGATAAACAAACAGTGTCTGCAGGAAACCGTGTATAATTCAAAGGGTGATGTGATGCGAAGATGTTTCTTGAAATCTAAGACCACATCAGCTGAATTTCAGACTGTGTAATACTTGTGATTTTGGAGAAATGAAGACCCTGTTAGTTATTTAGAAAACCATTCACTGCAATATAAAGCCTACATGATCATATAGCTGACTATGGCTGTTTGTAAGAGACGTGTGACTTATTCACACATGCGGAGGCATAAACTGCATGTCTCAGCAGTGAAGTATGTTCCTTAGTAACAGTATTGTGAAACAAAACAGGCTGAAAAACCACCATCACATTCCTCCCCATCCATACGCCCCATACTCAAATTCCCCACAGCTTCTCTCAGCCTGCGCCCCACTGCCAGCCCCCCAGACATTCACACAGAGCGCACTACAGCCCCTTACACTCCCCACCCATCCCCTCCTCCTCCTTCTGCTGTTCTCACCCTTTCCCACAGCCCCCAGCACCACCACCACCACCACCCGCCCCATTGCTCCACTCCAGCCTTCTACTACTGCTCCACGCTCACTCTCCCCCTTTCCTCTCTCTCTCTCTCTCTCATCCCAGCTGCCTTTCATTCTGCTCCTTCAGTCTGGAAGCTGGAAAGAGACTGGAGAAAAACAGGGAAAAGAAAAGGCAAAAAAAGAGTCAGGAATAGAAAAAGAAAGAAGTATAAAAAAGGAACAAAAACAAAAAGGAAGGGCAAAGAAAGAAAGAAAAAATGAGAAGAGAAATAAAAATCATGGGAAAAAGGAAATCGCAAAGAATGATTGGAAATAAAAATAAACTAAGATAGAAAAGAAAATTGTAAGAAGGAAAAGGTGTAAAAAAGAAAACAGAAGAAAAAAAAGAAATGGTTAAAGCTAGCTGTCTGTTCTTTATCTGGCCATAGAACTCAATCAAACAGAGGGAGAAAGAAAAGAGGAGAGAGATGAGAAAAAGAAAACCAAACTGAGTGAGTTGAAAATAGAGAGAGTGAATGGAGAAAGAAAGAAGGAAATAGAATACGGTAAAATAGAAAAAAGGGAAAATGAAAGAGAGAATAAGTTCAGAGAGAGAAAGTGTGAAGGAAAACACAAAGGGTAAAAAGATAATGGATGAGGAAAGAAGTTGAGGATAAGAGAGGGAAATTGAAAAGGCGGAGATTGGGGTGAGAGAAGGCATAAGCGTAAGATAGAGAGTGGAGGGTGAGAGAGAGAGAGAGAGAGAGAGAGAGTGGGGAAAGAGACTGAGGAGTGAGTGAGAGACAGAAGCGTGGGCAGTGTTGTGTTGGTGGTGATGCTCTACAGGCAAGTTTAAATGCCTTTATGTGTCTGAGGTTCATCAGTCTGAGCACACACAGTTGGTCAGTCAATACAGAGCAGCACAAAGTCAGAAACAAAGATCAAACATTCATTTTATTGGTTTGGTTTATTAATACAGTGGTTATTTTAGCCCTGTGAGGGCTTTCACAGACAAAACAAAGAAAACATTTATAAAACTAAAATGTATATATAGCTTTTTGTATAATAGAATATCTCTGGCTCAGTCACTATTCATTTATATAAGAGAAGCTCTCTGCGTACCTGATCAACATAAACATATATATATCAAAAGATGGTGCTAATACTTTGCAAATTCAGGATAGTTTATATATATATATATATATATATATATATATATATACACATACATACATATATATTGATTTATATACATTCATTTTGAATAATTATCATATTATAAGAACAAAAAAGAAGATAAAAGTGATTGGCTGACCACAGGTACGTCACATATAAAATAACATCTGTTATAAGTAAAGGGCACCATTCCACAGTTCAAGTGCTAAGCGTAATAGCGGGCAGGTAGTGTCCAGTGGGCCACCTGCTTGAGCCGGATTAATGGACTCAAATGGTAGCAATAAGACAGGGGAAGGCATATTGACCTATTCAAGCCCCGCCCACAAATGCCCTACAATATTATTTTTAGTAAACTGTCACTGTTGTTAGATCAAGCGTGAGATGCCAAGAAAGTCCCACTCAGCGTAATGAGAAACTAAGGATTCTAGCCATGTAGTGTGGGAGTACAAGGCGTACTTCGTAGCTGAGCAGATGGGTAGAGTTAGTTAGTTGTTAGTCAACTTGTTATGTAAGCCTTTGACTGAGCTCAAAACATTTACAACTGCCTTTAATTGTCAGTTGTCTCCATGTTGGACATTGTAATTAAATTCTGTACATACATACCCCTCTCTGTATCCCCCCCCCCCATCTTTATCTCTCTATATATATATATGTATATATACTGTTAATGTGGATGTGTGTTTGAAATGAGCGGACATGGTAAGCATGTGTACATGTAGAAAACGAAGGAAAGACTGTTCCAGAAATAAATTACTTAACACAAAACTAAAGATCAAAACATTTGACATCACTGAGTACGAACACAGACAGGGCTGCTCTAGACCGCGTCTGCCAGTGCTGCAGATTTGACAAACATTCTGAGAGAATTTATCCAGAAGCTGTAAGTAATAAGGCACAAACTGATCCTTATGTCAATGTAATATGATAGAAGGAACCTGCCGAAGCCGCATGTGCAGGCATATTCCTAAAGACAGGACACAACACAAAGTCAAAACACTGTAACATGCAGCGAGTGGGTTACTTTTATAAAATAAACCCAGGAGATCCTGTTCAAATGCACCAATGCTGGGTGTGAAATCGCTCAGAATGTTGTACTATGTAGCTGGGCTACAATGGACTAGGCATTTCTCTCAGAAACCTGGAATACACAACACAACACTTCAACCGGTGAATAAATAGCTACTATTTGAAATGAGTAACACTGTAAGTTGACATATCTTGCTTCAAATTCTCATTATGGTCAACGGGACTTCCACTAACACCCGGTAAAGCTTCCCCAACCAAAGCTGTTATGAAAGAATTCACGGGCATGGAATGTGGGCGGAGCATGGATAGGTCAGTTGGGGAAAGCCTCATTTCAGTCACAGGGCTGCTTCTTTCGCACAGCAGAAGTGGTTAGTAGCGGGATGAGTCCTCGCCAAAGTCGAATCTGCCTCAAGGTCTCATGGGTCAACTTTTCTGTGTCAGTGGCTTAAACTTTAATCCAACTGAGAATAGAAAAATTAGAGGAGAGTATAAATGCAAGATCAGAAAGAATGAACAAAGGAGGGAAGAGAGAGAGAGAGAGAGAGACAGAGAGAGAAGGAAAAAAAAGAAAAACAGAAAAGTAAAAGACGACTGTACGGGGTACATGTAGGGTTATCTCTCCAAGTGGCATTGCTCCACAACACTCAGGTCCTCAGCCTCATCTTCAAGGCCACCGGATAGTTCAGTGACCACGTCTCGGTCCACATGCGTCAATCGGGCCAGTCAGGCTCAGTCATGGACTACAATACTCTGATTAACCAGGATCAGTCTTGTATTCTGTGAATAACACGGGTCTCCTGAATCTTTAACTGTCGTCAGTATAACTGGCACTAGGACTAATACAGTTATTAGCAGCTTCATCTAGATTATAATGACTGTATGTATAGTAAATATAGAGACGACTCACAAACACACACATACAAAATAAAATCTGCATCATATTCGTATGGAGGGGTCGAGGGGACACCGCTGGACAACAAGCTCAGCTGGATGCTCTATCTGTGCGGGTAATCGTTCGACTAGAGGAGCGTTTCAATAAACGCCTGGACATCGAATCCATTCCACTGGGCTGTTTCTTTGTTAGCCTTCTTCTCTGCAGCATCCTATCCTCCATCTTTTCTCCTGCAACGTTTTCAATCCATCCGTTTCACTTTCAGTGTCCTCCACTTTTATTTCCAACTGAATCCAGTCCAATCTGTTCGCATCGCGTTGGAGCCGCTAGCACACCGTCTGCCCGCTGGACATGGACAGGGGGCTGTCCAGAGAGAGGCTCTTGGGTGACACGTCTGAAGTGCAGGTTTTAAACATGGATGAGATGTGGAACGCCTGTGGGACACAAATGTATGAATGTCAAACTTGTCAATAATGTCAAAACAACAGTCAGAAATTATTTCTGAACTGATTTTTTCAGCTCATAAATGGAAAAGTGAGGTTGGCCTTTAGGGTTGAGAAAAATTTGCCTTTATGTTAAACCAAAGTGGTTTATGTGTGATAATGATCCATGTGATAATGATCATTTGTAATTTTGGCCAGCAGATTTTAATAAACACTTGTTGGTCATGTAAAGCAAACAGGTGAGCAGGATTTCTAGCCCACTTGAAGCTTGGTTTGATATTAACCATGAGCACTTTTGCTGCATAGCTAAGCTGAATAACTAGCCTGCTATTAGTCCAAGACCAGGTTAATATCTTGGACCAATCAGCACAGAACTTATGAATGATCACAGACAGCCTTCTGGTGGTCCTTTATGCATCATGGATTAAAATTAATGGTACAGAAATATCAAGAATATAAAGTAATTATCACTGTAGTAAGCGCTAACGTTGTGGAGATCACGGCAGCACTTGCTTTACACCCTTGAAAATGCTTTACTTTCTCATATTTATACAGAGCCGAGTCACATTATTATGACCATCAGCTAATATCCATGTGGAGCACGGACAGCAGCTAAACCAGCTTGGAGTGGCTCAATAAGGTCCTGCTCCTCCAACCAATGTCAGACATTTCTAGCCATGTGACATGTCTCAGTGTCTTACTGGAAGATCCCATCCGCCCCAGGGAAGACGATCACGTGATCTGCAAGGATGGATTCATAATGAATCAGACTGAGAGGGCTTTCCACATGGACAAGCGGGCCCAGAGAATGCCATGAAAATGTGACTTCTCCATCAGCCATCTTCCTTCTTCGAAAATGAGCCACTCAGCTCTAATTTCTCATGTTTCACCTGATTAGCTGATTGGTGCATGCTTTCATGTGCATGCAGAAGGATTTAATATTGCTTATAGAGTATCTAGACCTGGGAGAAAGTCAGTAACTGCCATCAGGAAAACGAGTTACCTTCTGGTGCCTCTGTCATGCTAATGCTACAGTACGTAGATTTAGAGGATTTGAAGATCTCTCTGGTGGAATAGTGTAACTACATGCATATGGATAAACGTCTAATTTGAAAAGATGTCTTGATTTCTTATATCACCTGAGCCATGACAACAAACAGTTGCAAGCTAAGTATAGTGTTTGTTTAGTTCAGTTTTGCTGGTCTTCCAAACAGCAAGATAATAACTACCTGATAGTCGTCACGGTAACTAGTGGAACAATGAAACGCGTCACATGTGAGTGTTCTGAACTGCTTGGTGTTACTGCTAAGTTGATTGGAAGTTCATGCCATGCCCGTGAGCTGTTAAGGTTTGGCCATATTAAGCCAGTCTAAAGCCGCAGAATGTTCTGGAGAGACAGATGCATGCTTGTTGGTTCTTACCACCCAGTACGCAGTGAGCGCGCCCTGCAGGAAGCCGGTGATGACGTCAGTGGGGTGATGGCGATAGTCAGAGATTCGGCTGAGACCGGTGTACACCGCCAACATCACCAACAGGAACTGCATCAGCGGCCGCAGCAGCCGCGCCCCACGCCATGACAACCGCGCCTGGAGGTAAAACTAAGGAAAGGAACGAGCCATCAATCAACAGATAAGTAGGAGTAACCACAGAAAGCATACAGGTTATTTTCATATTTATATATATACAGTGCTGCATAAACGCCAATTATACCACTATGTACGTCTGTGTTCTGATGTGTGTATATCACTACACAGTACTGTACAAAAGTCAGAGACCACTGTACAAAGTTACAAGTTAGCACAAGTTATTCATTTTTTTTGGCATCTGGAAGAAAACTGTATGTGAATTCAACAGGAAATGACAAAGAAGCCTGAAAAGCTAAATATATATTTTTGCATTATTTGATTTTTCCATTTTTCATCTTTATTACAACCTCCATTCAGGAGACTTGTTTTCCATCTCTCAAAGAAGGGACAGGTAGCCCTCACGTCCCAACTTCAGTCTTAGAAGTCGGTTGTACTTCAATGTTACAATCCTTAAACACATTTTTTCATTTAAATTATGTACATTTTTTATGAATTTTCTTTTTTCAGTAACAGTTTCGTGAAGCTACACATCCTTTAGACCCACAGTTTTCTTCTTACAGTGGATGAATAAACAGAACACCTATGGATGTTTTCAGATCTGAAGCAGAAGTGGAGCTTGATTCTCTCCTCTCTCTCAAAAATGAAAAATTTAAATATGGTTCATCTGATGGGGACAGTTTTGGTGGTCTAGCTTGTCTTGTACAGATTGTTTTTTCAACTCGGCTTCCTTCTTCTTTATGCAGGACTATCATTTATCTAGCTCCCTTAGAAATGTCTCCTAAGAAATTTCTAACTGGGACATACAGACTGATTTGACTGGAACTTTGATAAATGAAGGGTGGTCTCCGACTTTTGCCCAGTACAGAGTTTTACCTTGAAAGCTGCTTAAACATTAGTGTGGTTTTATGTACCCACAGCAGTCATATTTAATTCAGTTTCCATTCTTTATTTAGTAGGGATGCGGCGACATGGAAATTCTGGGAATTCTGGAAGCCGATGTCTGATATTTTATTTGTACATATCTTACATCTGCATACATCTTACTACTGTAAAGACCACTACACACTGGACATACTACTTCATGCTTAAGGCAGTGTTACTACTTGCACCCTGATAAGCTACTAAAAAAAACCGAATTATTATTTTTTTAAAGCTGCCAACAAACCACCAATCTAACCAACCTGTAGCTTTAATGGCAGACTGAAGTTCATGTTCAAATCTTCCTGTTCCAACTTGCATAATGCAACAGTTACATTCTAAGTCCTGACCTGCGAGAATGTGAGTGCTGTGCCACGTGAAACTGGATAATCTGAAGTAGCCAAGTATCAGTTTTAGTGCTGACAGTATTTTTGATATGGTGATTTGACCTATCAATACATTATATATATATACATATACCCTTCCTATTGTTTTACATACAGAGATCTATAAATAAGAGCTACTATAGAACATTTCGACAAGATAGCACATCAGATCGAACATTCAAGTGTCTGTGATAAGGCTAAGGCTAATGGATGTCCCATTATCATCAATGAGCTTGGGGAAATGAATCGCTACCATGTCGTGTAGCTCTGGAATTACTAATTTGAGAGGTTGACTTGTTTTGATTGGCTCAAATGTGGTCATATGTAAACATATTCATGTTTGTGACATCACAAGCGTGATCAAATCCAGGCTGTTCCCATTTCATTAACT
Source organism: Prochilodus magdalenae (assembly GCA_024036415.1). NCBI lineage: Eukaryota > Metazoa > Chordata > Actinopteri > Characiformes > Prochilodontidae > Prochilodus > Prochilodus magdalenae. The sequence goes on from JAMWET010002489.1 coordinate 84,513, forward strand.
GTATCAATCAGGGCATGCACCGCAATTTCATTGGAAATACAATGAAAATCTGGACGTCCTTATAAGCCCTTTAAATGAAAGCTTGGCTAAATCATGACTCAGATGTCTTTGTTGGAGGAAGGTTCATAAGTGAAACCAGGTGGTGCAGTCCAGGGCTGGGATGACCTGAAACTGAGGACTGGGGTGCCTTAAAGCTGGATGTCCTTGAGCTACAGAGGGGCTGATACCCCGGCAGAGAGAGCAGTGCTCATGTAACGGTATCTGAAAGTTTGATCTGACCATTGCTTTGAGGAGGTAGAGACCAGTCCCTGGCTAACCTCCACCAGAACAGGCTGAACTGCAGCACTGCCCTCTGTACTCTACTCAGAGAGACAGTGGGAGAAGTATTGAGGTCAGGAGCGAAGGCGGGGGGGGACTGGCTGTGGATGAAGTTAATGAGCAGGCATGTCGGATGAAGGGTTGGCGGACATTCCTGAGTTTAAGAGCACTGCGTACACACACACACACACACACAGGCTGCCACAGGTGTGTGAAGCTCAGAGCAGCTGACCCTGAGAACAGCAGCGCACAGCTGCAGGAAACACACACAGCCAGAACCAGATACAGTTACAACAGGGAGGGGAGGGAGATGGGGCAGGAGCAGAAAGAAAGAAAGAATGAGGGAAAGAAAGAAGCGTGCTTAGGAAAACAGGGGTGGATATGGAAGAGAAAAGGAAAGAAAGAAAGAAAGAAAGACAGACTGAGAGTACAAATGTCAGTAGAGCCCAGTATGGTCAAATCTATACTGAGCACATGGCTGCCTGGTACAGTCAGCAGCAGCAGGGGATTTCTGCCATTGGTCAAAGTGGCACTGCTCCAAAACACTCCAGGTGGGGGGTAGGAAGCTGGTACAGAAACCGGGTGAGAGACAGAGTGAGAAAGGGGATGAGCAGGACTGTTTAGAGAGAGAGGGAGAGAAAGAGAGAGAGAGAGAGATAGAGAGAGAGAGAGAGAGAGAGAGAGAGAGAGAGAGAGAGAGAGAGAGAAAGCAACAAAGCGCCTGGCACTGCCTTTCAGAAGACCCCTTAAACCGCTTTCCCTGCTTTTCTCCTTTCTCTCTCTCTCTTTCCCTCTCTCTCTCTCTCTCTCTCTCTCCCTCTCCCTCTCTCAACAGTCCTGTAGCCGTCGCTGCTGTTGCGCAGTGAGCTTTGTGAACAGATGAAGCAAAATGGTAGAAACATGCTCGTTTCAGACAGTGCTCCAAATCCCCTGACACATGAGTGGCAGACAGCGCAGTGGAAAAGACTGGCGGGATTTGTGGAGGAAGTCATGATAAAGGAGCTGGCCCTGAATGCCGGGCATTATAAGCAGGCGTGAGTGTCCTGTCATTTTTCCCTTTCAGCCTGGCCTCTCCGTTAGAACAGCAGAGAGAGAGAGAGAGACAGAAAAAGAGGGAGAGAGAAAGAGGGAACGGGTCAGTGCTGAAAGAAGCCTGTCCATCTCTCAGCAGGCCAAAGGCCCCCCCCTAAAGCCCAACCCACAACTAAACAAGGCCTCTTCTGTCCGAGGCCTGTTTTCTCCCTCTCGCTCCCTCTCTCTCTTTCCCTCCCTCTTCCATCTATTCATCAGGCTTTTGGAGAACGTTCTGGTTCTCTCTTGCCCTTTCTCTTTCGTTTGAAACGAGATGCCTTTGGGGAGTTTTGGCTTTCTCAGACCCTTCTCCATTCAGCGTGTGTGTGTGAGCATGTTTTTGTTTGTGAGTAAGACATTTTTGGCAGCTCCCCATATGGCACGAATCGAAGCCTACAGCGGTAAATCTCATCAGCAGAGTGGAGCCAGCGATCGAAGTAATTAAAGCTTTGGGACAGTTGTTTGGTAATATCAGCGAAGAAAGACGTGTGTGTACTGTGTAATGTGTAGTGCGTGTGTAACCACACCATAATACTCACAGCGAGGTAAAGCATTGTGTACATGGCGAAAGAGGCATGTCCAGAGAAAAAGGACTTCCTGTAAAAGACAAAGGACAGGTTATATTTACTGCATCCACGCACGCCAGTCTTTTCAACACTACAGTATAGGTCATACATCCCAAAATAACACGCTACTGATGGCACCAATCCCAGGCTGATACCGGGTAACAGGCCAATGTCAGCAGCAAATGCTTGACTGAATATCGGAGGGAAAACAGAATCAACACTGTACCAATTCTACCATGCTGTTACGTTTTCCAGTGTGGTAGTTAAAAGTTGGGAGTAGCTTGAGCACGGTAGCTTACTTTTAGATTCACTCCAGTAAAAGTTCTATACTCCAAATACACAGTGTAGAGCTAGTTTAAACCTCAGTAGTTGTTAATGAGGCATTAAGTGCATTTATACAGCATGGTAAATTGTTCTCTGATGTCTGCATAGAAGGTATATGACTTCTGTCGGGGCCTTGGAAGTGGACAGCATTATGTAAGGTCATGCTGTTACCTGAGGGCTGAAATGGGAATGGGAATGCCCACACCTGTAAGTTATGAGGTATTATGTTGTGAGTGAGCTTGAACACTGGCCATGGTGCTCATGGTACGCCGTCTTGAATTATCAGAGATTTTGAACGAGGCATGATGGTGGGATGCATTGGTTGCATTGGTTGAGCGTGCAGGCTATGCCATTGGTCAGAACTCTAATGAATGCTCCTTGAACCAGTTCTGGACAACTCGGGCCTGATGGTACGGTGCATTATCCTGCTGGTACATCCCATCATTGTGAGGGTACATTAAGGCATGCACAGCAGCAAATGATCACCAAGCAGTAAAACGCAAGGGCCATGGTCAATGACGTGTTTAGGTAGACCAGTGAACCCAACCCATGCCATGAGAACACACCCCACACCAGTATGGAACCACCACCAGCCTGTACACTGCCTTGTTGATAAATGGGGTTCATGGCCTAATAGGGTCTGTGCCATACATGAGGAGTATCATCATACTTAAACAACTGGTGTCATGACTCATCATACCACACCACAGGTTGACAGTCCACTAAGGTCCAGTTTAGCAACCTCACAAGCCCAGGTTAGGTGCGGTGTCCGGTGTTGTGGTGTTAACAGAGGCACTCTGGTGGGTCTTCTGCTATCATATCCCATGGAACTTGAAGGACTCTGCATTGACCTGCGGGATATGCGTGTGGGGCCTCCTGCATTCAATGTGGAGGTGAATTCCAACAGGCTCGCTTGTCTGTCTGCATGGGCAATTCTAGGAAGGCACCCAGCTCTTTGCCAGTCACGATCATTAAGTACCTGTGTGCGGCCACTGCACTGTCCACTGTGGGTGGTAATGCTTTCTATAATGTATTCCCGGTGGGCTGAGGAATGTTACATGCCCACACAACTTCGGAAATAGAGTGTCCCATCTGTCTAGCATCCACTATTGTGCTCTGTTCCTGATCATACACACCGCCATGCCATGAGCATGCTGATAAAAGTACAACCTCACTCACAAAATAACACCTCACAATACATACAGGTATGGGCATTTCCAAGCAGCCCCCGAGGTAAAGCCCCTTCACAATCGGTCCATATAGTGCTATCCCATGCCTTTTGGTATGTCAGTGTAATTTGGTGAGCTCCGTTCTGATTTGCTGGTTTTCAGGGAGGCACTGAGATGGCTCATATAGAAGCAACATGTGGAAATAGATACAACAAAGAGACTGTGTAGTTACTTATGTATTGTGATGCATCAGGGTTGCTTGAAATTGTACAGGTTTGAAAAACCGTCTGGGTTAAAGCTTTCCAGGATCTTGATGTAAAAATCGGCCTCCTAGTCGCCCAATTATTATTTTTCAAATTTTTCATTTCACCTTAAAGGTGCGGCAGTTACAAGCTATGGCGTTTAAGGTAGAACAGAACTTTCAGCTAGCAAATAGCCAACCATGTCCGTTGACAGGTTTGTTTCTTGGAAAGGGTACGAAAATACGACTGACATTTGGGAAAGAGAATGCTCTGTCTGTCTCATTCTCCTCTCTCTCTCCATCTATCGTGAAAGGAACGCTTAATGAAGCTGGCTCACCTGGCTTCCTCTTGTTCCTTCTCTGTGCGACTGCAGGGCACGTCCACTATGTAAGACCCTGGCAGGCAGTTCAGAGAAGCGTACGTCACATTGCACACAGACAAGAAGTTGGGGCGAAGGCGACCCACGCTTAGCTTGGCCATGTTGGTCAGCGACTGGCCAATGCAGCAGCCGAACAGGAAGGCACCCAGCTCTTTGTAGAGGCAGGAGACATAGCAGTTATTCACAAAAGCGCGAGACTGCACGCCACGGAACCGGACCCGGAAGCACTCGCCCAGAGCAATCTGAAACAGATAACCAACAGCAAACCCATCAGAACTGCCATAGATACACTGGACAATCAGGAACATGCAGCACTCTATTAGAGGGTATTAGAGGGAGCATACTAAGCATGGGCGTGGTTATTCAAAACTCATCTCAAGATTTATTTTGGAAATCATTATCATTTAAATGGAAAGAAATTGTGTTATTACTTCTTACCCAGTTGTTTACTGAACGCGAGACACAGATCTGAGAACTCTTACTGATTACACCGATATATTGGTTGGGCCCCCTTAGCTAGCACAGCTGATTGACAGTTACGTAGTTATTGCTGCTGAGCATTTGGAAGGCACATATCCAGAAGCAGCCTTGAAAAAAATGTAGAGCAAAAACCCAAACCCTCTAGAAACTAATTCATTCACTGCATTCATTAAAAAAATGTTAAACCTAGGCCTGGCACCGTTGTGATGTTTAGGCTTATGATTATTTGCCAAATGATATTAAAACTAATTTATGCTTATACTGTTCATTTCTTAAAGTTCAAGTTCTTAGAGCTTCACTGAGCTTAAAACTGAACTGTAGTTTAGGTCTATAGGGTTACTTTTGTAAGTGGAGTATTAAAGTAGGCAAATATCTAAAAAATATTATAACTGATCACGTTTACGTATTTTTTTTGTAATATGTGGTTTTAAAGCAACACTATGTAGGATCTGGTGACCTCTCTGGTTGAAATATGTAATGGCACGTGATGATGTGCTTGCGTTTAAAGAGTATTCAAAGAGAACTCAAAACTTGGTGAAGGACATGCCTTGTGAGGATGTAAGCAGCGAATGATCAACTGTTGTCACCATATGTAATGATTCTTTTTGAGGCTGTGCATGTGATGTTCATATGTAAGGACATTTGACAAGGCCTTTCAGTTTAAACAAAGAACCACATAGTGCTGCTTTAGCCTTCTGACACCCAGCGTCCTCATATGAGGACATTACATTTCTGCTTCTCTGCACCATGATACTTTTTAAAACGTTGACCCTTTGGCCTCACATGAGGACATTGTCTTTTGCCAAAACAGCTTCCTGTACAAAGACAGCGTTTAGTTTTTATACTTGTTAGAAAATAATAATAATAATAATAATAATAATAATAATAAGGGAAAACACCTGATTGTTCTAAATCAGAGATGGAATAAAACATGGCACCACCTAATTTAGAACAAGTAAAACAGGCACGTAAGGCTATTTATACTGTATTATATATTAATATTTTACATGTGAAGCATATAGGTATATTAAATATGTCAAATACTGGTTGTTCTGCGATATAAACATACGATTGTGAAAACTAACAGCTGCTGAAAATATTAGCCATAAATCTTGATAATTATTATCAGCTTATGATTAGCTTAGCTTTAACCTTCTTTCTAACTTTTTTTGTTTACATTAGACTAAATAAAGGATACCGCTCAGACGCTAAGCAGCTGTGCTGTATTTCCGGAGGGACTGCTCATCTGCCAGCTCTTTTCTGAATGACTGTGTGGAGCTCTGTGTGGGTGCCTCACCGTCATGCCCGTTATGATTATTCCTCCAGCGATGAGCAGGCTGTCCGGAATGGCCTCTGTCTCTAAGTAAGGGTATGTGATGCTGGAGTCTCCACAGAAAAAGCCCCTCTTGTACGGCTTCACCGCCTTCAGTTCACAAGCGAAGAAAGGGATGGAGGCTGTGGAGAGGGGAGAGAGGGAGAGAGAGAAGGTTACACCTTAACAGTTTCTTAAGATCCTAAGGCTTTTTATCCAGTAGCTACATGGAAAACAAAATCAAAGTTTGTGAGGCTGACTGATAGAAACTCTAGATTCCTATTAGCACCACTGTAGAGAAATCAGTCAGTAAGTTTCTCTATAATAAACCACTTCAGTTAAAATGAACTCTGGATTCCTTTATTCACGGTTCCGTTGGAGAGTTAAACAACCATTTAGAAAACCGAGGGACTGTGATCCGTTTTTAGCCAGGTTTAGCCATTCACAATTTGAATCAAGCACAACTGGCTGTCGTGTTCACAGGCAGCGATACTGACCGGCCGTTTACATACCATTTACTGTCATCAGCTGTTTCATTCTAAACACATAAGAAATCACTAACGTCATTACAGTGCCAGGAAGCAGTGAGTAAAATAATCCCATTACAAACTGAGAAATAATAGGAAGTATTATGAGTTATGTTTTATAGTGTATTACTTATTTTAAGCAACTACCCCAACACTGGACATCATCAAAAATCGTTCTCAAGCAGGGATTATATTAAAACAAGAATTCTACCGTTTAAATGATGTGGTAAGGTAAAAAAACAAAAAACAAAACAACACAAGGACATTCATTTTAAGCTTACGGTTTAAAGAGTGCATCGTGTAATTATTTTTTCATTGTTTAATTTACTTCATGCTGCTTGTTTCTGTACTTTTGGCCATCGGTGCATGTGTACTTTAGGGCTACAAAGAATATTCGATACAGTTTGATCATTTTAATATTCAAAGAAAAAAAAAAACCCTGTTTTGTTATGGTTTTTGGGTTGAATGAGACTTTTCATGGAAATGATGCTACCCAGTCAGCAGTGATGTGTATAGAAACCCCACCATATTAAAAAAGCAAGTGTATGCGATGGCCGCTCATAAAAGTCCTCTACATATGCAGCCACAGCCCGGTGTACATAACTGAAGAACTGAAGAAGTTAGAAGTTAGGCTTTTTCTAGCCAAAAGGTTTTTTAAAGCTCTTAAAAATGATCACGGCCACAGTGGTAACGCATACGTTCAACACGCCGCCGTTTCCATGCATCTTTTTAATCAGTCCGAGGGGAAATAATATTTCTTGATGATGCTATTTACAAGCACCGATAGCAGTCACCAACGCAGTCGGTAAAAGGCACCAGTAGCAGCAAATCCTGGAAGAGCAAGATAATCAGTTTTATCAGAGAATCATGGTTAACATTGTTTCATGTCAATCAAACATCCCTCTCCTGACAAAACCACAGGGATATATTTTGGCAGTGGTCAGGCTGTCGAGACTTTGTTCCTAAGTGCCTGTATTAGAGCTCTAATTTGAGGCGATAATGCCAGTTTTTAATATTCGGTTCAATCTAAATGCTCACTCCACTGGCTGGTGAGCTGTCTGTCAAAAACTCATGGTCACGCCCTGCATAAGCTGTTTACTATAGTAAAACAATGGAGTTAAAAAGACGCTGCTCTTTGTTCCCCTGCACTACGCAACACTGGCATGTTCAAACATCAACCTGGTTTGCCAGATTGGGCAGAATCCCACCAAAACAATGCTGTATGTCATTTGCTGTGACTGTAATGTTTCACGAGCGATGCTGTCCCATTACCTATTATTATTTCACAGTGCCCTATTAATAAATAGTAATGACATAATGCCGTGGAAACACACAGCCTGAGCTGTCCTTGTTCTTACAGAGCATTTCAGATACGCAGATTAGTGTGGTAGTTTTGGACCAAGATGAAAGTGAGATAACTCCTTATCAGCTGCAATTAGAGCAAAGTTAGAGTCCTCAGTCGGTTACTCCTGTCTTTGTGTGTGTAAATGAAGACATGGACCTGAAGACCTGACATTCCACACATAACTCCCGCGCAGGCAGGGCGACAGCGCTGAAAGATTCAGGATCAGGAGAAGAACGGGGCCCCGGAGAAAGGAGGGATTGTGGTGAAAACTCGACACCGGGCGAGGGATGAGGGGAATCTGCAAAGAGATTTTGTCGAGACTCGTTCTGGAAAGTACGGTTCCTTCAGAGAGCGCAAACAACCGCAGCACATTCAAAGAGAAAGTGCTTAGGTATTAATGATTAAACAGGGCGCTCCTGCTCCACAGCATCTATTACCAGAGCCATTTCCTGCTGGACGCTGATAAGAGGAGTGAAAGGAATTCTGGGAAATCAGGATGGCTCTCAAGGTCCTGGACCAACACACACACACACACATGAAATAAAGGCAATGGATAATGCTGGTCGAGAGTTTGGAGGCACTTAAGCTTGAAATGAATCCATTAACCTATTAGGAAGTATGAAGTGGTCGTCTTGGTCAGGTCTCTCAAACTTCCTCAAAATACTCTAAAAGAGAACTCTGCGGTTAAATTCTTAATTGTGGAGAAACTTACCGGCACTGACAACATATAGCAATAGCATTAAGTCATTGGGGCTAACTGTTTATTACAGGATCATAAGAAGATTCATCACTTCACACAAGGGCCACAGAAAGTCAGGTTCACCTAGACTTGTCAATGAGTAACAGTAAGCAAATAGATGAAGGGGAGGGGATGTCAGGGAATCGGGGGAGTTGTATCTACTACATACTTAAATTCAGTTATGCAAATGGATTTATCAACATTACTGGACTCCAAATTTCTATGTGCTATTCTTTCCATATTTTATAATTCCCATTGGTTCTGCATCCGGGGTTCATACCATATGGTTATGCCATTAATAGCTGCTTCAAATTAAATTTGGAAAAAGAATATCTAGCCTCTATTATTAAGACTCTTGATAACAACTCCTAATAATGACACTAAAGGTTCTATAGTTATAGAAATATCAACAACAGTGTTTAGAGCACCACTGCAGATATCCCCATGATACATTTGATCCAATCACCAGAAAGCAGAAATGAAAATTCAATGCAGTTTTCCCACTAATTTGACTCATGACAATTAGTCAGTCCTCCTGGTTACGAGTTCTAAAACATCTAGCAACGAACTTCTCTTTAAACTCCCTTCAATTACTGGAATAATTAAAGTATAGCTATTTTATTTACAATCCAAAACCACCAGTGAATCTATACATGTCTCAGAGCTTTAAGGTGTAATGCTGATGATGGTATAACAGTGATAATCCAAACAAGGCAGAGTTGCCGTATGGCTCTCTGTATGTAACACCATGAATGCACATTTAGACTAAAAGCCTCATCACAAAATGATTAGAAAACATTCAGGCACCAGCCAATGTATTTAACCGTTTCAGATAATAACATGCTGGGAAGCTAGGAAGCCTTCAGAGGCACTGAACCCTTTGGACGTCTGGTTCATAGAGCCAAATAGAACGCCACATTTCGCTCTGTGACTTCAGAATGCACAATGATACTACAATCATATCAAGACTAGAATATTTAGGCAACGCTGGGCTACATTCATATTCGTTAGATTTGTTTGCAATGCTAATCTACCAGCCCACAATTTCCACATCAGGGCATCCCTACACTGAACGACTTTGATAATGCTCGTTATGCAAAAAACTTTGCACTCCTCTTTACCATGTTAGATAAACGGCTGTTATATCCGACACAGGTGTGCCATAAGAACAAAGCCATAACTCATTCATGTTATCATCTTGTTTTGACATTAGCACACCGATGCAGTTTTAATATGTGCCTTTAATAATAGCTTGAAATCATTATTTACGCAATACCTGCTCTTTCTATTACAGCAGATACGCTCAAACATGAAGTCAAGTGTTGTCATTTTCAAGTAGTTAGTGAGCAGCTGCTAAGCTAAGCTGGGGTTTCGTCTTACTAACAATCAGAAATAAAAAAAAAAGCAAGATGTTCCCAAACCTTTGATGACCACCGTTCTAAAGCCATGACTTTATCTGCGGCCATGTGGGGTGCATGTTATGGGACTGACCAAGCTATGCTGAACTTCGGCCTGCTTTCTCAGAGGAATCTCCCTCTCTCCCTTTCTTCCCCTCTCTCTCCTGACCCCCCTCGCTCCCATGCCCTCTCTCCTTCAGCTCGACCCGTAGAGCCTGGGACTGATCATTAACCCTCCTCTCCTCTTCCCTCTCAGAGCACCCACTGGAACACAGCCACACACTCTCACACACAGATGCTGCCAGGGAAGCTCAGTGTACGTGACCATGCAGAGGCACAGTACTGTGTAAAAGTCAGAGCCCAACCTTCATTCCCTCCAAGTTCTAGTCAAAAACTGCCATTTAGCACTATTATTATTAATTATTATAATTATTATTATTATTATTTTTTTTTTTCACTTTTCTAGATACTTTTTTCTAGAATGTTGAGACACGAGTCAAATTAAAGTACATTAAGAAATCAGGAGCTTGTAAAAATATATTTTATCAAAACTATAACACCTTACTATCATGCAGATTAGCTTGGTAGACTATCAAAACTGTCCCCATCAGATAAACGGTAAAACTTTGATCTTTGAGGGAGAGAAGATAAACAAGCTCCACTCTTCTGTCAGATCTGAAAATATCCACAGGTGTTTCTGTCCATCCTTCCACTGTGAGAAGGATGTGAAGCTGTCAAGAAGCCCTCACTGTGAAAAGGAAAGGAACCAAAAGAAGAAAAAAAAAACAAGTGTTCTCAGAACAGTGTGCTGGCTCACCACCCCACCAGAGTTCGGACCTCTACATCATTAACTGTGATTAGGATTACCTGGACAGTGAGGATATAATAATAAGCATAATAATAGTAAAGTTATGTAATGTTTAGTTGTTGAGGATGATCAACATATATACAGTATATTGCTCCAGAGCACTGGCAGTAATCAACAGTGAATATTTAAAGCCTGAGTCAGTTGTTTGCATAGTGCTGCCACTCCTTCTGTCTGCCAGCTAGCCTTTCTAAGTGGTGGGCGAGTAATAGCACAGTGCATGCACTGGTTAATACTCAAGGTATGAAGTCTGGTCCAGTACAGCAGAGCGCGTTTGCAGCTGCCCTGGGGTTTATGCTATATACTGTAGTACAAGATCGTGCTGACTAAATGTATTGTGCCATTGCCCCGCCGTTACATAAGCAGTTCAAGTTTGTTAAAGAGAGAAAAGCTTGAGGGCTTACATATGGCCCAACAAAATTAAATAAAGACTGAACTGGGAGAATAGTTGCACCCAGCAGGAAGTGTGGAATTGGAATGCTATTGGGAAGGAAGATAAAGGTTACCAGGAACAATAAACGATGATAAATTTTAACTGATATGGACAATATTTATTGTGGTACACCTACAGAAGTATGGTGTTGGGCCACCATAATTGCCAATGCAACATGTCAGACGTCTCGGCATGGTGTGCAGAGGTTCCTAAAGGTGTCCTGTGATAATCCATCCCATGCAGCTTTAATATTCCCACACAGTTCCTGCAGATTTTGCGGTACGAGTGGAGGTGGAGTGACACCAGGCCTTCTGGACACGTGACATGTGACAGATGTGTTCCTCTTGCCGTTGACCATGATGCCTTCTCACACAGATTCGTTGTTGGTCACCACCAAGATAAACTGAAGATGACGGTGTCACTGCTCGCAGAATGTCTGCAATCCTGGCTGTTGGGTGAGTCAGCGAAAAGCCCTGACCCACCTACGTCACATGAATGGCCGAGCATGACACTTCAGTCATTTCCGCATATCCCATGGAGTCATACCCACCCACCAAGTGTCAGTTCTGTTAGTGGATTTCTTCTGGGTGCAGCTATTTGTGTAACTATTGTGTAACTTTTGATAATGTGTGTATAAACACAGCCGTGTATATTATGCATTAAATATATCGTCGCTGTCCAAAGGAAAACATGTATCTCCAAAATGACAACTTTATAGGAGAGGCCAAAAACCTCATTCAATTTTAATGTAAGTCAATGGAACCAGACGTCTTTCTGAGCACTTTTGGGCCATTTCAGTTAGTCCATTTATCATGCAAATCTCACAAAGTGTAAACAGCAGCTGCTGCTTTTAAATGATGCATAAAAGTCAAAATGGAGATACATGTTTTTCATTGGACAGCGACAATATACAACATTAAGGTCTAATCCTAAACCTGAACTTTAACCTTAAATTCAGTAACCAAAAAGAAATGTTTTGGCTCTTGAAATTTAGAAATAAACAGCTGCTCTGACATCACACTCACTTCCACATATACACACACACGTCCACATACTCATCTAAGGCCGGGATCAATACAGTGGAAAAGCAAACCAGCTCAAGGTTGCAACAGCAGGCCGACAGGTGAATATTGAGCATGGTCATCGATTCTGGACACAGAGCTAATGAAGACAACTGACACACACACATCTGCTCCCAGAGCGTATTCCACTGCTGATATGTCTGAGAGTCAAGGCTGCTTTTTCACAAAGACTGAAGACCAAACAGAGATAAATGCAGCCAAAATGAACAAAAATGCTAACAGCCAGTCATGAGACTAGTGAACATCCTGGAGTTCAACAAGGCCTGCTTGGGACGCGTTTCAGTACAGATAACAAACTTCCACGTCAACACAGAGAGAGAAAGACAGAAAACAAAAACATGGTTCGACACAGATCCCCTCTAAGTCCTGCTGCCAGCAGCGGTACATGTTCCAAATGTCTGCTGCGTTTCCCTCTCCAGGCCTATTTGAGCTGTGTTTGTGTGCTGGAGGGGCACTCAGATGGACTATCTGATAGTGGTCTGCTGTTGCTGCCCTGCCAGCTGCAGTAAGCATGCTGAAATGGAAGACGCTTGTGTACTGCACTTCAGAGAAAACCAGCTGCCTTGGGTTAGTGGAACTGCCTTATTAAGTTGTTTGCGTATCATGAATGAATTAGTCACCGGTACACAAACAAAGTAGGTTAGGTAATCCACAGCTGTTACCCAAATCTATTACTGTTACCTGTAAAAACATTATTATCTGTCACATGCTATGTAGCACGAAAGAAAAATGGGCATCAGTGTTCACAACAACAGTGACTCTCTTGTCAGCCGATCACCAATGACTGTTAGGCAGACCAATGACCCAAATGTGTAAAGTAGAACATTGATAGTTTAAGTAATAAAAATGCTGCGGGTGATGTAGATAAACTGCTTCCTTCAAAGTAGACCAATGACTGTGTGCAAAATACACCAATGACTGCTAGGTATATCAATGATGTTTTATAAAGTTCAAATGATGAGTAAAAATAACCAAGGACTGTGAAGTACACCAATGACCATTAAATAGATCAACAAATTTCTGTAAAGTTTACCAGTAAGTATGTGTAAGTAGATCAAAGACGGGTAGTAAATTGATCAAAGACAGTTTGTAAAGTACACCAATGACTGTAAAGTAGATTATTGATTTTCTGGAAAGGTTCACCAATATTTCTGTGTAAAGTAGACCAGTGACTGCTGGCAAAGTGACCAATGACTGTTTGTATTGTACACCAATGACTGTTAGGTAGATCAATGACTCAAATGTGTAAAGTAGAACACTGATAGTTTAAGTAATAAAAATGCAGAGGGTGATGTAGATGAATTGCTTCCTGCAAAGTAGACAAATGCCTGTGTGCAAAATACACCAATGACTGCAAGGTATATCAATGATGTTTTATAAAGTTCAAATGATGAGTAAAGTAGACCAAGGACTGTGAAGTACACCAATGACCATTAAGTAGATCCACAAATTTCTGTAAAGTTTACCAGTAAGTATGTGTAAAGTAGATCAAAGACGGGTAGTAAATTAATCAAAGACAGTTTGTAAAGTACACCAATGACTGTAAAGTAGATTATTGATTTTCTGGAAATGTTCACCAATATTTCTGTGTAAAGTAGACCAGTGACTGCTGGCAAAGTGACCAATGACTGTTTGTATTGTACACCAATGACTGTAAGGTAGATCAATGACTCTGGAAAGTTCAATAAAGTGTAAAGTAGAACATTCATAGTTTAAGAAATAAATGATCTTGTAAGGAATCATTGGAGTAATAACGATGATGATGACTGTAGAGTCTCGTACACAGTTGACTCAAACAGTGCAGGTGGGGAGTGTTAATGGCACTGGTGTTCTTGACTCCTAATGCTCTTATCAGTGTGCTTTCACAACTGGCTTGTAAAATAAATAATACACCCACAGTGTTTATCAGTGACCTGTTTAACACAGCACTGGAGGAATGGAGACTAGAAATGCACAACTGGAAAAAACCCAACTGAAAATTTGAAAGTTAGCAAAACGTTTTACTCTAAACTCAGGTCAACATAGTGGACCAACACACATATAGTCTTGCAGTGACTGTACAGGGTGGTCCGTTAGCCCACATACCCCGAGGAAGTCACCCATGACCCAGTTGATACTCGAGCCGGCAGCTGGTCTATGTCAGAGTCAGTAGTTGGCAGGGCAGGGCGTGTTGGCCTGTGTGGAACGCACAAGCCCCTCTGAGCTTGCAAAACAAGGGCATGTGTCTTACAAACATGGGCAACAACCCTGCTCCTTGCTCTGCAAAGGTCTAATACTAATACAGGCCTCTCCATGGACACATCTGACATTAATGTCTGAATATAAGTCTGATATGTTAGAACAGAGGTAAAGCTGAACTCTACAGGGTGGGGTACCCCACTGATTAGACCACACATGCTAGGAATGAACATGAATTACACCCATTGAGCAGCATTTGAAAAATGGCTAATGCACCTGAGGCTATGCAGTGTATATATTGTTTCTATACTTACACCCCCTACTTTCTTCTAAAGGTCTTTCATTTATCATGGGAACAACGGTCAATGATAAAGGCTAGGTTACTGTGTTCATCACTCCAGGGTAAAGTAGGTAGGGAGGCGTTGCCCACACCCACAGTTGAATGACTAGACCTATTATAAATCAATAGTACATTCTAAGGGTTATAATTTCTAGGCTTCAGCTCACTGAAAAAGTTGCATTTAGTCGTTTAGCTGACGCTCTTATCCATTGCAACTTACAAGGTTACTCGTTTTACAGGTGGGCCAGTACAGTGTTAGGAGTCTTGCC
Source organism: Prochilodus magdalenae (assembly GCA_024036415.1). Taxonomy (NCBI): domain Eukaryota; kingdom Metazoa; phylum Chordata; class Actinopteri; order Characiformes; family Prochilodontidae; genus Prochilodus; species Prochilodus magdalenae. The sequence continues at coordinate 99,549 of JAMWET010002489.1, forward strand.
CAAGGACTCCTATTGGCGTAGCTCAGCATTTGCTACCTAGACTGGGATTCAAACCCCCATCTCCCACATGGGGTGGTAGCACTTTGGTGGGCATTGGTGCTAACCACTAAGCCCCACCAATCACCAAGTTCGGTTAAAGAGCTTTTTAAAAACGTTATCTGTTTGAGCTAAACAAACTGAACTGGAACTGTGGGATCATTTTAAGCACAGGGAATACTGAATCTCAGAACTGACCAGCATTGAACCTACAATGTGCCCCCCTGTTAATGTTACTCCCCCAAAAGTTAGCTACGGTATGGGGGCCTGTGGTCAAATTCCATATTTTGTCATGTTTCTATGTGATAATAAGTTAACACATCCTCTGGTTTGTTCACAGTAATGGCCGGTCTCTTGAGAGTCACTTACCTACGCAAATATGAACCATTATTTTAGTAATGGAGGAAAAAATAGGGTTTGAGAGATGAAGCTTGTAATGTGAAAGCGGTGCAGGTGACATCAGATCTGCCAAATTACCATTTACCCCATATGTCTATGACGCATGTCTAGGGACTCACATTCGTCTCCCTCACCTAGTGACTTTTACTCCGCTGCTCCCAGCCAAACCTCCATGCAAGTTTGTTATTTAAGCTTCACTAAACTTGTTAGCAGCGCTTTGTATAAAGGTCTATCACAACATTGTTTGTGGTGCGGCTTTTGCGGTTAACTTCATTTATGAGAGCACCATGAGACAAGATAGTGGCCCACCTTAAATGTAGGAATGAAAAGCTGAGCTACTCCCATACCATCAAGGCTCATTTCCCCGCAATGGCACGGGCATGGCGCAAAATGAGGCAATCATTCTGCCATCTCACATGCCCACACGGTTCTGAGACGGCAGCAGCTCGCGATTTTTGGAACATCTATTTGCCATTAAATTCTCCTCTTTAATATGTCTTAAATGTAACACATGTTTTTCCACAGTATGTCTTTACTGTTAAAACTAAAAAGGAAACACTTGTCCACGGGGGCATGACATAACCACACCAAACTTCCCGGAAATATGGCACTACATATTCAACTGAGTTAAATGAATCTTTATATAAGTGGGGCATGGAAGTCATGTTTGAATAAATGGTCCAGTGGTGAAGATGCCATGTTGTGATGCTCTGATTATGCTTCTCTCGCCTGTTGAGTCGTAACTGTGTGTGAAGCTCTAATTTGTTTTCTGGGAAAAGACCCGAGCAGCCAGACGCCTCTTCCCTGAAAAATCTATTGCACGCATGAACAACATGTACAACATTGGAAAACAAGTCCATTTGCCGGGGGAGGAGATGGCAGGGTAATGCCTCTTACCGGCAGGCTTAGCTTATCTAGAGGGGATCATTAATGCATCTGCCCTGCAATGGGATACGGCTGCATGTCTCTTTACTTGTCATTTATGAGCTGGGGCAAGTCAATAACATTGATTGGACTACATTCTATGAACTGATCCATCAGCGTGCATCAGCAAAGCAACCCTGACTGCACAGTCGAGGAGAGGAGAGGAGAGGAGAGGAGAGGAGAGGAGAGGAGAGGAGAGGAGAGGAGAGGAGAGGAGAAAAAGGAAGATGAAAGAACAGGAGCAGAGAGGAGAAAAATGAGAGGAGAGGAGAGGAGAGGAGAGGAGAGGAGAAATGAGAGGAGAAGACAGGTGCAGAGAGGAGAGGGGGGAAAAGTAGCAGAGTAGAAGACAGAAGAGAAGAGAAGAAAAAAGAAGAGAAGAGAAGAGAAGATAAGAGAAGAGAAGAGAAGAGAAGAGAGCTTATCTAGAGGGGATCATTAATGCATCTGCCCTGCAATGGGATACGGCTGCATGTCTCTTTACTTGTCATTTATGAGCTGGGGCAAGTCAATAACATTGATTGGACTACATTCTATGAACTGATCCATCAGCGTGCATCAGCAAAGCAACCCTGACTGCACAGGAGAGGAGAGGAGAGGAGAGGAGAGGAGAGAAGAGGAGAGGAGAGGAGAAAAAGGAAGATGAAAGGACAGGAGCAGAGAGGAGAAAAATGAGAGGAGAGGAGAGGAGAAATGAGAGGAGAAGACAGGTGCAGAGAGGAGAGGGGGAAAAAGTAGCAGAGAAGAGAAGATGAGAGGAGAGGAGAGGAGAGGAGAAGAGAAGAGGATGGAACAGAGCAGAAAGGAGAGACAGAAAAGACAAAAAGAAGAGAAGAAAAGAAAACAGAACTGACTGAAGACTTGATTTCAGATTAGAGAAGAAGAGTGGGGAGGACAGGAAGGGTCGGGACCAAGTTGTGAGTTGCACAACATTTGTTCAGCTTGAGAATGACTTCAGTTTAGGAGAGAGAAAGAGGGAGGGATAGGGAGGGATACGGAGGGGGGGAGGGGAGGGGGGCTGTGTGTGAGAAACAGTTCTGTTTCCAATTTGCACTTTTGAACACCACAGCCCAGAATGAGGTCACCATAAATCAAGAACAACAATAAAATAAGAAACAGAGAGAACAACGCGGAGCGAGGGAACAACAGAGACAGATGGAGACGGAACACAACCAGCACAACCTGAAGACACATGTCTGTCGCAAGCGGTTCTTTGATGGGTAAGTTTGTGTGCTTAACAGTTGGTGAAGTAGAGCTCAGCTTTCGTAAGGAGCACAGCGGTTTGGAAGGGAAAACAAATGTACATGAAAAACAGCAGAAGACATAAACACACATGCTCGGAGAGTTTTCCGAATGAGGCACGATACGCAGCAGCCAATCAGGATGGAGATCAGTCCTACAGGTGCCATGGAATGGAAAACTTTACTTACACTGACATAGTTATGTAAAGGGAGTCCAGCAGATAGAAACAGAGGTCAGCAAAAACGGGCCGACTCTGGGATCCTAAACTGCTACGCAACAGACTTGACCTAATATTTACCCCCACCCACCCCCCCCAAAAATAAACATACAACAACAACAGAGCAACAGCTA
>JAMWET010002489.1:107500-123692 GCA_024036415.1 Prochilodus magdalenae
CCGTGTCCAGACACGCTTTCCCCATACGCTTTGGCTGTGCCACCTTGTCAGAGCACTATGAAAAAACCCTTAAACCCTTAAAATTCTCTCACTACAATACCCAGCATGCATGAGCAGTTGGATTTTGTAACCACAAATTACCCAATCCTTCATAAATAGCTAATGTCTACGCCCATGCTAGCATTAGCGCTTATACCTTAGCTGCACTGGTTGTAAAACAAGACAACCTTTTTTGTCTCTATCAATTGAGCATTGAGTTCAGTTGAGTTCAGAATAATGTCTGGGGAAATGCTGCATAGGATGTGGAAAAAATGAATGGGACAAAGCCTGAGGTGCTGTGTTTCCTCCAAAAAAAAAAAAAGATTGTGTTGGACCTGGCACTAGGAAAGGATCCAGGAACCAGGAACTAGGGTACAGGTCTCCACCTAGTTATGTAGGTTGTATTGTTTTACCGTAATGCCATTTTCTGGTGAGCCAGGCTGTAACCTTTCATAATACACATTTCCCAAACATTCAAAACAGAATCTTGAGATACGAGGGGTTGAAATCCCAGTGTGTTATTTTATATTGTCTCCTCCAAAAAACAATGTTCACCTTTACCATAAATGTCTACTAGCAGCAAACAATCCAAACAGGAGCCGGACTGAGATGAAGTACTAAAACCTAATTCATTGTATGAACTTAATTCTACACATCTCTATTCAGTAGGTAAAGTAACAGACTTTTGTTGCCTTAGTTGTGAATTTTTCTTTTAGGTTTTGATTGGATTAGAACTGTCTTTGGATCATCCACGAGTCTATGTGTATGTATCTGGAGCCCCTGTCTCAGAGCCCAGTGAACAGCAGAGGCAGTTGACCACTAAGTACAGCCAAAGTGCAGGACCTCGGGGAAGAGTATCTGATTTTAAAGAAGGAGTGGGGGGAAAAACAGAGGAAGGTCAACTAAGTTAATGTGAAAAGAACATCTCCTGGCACGCTCCTCTGGTATTGTGGAAACTGGGAAACGACACTACCACTGTAAACACATAAAAAACAGCACACACACAAGAACAGACAGGCGAATATTTGTGAGCTCAAGTCAGAGGTGACCGCAGTGAGATAATTGCGGCTGTTGAAGCGGCGCTTCAGCACCTCGGCCGTGATTACAGTAATCCTGTAATTTGTTGAAGCTGTGTGAGGGGAGATGCTGCAGCTTCCTCTGCTGCACCATAAGAAACACATGAGCTGCCAACCCCCCTCCCACTCCAACAGGGCCGCAAGCAATGACCCCTGACCCCTCACGAGATCGATAACAATCACCAAACGGCCCACATGCACACACACAGGCACACATTAGCCTGGGGCAGTGTCCTCGTTCAGACCCGTTTTTCCACACATGGGGAAGCAGGCTCCAGCAGGCAGCAAGATCTGGAGCAGGCCAAGTTATGGTTAGCCTTTCTGTATGTCTGCTTGCTCGTGTATGTGTGTTGGAGTGACTGTTCAACAGGTAATAAGAGCAAACATTTGAATTGCCTAGCGAAACAGTGATACAGCAGGTTAATTAAAACACTCTGCCAGCAGCTGCTTCTTCATTTTATAAGGGAGCTTTCTTGGAGTTTGTTACAGTTCTCCTCCTTCGCTCCGCACAATTAGATATAGCAATTTGGGAAATAACTTGAGATCTATTTTTTTTTTTTACAGCTGCATAAGAGGCAGTCCAAGTCAGAATGTAAAAAGGTTTCCAGAACTAAAAATTAGGACATGTTCAGCCAAAATAAATTTTTTTTTTGCATATAATTTGCCGTTTTATTCATGCTGTTAATGCTTTAAATGCGATAATCGGCATTGTGGGAAAGAAACCCACAGAGGACTAACTTAATTTTAAACAACCTGCTCTATTTGTTTCATATGCTTGCTAAACATATGGAAATACAATGTTTCATGGATTCCCAAAGGCTGGATTCCAAAGTGTCTCAGCTGTAGCAATAATAAACTATGGCCATGCCTTTGGAACTCCTGTTTAGCATAATCAGTAACAGAATTTCATTAACAGAAGGCCGTCCTGTCTTATAATACCACTGTCAGCGTCGACTGAGGTGTCCTTAGTCCACTATGAGAGGATGAAGACTGTTGTGTTGTAATTATAAAATTCATTTAGGAGGTTCTGGCCCAGTTAGATCATTTAAGGACAGGTAGCCAATGAAACGAATAGTGAGCTCAACAATGGCTGAAATTCTTGGCAACTGATTATGATCACCACTGCTGCAAAAAAGTTAATATCTTTTCACTGCTGGAGACAGTTATTAATGCTAACACTGATGTGATACTGTGCTGTCCCTTGTTTCTTATGATAGGGGTGACATCGAAACGTTCTGGTGATATGCTGCTATCTGTTATAGTTTGGAGTATGAATCGACATTTAGCATCATCTTGCAAATCTGAAATTTAATAACTGATTAAATCAACTATTGCTAATAGTAATGCATGTAGTCTAAGTACAGGACCACACAGAAAGCAGCTCCATTCATATTGTTTATTAAGTGTTAGATCTTAAGACCTCATTGTTGACCTGTTTATGTTTCACTTTGCCAGTCAAAATATTTGGCCTATTTCTCTTTAGCCAAAAAAATGAAAATGCAACTTTCAGCCATTTCCTGACTAAACATTTCAGTAGCCAAAATGTCCCTAGTTAACTTTAAAAGTTCTTTTAAAATACTTGTCATTGTTTGTCAGTTACTGTTAATAAAGTAATAAATACAAAAACAAAAAAAGACCACACTTAATAAACACAAAAAATGACCACAGTAAAATAATCTAAACCCACATGCATGAAACGTTCTGCTGTTGATGTGGGGATGTTGCGTAATATCCACATTCTAAAACTGCAGATGTGCATGCCACTATGGACGGACTGATTGAATCAGAACTCACTAGCGAAAGGGGCTAATTCCGAGTTTTTAAGTCTGTAAAGCTGAGGTCCGTCTTCAATCTATTCAAGAGCATAAGAGTAAGTGCTAGCATGGCCTGAAGAACACCGTGTCATGCGGACACCCACAGCCCTGACATGCTCCAACATGCTGTAGACTCCCTGTCTCACCCAGCAGCTTTCACTGCCAAGTGAATGGAAACACAAACTTAGTGGCACAAAGAGACACCTTGAAAACACACGTGCACCAACACACACACATACGCATGCGTCACACACTTCAAGCTGCTCTGCTGGGCTCTCTGTCGGGACATCTTCGGCCTGTAATTGCATTCCACGGTCGAAAGGAGAAGAAAGGATGAGAGGAAAGAGCGCAGAGATAAGCCGAATGAGGCCCTCCTTTCATAGCTCCTACCACCTTTTGCTCTCTCTGATCACTGAGGGAGATAGAGGACCTCTGTCCATACTGCTGGGCCCTCTCCTTTTGCCCACAAACATAACATCACAATACGGAAAGACCTTTTTACAAGAAGAAAGAAATCCCACACATAAAAAAGCCAGTGAACAATTAAAGTAGCCAACTTTTACCTGAAATCAACCACTCAAGACCAGCTGTACTACTAGCGCTCTTAGTCTCATCACTGTCTTGACCTCATCCTGAGTCCTCAGTCACTGGATAAGGTGATCTCTGGAGTGTAATACCTCCGTCTCAGGAGACTGGTATCTGGATTATTATTAAATATCGATGAAATCAGAACAAAAAGATTAAATCAGTCCTTTCTCTATATACTAAACTCCCAGCTCCATGCTAGTCATCGCTAATATGCTCGCACAGACGCGTTTGTGAAGATAAAGGAAGAAGTAGCTCCATTTAAAACAAGTAATAACAAAGACAACTTTATGGGACGCCTTAAAGCATTTTGGACAGGCATCGTTCCCATAAGAGCAAAGCTTGCTGTGCAGACAGCAGTAAATCTCAGAGTAACATACAGAGCAAAGAATGATTTCAGAGAGCACAACGAACCTGAAGCTGGCTTCTTATTCAAGCGCCACAGTGATTTGCATTAACAGCTCCGTGTGTCCTTAACTCTGTGCTTTTATTTTTGTGCTGGGTAATGTGTGGTAATGTACAGTTTTATCTGGTTTCCGAATGTGGCTGGCATTGGTACACAGCATGTCACTGGAGTTAAGCTATTTTAACATTTGTTTAAACATTAACAGAGAATTATAATGGATGCACACATAACCAGAAACAAACGTAATTTAGTGTGTAAAATGTTAATATTTTTATTTAAAAAATAAAGGTTCTAATCTGGTTTCGGTCTTGTCTATTGGTCTTGAATACAACACGACTTAGAGGGTCCACAGTTTTGTTTTGTTTTTGCACTATGCAATGTTTCTTTAATAGCATGGGTGGAGTATATTTCATTAAAGCATGTATGGGTTGCATGGTGGCAAAGTGGGTAGGGCTTTTGCCTCACAGCAAAAAGGCCCAGGGTTCGATTCCCAGGTGCGGCAGCTATTATGTGCAGAGCTTTAATGTTCTCCCCGTTTCTACGTGGGCTTCCTCCGGGTGCTCCGATTTCCTCCCACAGTTTAAAAAAACGTGCAGCCCGGTGAACAGAGATGATAAATTGCCCCCTAGGTGTAAGTGAATGCGATGGACTGGCAGTCTGGCCCAGGGTGTTTCCTACCCTCTGCCCAATGAGTACTGGGATAGGCCCCAGCACCCTCAGTGACCCTGAAGAATAAGTGGCTTAGAAGATGAATAAAGAATGAATCCCAATGATATACTCAGAAATGTGTACACCATTCCTGAGAAAAATTACAACATATTCCCTATTACTATGTCTAGCTGCACTTCCTGGACTCCTTTATTCTCTCGCTCCCTCCATCCCTCATTCAGTTGCTCTCTCCTTCTTTCCCTCCCTCAGTCACTCACTTACTCATGCTGGTGTATTGTCTATAACTAACCCTTTGATGTCTCACTCACTTCCTGACACTTGAGCTACTTCCTTTGACTGATCATCAGCCCACAGGACCATGAGCCTACCAAGGCATACTAGTTCATACAAGCCATGCACGTCCTTTGTTTTCACATAAATATGAAATTAGTTGGACACTAATTTCTCACGAGAGCGCAGCGGTGTGCGTAGCATCTAACCCGCCTCACATACTAATCTCACTACATCTCAGTTCATGCTAAAACACACAACCCTAGCCTACAGTAAAACATTTCAATTGCTTACTTTCATAACTACATACAGATCATCACAGTTCTGTAGTAGTTAGTGAATAATTTGAAATAGTTGCTGCATAATAAGCCTATAAGATTAATATCTACAGCTACAGTGGCTAAGTAAACAGGTTTTGTGATTTTCTGCCAAAACACACCCACCTTAACTCAGAAAGGGCTTGCTAGTTAGCAGATTAGTTGGATTAGGTGTCTTGAGAGCAAGGAAAACACTATAGGGCAGAGATTCCTCCAGAACCACAGCTGGGAACCACTGGTTTAGGCTCTCTGATTAGCATGAAGGAGGTTTAGGTAGCAACTCCATGCGTCCTGGTTCGAAATGATTTAGCCAAAAACATGTTAGGGGTCCAAATTCAGGTTCTGTGGTTTAGTGCATAAGCTATGACTCTAATGTTTTTGGTGGAATGAACTTACATTAGATGACCAAATAGCAGACTCACTTGCAGACTTTAAACACACACTGATGACCCACCTCTTTGTGAATCAATTAAGTGAGCACTAATCTTAGTATACCGTCGCTGTCCAGAGAAAAACAAGTATCTCCACAATAGCAACTTTACAGGGGAGGCCAAAACCCAATTTAATTCTAATGTAAGTCAATGGAACCAGACTTTTTCCTAATGATCTTTAGGCCATTTCTGTTGGTTCTTTCACAATGAAATTCACATACAGTGTAAACAGCAGCTCGTGATCAAAAGATGCATAAAAGTAAAAAGCATCAAAAATGGAGATACATGTTTTTCACTGGACAGAGACGATATTTTGAAATGCACTGTATTGCACTTACTCTGAACCAAACTCAGTATCTTCTTTCTAGGTATGAGCACTGGCTAGGTTTTGCTATGTATTGCAGCTATGCTGTATTTAACTCTGGGTTTTTCTATCTAGGTATCAGCACTGGCCCTTGTTCTGGCAGTGTCTGAGCTCAAGGGGAGTTTGGACTCTAACCTATTTAGACTAATGCTGATACATTCTCCGACTGAACACTAAGCACATTTGTGAGTCGCTCTGGATAAGAGCGTCTGCTAAATGCTGTAAAGGGAAGTCAGTAGTCACCCAAAGTTTCCCCTAAACTTTTCTCTACCTACTCAAACTGCTCACTCTCCCACATGAAACTACTCCTCCTTGTGTGCATGCACATCATTTAGGCATATAGGTATGTTAATGATTTCTGTTGTTTCTATTTATGAACGTGTATATAAGATTTTACAGTTATTTATAAATGGAAACAACAGAAACCGTAAGTACAATCTGTAGAGCCAATATGTCGTATTGTATGGGTGCGGGGGGGGTGGTCAAAATCCAACACAGCACCGGTTGCTCCAAGCATTCAACTACATGCTAATTGTTTGTTTATTTTTTATTTCATACTGTGTCCTAAACCATATCCAGCTTGTGTGTCCTTTATAAAGACAGGGATGTGGTTTGCGTGAGCTGAGAGAGGTTTTAAATGAGATTTGTCTGCTAGTGTTTGTTTACAACGTTTGCCTCATAGCTCCAGCTAAAGAAGCAAAATCGGGACTCCCATCACGTCTGATTCATTACATCTGGAGTAAGTGGAAATCTGTGTAAATTAGATTTTTTCACAAAACCTTTTCTTTAGAGCAGGCGTGCGTCAGAATCATAGAGACAGATGCTATTTCAGTGTGTGTGATTCTGATTTTAGATGACGTCAGTGGGGGCCACAAAGAGGTAAGAGAACAGGTGGTCAGCACTTATGTGTGCTCAAACCACATACAGACATTCAGATACTGGATGCACAGTCCCAAGTACATCCCACTATTGCTTCTGACCAGGCCTGATTCAGGCTTGTTTGTAGGGCATGCATGTCTCTGGGGGGCTTCTTACACACTACAACAAAGCAAAGCACAATGTCCCCAAGCACAAAAACCCACACATACACAGCCTATCCAGTCAGAAAGTGGGAGTCTGCGCCAGCGAGCGATCTTCTCGGTATGTCCGATGGCCTCCCGAACAATCCGCCTTGTTGTTCTGTGTTGTTCTTCTGTAGCCTACAGAGGCATTCACATACACACAGCAGGCATTTCTGAGACAGATCGCCTCTCAAAGCCTGGGGACTTATTAAAAGTGGATCGGAATGTCACGGCATGAATACACCATTCACAAGCTGTGCAAAATGCCAAAGAGACAAATAAACCGGAACCACTATGTACTGTAAGGAACATTTTGGTTTCAGGGCATTCCTTCAGGACATGGAAATGCACAACTGGAACAAGGGAAAAATATTGTATTCATCTGCTAAAACTTGTAAAACTTGGCCAGCTTATCATAGTTCTCCATACAGTAGACCAACGGTAATTTATAAGATAGTAGAAATTTTAGGGATGCCCAGTGATGATGTTGGTATTGGCAGATATATGTAGAGTTGGAACCAAATATTTTATATATTGGTATTAGCTGGATATTTGGTCTTTAACTATGAGATTCGGATATTAATTTTTTCATCAAAATACAGTAATGTGTGAAGTTCATAGAGAAACAGGTTATGGTCCATAATGCTCCCTTATTTTTTAATTTGCTGAAAACTGTACCAAACATGGCAAGAATAAACACAGCCTCTCCAGAACTCACAGCTAAAAAGACACCCCTCTGTTTTACCCCTCTGAAAACCCACAACTCCATCCGTATCCAGGGTCTTCAGTACAAAAGTCTTTGTACGAAAGAACCTGAAAGCCATTTTAACACATTTCCTTTCTTTAGAAAAACTGCACTAATAACAATGTACTACATTTATATGTATATTACACTTATACATATTCTAACTAGTTAGACCATCTCCACAGGGCACTGGCTAACCCATTCATGCACTGTGCCTAGCCAGTTGGTAAGAGAGGCTATTGGGCCTGGTAGATAGTGCCATAGAACTCTGTAAGGAAAGCAGCAGGAACCTGGAGATTTGGATTTTACAGTGGATGAAGTACCTGGCCAACATTTAACACAGGCATTGGATGTGGATTGTGTTTACATTTTTCCCAGCACCCTGGGGGTCCAAAGCTTTACCTATTTGCTGGTGATTACTGCTGAAGCACCGGAGCCCAAACAATGGTATTCAGATAATAGCTTAAATATCATCAGGCAGATATCATCTTATATGTTATATTTTGTGGTACTCCAAAAGAGCATATGGTTTAGGCATCATTGCAATCGATAGGCTAGAACACAAAATGTCTGTTACATTTCTCTGTAATGCTAATCCAAGCCGACTTGGCCTCGGATTACAGATATTCATTCTAGAAATGTACAGTACTGTGTTTTTTTCACTTCAAAGTTAATCCTATAGTTGATACATAGATAAGAGATCCTGATTTTTTCCCATACTGATATTACAAAAGGTAATAGGTAACCCATCATAGTGTTTTTACTATGTTGCGTGATCTTCTTGGCCAGTCATCATTCCAGATGAGTGTATATGTGGATATTTGATAAATCAAGGTGAACATAATATGGCAAAAGTAAAGTCAGTCTGTCAGTCTCTTAGACTAAAAAGGCTAGAGCATATACTGCGAGGAGTATCACAATGATATGAGGCAATAAAATTGCTAGTACTTATTTTTCCCTGTCTTGCTTAACTGGGCATTCCCGGCTGTAGGTCAAAGTTTGAGTCTAATGTGACCAGTAGCCCAGGTGTCCAAAACCACAATAAGTAAGTCCTGCTGGGTCTGCAGAAAATGAAAATTTGTGTGACTCTTGCCCCAGTGGTATGCCCTGTCTGACCCTCTTCCTTCCTGACCTCATCAGTCACCAGACCACAACGCATTTTCCAATTCTCTTAATGGAAAAAGGATGATACTCCCACCCATCCACCCACATATGCCTGCACACTGAAACACGACTGCATCATTCTGAGCATATTCAAAACTACAGCGTCCACCATGAGACCCTGTCAAGAACATCAGCACTGAGTGAGTCAGAGAACTGCTGAGAGATCTGCTGACCTCTACCCAGGACAGCAACATGGGGCTGCTATGTACTCATGTTCAGCTTGGGAATCAGTCAACAGTCTCAAAGCGGAACTCTCAGCAATAGCACTTCCGCTTACAACAGGCATATGAAGAGTAGTATAACCCCAAGTTAAGGAACACAACAAACTTATTACGTCTTCCTATCTGTCTAGTAGAATTGAGGGATCCGTACAGAGTCACATTATACAAGACCTGTTGGTCTGCCTGGACAGGTTGGGCTCCACAAACCTGCCCAACGATCCGTGCCCAAGCAGTTTATTAGTGAAAGTCCAATGGCTCTTCCTTTCAAGTGGCCTTTATCCCACATTTTCCAAGTTGTGTTTTGTTATGTGAGTTGTTTGTTACTGGTTTGAAAATGACCTCTAGTCTGATTGGGCAGAACCGTTTTGTGTGTCATTCAGGAAAGAAGTCTGGGTGGCAACACACCTTATAACATCAGTGTGAATGGGCGGGGCTGTGTTACTGTCATAACTTAAAAACGATAACTTTAAAGAGAAAAATATACATACTTCAATGAGACTTTTTAAAGTATTGTTGAGACATTTTTTAACCCATGCATCATAAAGTTTATACACAATGAAAGCAGGCAACATGCTCTTTCAAATGTTGTCGAAATATAAGGTTTCGCTCAGACAGCGCCGATATATAGGTAAATCTGCTGCTTTTTTGTGACATCACAAAAACACTGAACGTAAACTGCGTTTGTTTTTTTCAGCATAATGGACATATATGGACTTTACTGACTGGGATGTGACTTTACCAGCGTATACATGCTCTATCAAATTCTTTTGCTTCTTTTTCTAAAAGTGAGGGAATCTGTTTACTTTTTGTCTCTATATGGGCCCTTTAACTACTGTAGTGCTGATTACCATGATTCATAAAGGTTCTCCATTTTGTTTTCCACTTTCCAAACTTTTGCTGAAAAGGGTGAAGAAAGGGGAGGGATGGAAGTCCTAACAGAGTTTCCACAGAATCTTATCAGCTTATATAAGCTCCTTAGAGGCTGGCGCAACACTTTAGGGTGACTAACAACAAGCTTGGCGTCTGGTCAGAGAGAGGAGCTCAGTGCTCCCCGACTTCTCTCTCCTGTTTTCCTCCCTGACAATCGCTGTTGCCATGGACACGCAAGAATTCCCGCGACAACAGCTTTCAAGAGTCCACGCGCACAGAAAGCGCGAGCAGCAAACTTATTTTTCCTCACAGAAAAGCTGTTATTTAGACTCTTAAAACGGATTATTCCCTGATTTTGTAACCCGTCCAGGTTCTGCAAGTCCTTACGGAAAACCAATCATTTCCCACGAATCTGGTTTGTCAGGAACTGTCAGAATGTCAACTAAACATGCTTTGCTGCTATATCGGCTAAATCCGTCACGCTGCTAATAAACAACAGGCTAAGTTATCGACGGGTTAAATGTGCTAAGTCTCTCTCTCGCTCTCTTCTTGTTTTTTTTCTCGTGTTTGATATAAAAAAAAGTGACAGTTTAAATCAATTCTTACCCACGAAGAGGCACAGGATGTCTAAGCCAACCAGCATCTTGCGCTGGGAGCAGCGGGTTCCGGCCGTGGTCGGCGACTGGCCGAGGGTATGCTTTCCGTTCTCCCGCATCCCCTCACCCGGCAAGCTGCAGTCAGCCAGCCGCTGCTGAACCTCCAAGTCCCGCTCACCTGTGTGACCGTCGGTCGAATTCAACTTGTGCATTATTTCTTCTTCGGCTTCAACACTACGTATATCTAGACTACATGTGTTGCAAAACACTCTTCTCGGCTTCGCTGTTCCAGTCCCACAGTCCACGCATCGAGTTAGTTTATCTCCCACAGGTAAGCCCACTTGCCATCATTAACATACATGTAAAAGTTTAGCCCAAGCGAACGGCCAGCTATCGGTCATGCTTGGAGCAGCAAGAGAGAATAAAGCCCGACTGGGAAGATTAATAAGTCACTGATTCTGCACGCTTGGACAAACTCCAGCCGCGAATGCACTGCAGCAGGAAAGTCTTGCCATTCTCAGTTCACGGTCCTCCAGACGTGCTCCATTAAACCCGGTAAACAAATTCAGTCCAGTTACTAGGAGAAAGCCCCCCAGCTTAAACAGACCTCCCGAGAAATCCTTTAAAGTCCGTCATGTGCTGTTTCCAGTGGAGCTGCTCTGCTCCATGTGTGGATTTTTCCCTCCCTCCAAGAGCCAGAAAACTTTCTTTTAACGGATCGTGTGTTCATTTGCAGACATTTTTTTCTCCGCCCCTCTCTCTCTCTCTCTCTCTCTCTCTCTCTCTCTCTCTCTCTCTCTCTCTCTCTCTCTCTCTCGTTCAGGCTCAGACACACACACACGCACACACACACACACACACACACACACACACAGTACTCAATACAGCTCAGTCCAGCAGTGTTTCATGTTACAGTATTGCCAATACCATTAATATAATCATAAGAGCAATGTGGAAATGGACATAGAAGTTTAGTCAGAGATGGGTTGTATCTAATTCTGTTTACTTGATTACTTTAAAAAGTGCTTTAAAATTTTGAAAAGTACTTTTTTTTTGACTGATATATTTGCAAGGAAAGGAACGTACTTTCACTCGTTATACATTTATATATATGTATGTATATATATATATATATATATATATATATATATATATATATATATATATATATATATATATATATATATATCATAAATGTAGACAGTATACATTGATCTAACCTCTGACCAAGACCAAGCGGATTACACATTCCAGTCTTAGGAATAGTAGAAATAGCTTTAATTTACTAAGTCATTTGTAAATTTTCACCTATAAAGATGCCCTAAATATTTACACATTCATCATATTTTATGCATTTACCCCCCCACCCCCCCCCCCCCCCACACACACACACACACACCCACACCCGCGCCAGCAACTGTAGCTAAGCTCAGTACATCTCTAAAAACTTTATACAATGCCATAACATATTTATACATCTAAAAACTTTTCCAGTTTTCCCTAGTGAATTGTAATGACAGTGAATTGTTACTATTTTATCAGTCAAATGACAAAAGAGAACATTTTAATTAAAATGCACAAGACCGCATTACAAAACTAGAAAAGAGCATTTCCAAATGTAAAGTTGCTTTAGTTTTTGGTGGCAGTGCAAAGCATGCCTAACGAGAGCGATCAAGCCTTCAGTGAAGCGTCTGCCTACAAGAGTCTACTAAAGTACTTGTTCACTATGACAACTACAGATGCTTTCGAAATAGCGCAATTCGGAGTGATTATGTAAATACTTTTAGAATATAGATACAAAATGTAAAATGTGTATCAACTAACCCATTTATTTATGATTTAACCCTTATTGTAAATCAGAGGTATAAGCAACATGTTTTAACTTGTTTCACAGCTGTCAACCAAGAATATAAATAGCTCAACCAATATAAAACGTTAAATGCAATTAATATATTAGCCTACGTGGTTTCTCTAAATTCAACACTTTTGCCATGCCTTTTTTAATTACAGTCTCGGAATTATTCAACAGTATGCATGTTTGCAGAAAAAGGGTGATTTAACCTAATAAGATGCTTGCCATGAAGTGGTTGAAAGATTTTGGGACAGAAGTAGTGATTAAAAGTGTCACTTTTTGAATTTGGTGTTCTTGTTTAGTTGCAAACAGCTGGAATTTTGTACATTTTGCAAGACCTAATTTGCAGTGGTTTTTGAATACTTTTGATTGCTGCTGTATATGTTTTCAGGTACTTCACAATTCGTGGTGAGGTTTTCTACAGAGAGCGTACATTGTTAATTCATGTAAATAACAGACATTTAAAATATTTTCAAGATGCTTAGATTAATTTAGTAATTAATGTATTTATGCATGTATAATTGCAGATAGCCTCTTGATTTAGTATGGGACATTAAACAACAACTTTACCTAACTGAACACATATAGTATTTCTTTAATACTGCTTGGTTTGGGCAAGGTGTAGTAAGGTAGGTACAGCTGCAGGTACAGCTGCTTATTAGAGCTTATTAGCTTTAATAAACACAAGGGGTATTGTTATTTACAGCACTGTGTATAGGAAATGATGTGTGTATAAAATCCCCTATTCCCCACTTTTATGCTTTGTTTGTTGTTTTTCCAGGTCAAATTAGGCGCAAATTTGTCATACCACAACATTTAAAATATATATATATTTTTTTTTTGTTTTCCTTTGACTTAAAACGACTTTTGATTTTTGATCATTTTACAGGGCACCAGTAGCCTGGACAAAGTAATATTAATAACATCATGTTTCAGAACCCCCTCCCTAATACCACTACCTATTATTTGCTCGGGGAACCTCTCTGATATTGTGAAACTAGTTACAGAAGAAAAGAAGTACAGAAGAAATGTGTGTTAAAATTCTAATTTACATTAACTTAAGTAGCGAGAAAAAATTGCATCAAACATTAGTGTTCATTTGTACTTTGATCTTCACTTGTAAGGCACCAAGTGCAATTTATATAATCATGCAGTTTATTTGGACAACAAGAAATCAATTAGAACATGTGTATAACTTATGTTGTCTATTTATCAATTTTTTTTCAGAAGGCAAAAAGGCTTATTGTTTATTCGATTTTTGGAAACTTTCACAGGTGGTATGATTTTGCTGATTATTCACTGTTGTGTCTGGCTTTGACTTGGTGGTAATAAGGCAAACAGTTTGGCTGTGTTCCAAATTATTGGAGTCTTATGGTCTGGAGCCAGCTTGTGTTTTAGAATCACTAGCGGACTTTGTAGTTAATAGACAATTAATGCTGTTATTATAGGAAAAACTCACACTGAACTGAAACCTTTATTACATGCTAGTTTACAATTTGACCTGAAGATGGAGACAGAGAATCATGTGTTTATGTTTTGCCAGTTTGGGCTCCACCTCAAAATAGAGAACTTAAGATAAATAAGCATAAGCAAAAGTGGCAGATTGTCCCTAGCCCTGATTAAGTAAGTACAGCTGGGAGATATGGCACAAATATGATATCATGACACTTCAAGAACTTCACAATACATAAAACACCACAATATGTCTTTTCACTTACATCTGGTTGGAATAGACAAAAAAGTGCTATGTAAAAAATATGATCAAAAATCTATGAATTTGTTTTGCATTCAGCATTTCAGTTAAACCCCAACTGACAACTAAGTATGCTCTTTTTGTCACAAAAAACAGGTTGTCGGTGCTTTGTCATATTGTGACATATTGTAAAGCATCACGATAGCACTAAATCTTGTTATGTTGCACAGCCCTAGTAGTGAGAGATTGTAATGCACTTGTTAAGAGTCAAGAATATTTAAACACCCAAGTGGTTCCAGCATCAGCTTTGTCTAAATAAAAATACCCATGCTGAAGTTAATAGATTAAATCCCATTATGGAGTTCATAGATTGGGTCGTCTAATCACTATACCCTAAATCAGGGGCACTATAAATAATGCTATTATAAGGAACAGAAATCATTTTCTTAATTAATTACTGTAAAGTCAGGAGTGCTATACACAACATTATTATAGAGGACATACAGCAGACATTACCCAGGGTTGCCTACCACTGAGTGGCAATCTTTACGTTACTTCAGATAAAATGCAGTGTATTAGGGGTACAATGGTCCAGGGCGGTACATTGTTTTAACAATACCTATTACATTACATTACAAAATAGTTTAGTGAATAGGCATAGTTTCAGACCAATTCAAACAAGGCTTTGATCATCTATATAATTAATACAACTCTATTAAAACTCTATTAAAATAAAACACTCTTGTAAAAGATATAAGTCCCATATCGCTGTTATAATTTAAAACTGTCCCAGATTAGCAAAAAAGGCCCAAACCATAATACTTCACTACAATGTTTCATAGATGGGTTAAGATTATTATGAAATGAAATGCAGTGTTTTCCTTTCTGCATACATAACACTTATTGAATTTAAAAGGTTGTATTATTGTGTCATAAAACGTGTTTTCCAACAGCCTTCTGGCTTGTCCATGTGATCTTTACCAAACTGCAGAAAAAAGTTAGCAGTGTTCTTTTTGGAAAACAGTCGTTTTCTCCTTGTAACCTTGTTTTGCACACCATTGTTGTTGAGCGTTTGAATAATGGCACACTCATGAACATTAGCCACTGTGTAAGAGGCCTGTAGTTGCCAAGTTAGCTGGGGTGTCTTTGTAACTTTTTTATATATATATATATATATATATATATATATATATAACTTTAAAACTCATTATTGAAATTAGGTTATGTAGGCCCACGCCTGAAGCAAACACCTGTAGATATTGGCAGGGCACTAGACTTTCCCACATCTGTTATCAACTAGACATCAACTACGTAGTACCCTCGGAAATCCCCCATGGAGTCCTGGTGTACATTAATCCACACCACAACCCAGACTCACCAGGTGTCCTCAAAACATTGTTACTGACTGCTAAAACAGTACATTAAAGTCTGGCAAGCAACATGACAGAATATATTAAAAATTGTCTGTTGTCCTATCAAGACACTCAGCTGTAGACTTTTATTTGTTGTAATTTACTGCCGTTGCCGACAACTGTATGAATGCTTATCATATCAATCAGTGACTGAGCAAGTTGTAGCACTGACTGTAGAGACCACAGTTGTTACATATTAAACATTGGAAATTAAGTAGGAGGAGGGCCAGAGCAGAAATACCTTTGGCTATCTATTACAGCCAACAGACAAAAGTTTCCCCTGCCTTTCTCCCACACTTTGTGTGAAGCAATTTTTTTTTAATTGAGCCTCCACCATCCACATTTGTTAAGACACAGTGCAATATTCTTCTTCTTTAGTAAAGAGACACATTTATACACATTCATACATATTAATTCTTCTTTCCACCCTGCACAGCTCTGATCTTTTCTGATCTTGCTGATTGCTTCGTGATTGCTGTCAGTATTAAAAGGCTACTTTGTGATGTTGCTTGTGGGAGACTAGGATGTTTAATGTAGTTCACTGGTGTATTTTCAATATTTTTTCTCCACTTAGTTAAAGAGAAACACTTTGAGAACAATGAAGGTT
>JAMWET010002490.1:2500-10000 GCA_024036415.1 Prochilodus magdalenae
CTAATGACCTCCAACAGGTGCTTCTAATGTAGAAAAATAAGTGGAGTGGAGGTGGAGTTTTTAGAGGCGGACTAACAGGTCTTTGAGGGCCAGAATTTTTGCTGATTGGCAGGTGTTCAATACTCATTTCCAGCAGTAACACACAATGTAAAATTATTAAAAAATTATACATTGTGATTTCCGGATTTTTTTTTTTTAATTATGTCTCTCACAGTGGACATGCACCTAGGATGAAAATTTCAGACCCCTCCATGATTTCTAAGTGGGAGAAGTCGCAGGGTGTTCAAATACTTATTTTCCTCACTGTATAGTCAACATGAAACATACCCTCATTCACACGCTCATCAAAAACAACAGATATCTGAGTATAGCTTTACACTGTCAAAATTCTGTCAGCTGGAAAGAAATATATCGTCGCTGTCCAAAGAAAAAACAGGTATCTCCAAAATGTCAACTTTACAGGAGAGGCCAAAAATCACATTTAATTTGAATGGAAGTCAATGGAACCAGACGTCTTACCAAGCAGTTTTGGGATATTTCTGTTAGTCCATTCTTCATGAAATTTCCTCACAGTGTAAACAGCAGCTCATGTGATCAAATGAGGCATAAAAGTAAAAATCAACAAAAATGGAGATACATGTTTTTCCTTGGACAGTGATGAAATTGCATATACAGATAGATGAAAATTATATGGGTTAGGTTAAGAAGTGATTTTGTTATGTGATTATTTTATGTCTTCAACTTAAACATGGATGGAACAGTTGCAGCATTTGTTTATATCAATGCGCATGTAAACCAGGTACACCCATTTTTGCCCTGGATTGACACAAACCCAAATTCTCAGTTTTTATTGCTATTTGCTAGTTTTATTCATATTTTTGGCTTTATAAGTAACACTGCTAACAGTTTTGGCGAGTTAACTGCAAACCACAAACCACACACTGTTTACAAAGACGAAGCTGCTAACAACAATGGGGACATTTGCATGCTTTCATTTTACGATCAGATTTCACCATATGCAGCTATGATAAATAAAGGCCATTATTCATTTAGTGCAGTATAACCAAAACCTAAAAACTTGAACACAGGGAAAACAAGCAAACCTCTGGATTACACTGTTATGCTTGGTAATATAAACATACAGGATCCCGCAAGAATCTTAACTACGTAATAAACTGATTCATCAGTAAATATATCTGGGCAATGAGTGTTTATTTGTTAAAAAAACACAAAAAACACAAAAAAACCCCCAATATTATTAGAATAAATAAACATTGTTCTGTGCGTGCGCATAACCATAATCGTTTCTGAAGGGGTCCCTGAGAAAATGCCACATTTACAGATTTCATCTAGGACCTAGTTTATTCAATCCCTAATTGAATTTAATCAGGTGCTTCCATTCATGCAAGAGTTGTAGCAGGTGGTGTAGCAGTTAGTCCAACATGTGTTCATCTAAATGTATTTTTCTAAAGAAAAATCTTGAAAATCTAGAGCTAAGTCTTTAGTATTATACTAACACCTTCATATTACTTATCATTATACATGGTATTATCAAAAACACACCACAACCACGTCAATGACATTGCACCACCTGCTCTGTGGTGGTCCTGTGGGGGTTCTGATCACTGAAGAACAGGGTAATACAGTATAGAGAGAAACAGATGGACTACAGTCTGTACCTGTAGAACTACAGAGTGCTCCTATAGGGTCAGTGGAGCTGATATCATAGACAGAGAGGGTAGATACAAGTAGGTAGTTTTAATATTCTGAGGAGACAATGTTTTTTTTTTTTCTCTAAATAAATTTCTCTAAAATAATTTTTTAGAAATTTTAACAATTTTAACACCGCCATGTTGCCAACTTTGTGTCCCATATCAGAAAAGATTCCGGCGCCTTTTACCTTTACCTGTAAACTGAGGCACAATCACAACCCCGGATTATATTCCTGTACATATAGCCAAGGCGTTTAGCTTCGTCTTGAAACCAGTGGTCATTCAAGTCTGTGGTAAACCTCAGGTACTGTACGATGTAAAACAGTCACATCCAGAAGGTGAGCCAAAAGCCTCCTTAGAGGAGTGACGCTTCTGGCTGTTGTATGTATGTATATATATATATATATATAATAAACATATAGTACTATACACATAACACACATACACATAACATATCATATACTATATATATATACACACACACACACACACACACACACACACACACACACACGTGTATATACCCTTTGGTACAACTACATTACTCCACCTCACCATGTAAAACTTATCCGTCTGAATAGGGCTTAAGAGGTAGAAGGTACAGTGAGAACAGCAGCGGCCCTATGATTGAACCTTGCCGAACTCTGTAGGAAATATTTAGATGTCTATAGAAACTGTTTGTCACTTATTTACATACACCACTTTAAAACAGCACCTGAAGTCAATAAACCAGAAACTGTACTGACCTCAGTACTGACCTCTGTACTGACCTAAAGTGACCAGATTAGATTATATGCATCAATCATTCAATACACAGACCAATTAAAGTCTATGTGCTTGGATTAGTAGAAGATCTTGCTGGAATACCTCTAGTAACACAGTGTGCACATAAGGCAGTCTTTAAAGCATCTACAGAAAAAGTAGATGATGGAACAGTCTACAATGTTTTGAACACAGTTAAGAGCCATCTGACAAAACTGATGCAGACGGCTAATCAGAACAGTCATGGGAACTCGGATACAAGTGCTTAAAAACTCTAGAAAGGAAGCGGCAGTAATATAGAAAATTAGCATCTGTTTGAAGAACATCAAATTTGTCTCATAAGCTCGCTGAGCAACGCCCACAGAGATGCACTGTATTGGATTTACTGCAGATGCAGTTATTAGACTTTCATTAAAAACAAATTAGCCAGCAGGCTGTTACTACTCAGAGCATTTGACAACGAGAGAGTGCGCTAGGGATGGAACACTACTATGATATCAATAACCAAAATTATTACTAATCGATTTTTTGGGGTTTTTTTTATTTTATTTTATTTATTTATTTATTTTAAATAGGCTAATCACACATCATTATGAGAGTTATTTAGAACCTGAACCCTATTATACAGACTTGAATATGTGTTGATGCTTCCAAATGAGTACTCGGAACGCACATGCTCTCTCTTTCTCTCTCTCTATTAACGTCAGTCATAATGTTCATGTTTCATAGTAAACCATAACTTTAAGGGTGCTCGCTACTGCAGTTATACACAGTAGGTGGTAACTAATTATTAGGCAGGCTGAAGCCTAGCTGCTAATGCACCATATGTTGCCATGAAAGGGGCAATCAGCGCACTGATAAACAGTTTAAAGGGTGTAACAGATTACCCTCAAATTACCGGTTTCAGTTTATTATAATTAGCTCCTTTTATTTATTTTATTGGGTTTTTATTTAGATGTTCCTTCATTCATGGAAAAGCTACAGAGAGGGAAGGACTGAGGAGTTGTTGGAGCTGTTGGAGTTACATTTACATTTACGGTATTTAGCTGACGCTCTTATCCAGAGCGACTTACAAGGTTATTCATATTACAGGTAGGCCAATGTAGTGTTAGGAGTCTTGCCCAAGGACTCTTATTGGTGTAGCACAGCACAGTCACTCAGCCCGAGATTCGAACCCCAGTCTCCCACGTGTGGTGGGGGCTACTTGGCGGGTAGTGGTGTTATCCGCTGAGCTACACCAACCAGTTCACAGTCTACAAGGTCTTTGGGCAGAGAGAACTTCAACCCCACACAAGACAACAAAGCCTGTAACAGTGTGTGTGTGTGTGTGTGTGTGTGTGTGTGTGTGTGTGTGTGTGTATATATATATAAATAAATATATCGTTGCTGTCCAAACAAAAACAAGTATCTCCAAAATGGCAAGTTTACAGGAGAGATCAAAAACCTCTTTCAATTTTAATGGAAGTCAATGGAACCAGACGTCTTTCCAAGCACTTTTGGACCATTTTTGTTGGTCCAATCATCATGCGATTCTCACACAGTGTAAACGGGAGCTGTTGTTTTCCAATCATCCATAAAAGTAAAAATGGACAAAAGTGGAGATACATGTTTTTCATTGGACAGTGACGATATGTATGTTTATATGTATATACATGTGTATATACATGTGTGTATATATGTATATATATATATATATATATATATATATATATAGTTTTATATAATAAAATATAATAATTATATGTTGGGTCATTTTCCCTATATCAACAACCATTCTTTTAAAAAGGCTTTGCTAATCAAACATGTCATAGGCTACAATTTTCGTGGCTTGAAAATGCTTCCGAATACTAAATACAGAATTTAGTATTGATATTTATATATTTACTGCGCATGACAGGCCTAGAACTCAATTATTGGGTTTTATAACATGGTGCATCATTAAAATCTGCAATCATAGCATCCCTAGAGTGGACCATGCGAGTCCAGGCTGTAGCTGAATGAGTGAGTCATGATAACTAGACTTGTTGAGACGTCCAGGGGGTCACTGGTTCTGAAGGAAATGATGAAAGTGTTTGTTTGTGAATTGCACAGGTAGCTTGGGAGGATGCTGAAATACGTTCCCCTCCCCGACCCAGTTGTCCTTTATTTATTTTTTTCCAATGGCTCAAAGCTTTGCTCTCCTCTACCTTCTGGGTCCACCTCCCCCAGAAAGATCAAGGGCCTGAGCCTGTTGCCTGGGCAACACTGTCATTAAAGAGACTTTCTTAATGGCGCTTGCTAATATGCAGCTTTGGAAGGGACGGCTTTGATACAAAAATAATTCAACAGAGGGAGTAATTACCACTGGAAGAGCGTGTGTGTGTGTGTGTGTGTGTGTGTGTGTGTGTTGTAAAAGGTGCCCGTCTGGAGCAGAACGTGACCTCGCTTGAAAGAAGAAAAAGCAAACACACAAAATAATAAAAAATTGATAAGGAGTGTACAGGAATTGTTGGATGCGACTGCAGTAATTACTGTCTGTATATTCACAGGCGGAAGGGGAAAGGGTGGGGGTGGGGGGCGGGGGGTGACATACCTGTTTTGATGATGATATGGGTTGTACTAGGGCTCATCTCTTTCCTTAAACTGCCATTCATTTTTCTGGCAAATTTCTTCACTGTAGTCTTCAGAGAGAAAAATACAAATACCACAAATAAGGACCACCTTCATTTCCTCAAAACAGACTTGGCTGCAAGCTGACAACTTAGCACTGTGACAGTGGAGTTAGACTAGGCTGTGAACTGGGAGCTTAGCACTGTGACAGTGGAGTTAGACTAGGCTGGGAACTGGGAGCTTAGCACTGTGGCAGTAGAGTTAGACTAGGCTGTGAACTGGGGGCTTAGCACTGTGACAGTAGAGTTTGACTAGGCTGTGAACTGGGGGCTTAGCACTGTGACAGTGGAGTTTGACTAGGCTGTGATATAGAGGCTTAGCACCGTGACAGTAGAGTTAGACTAGGCTTTGAATTGGGGGCTTAGCACTGTGACAGTGGAGTTTGACTAGGCTGTGATATAGAGGCTTAGCACTGTGACAGTGGAGTTTGACCAGGCTGTGATATAGGGGCTTAGCACTGTGACAGTGGAGTTTGACTAGGCTGTGATATAGGGGCTTAGCACTGTGACAGTGGAGTTTGACTAGGCTGTGATATAGGGGCTTAGCATTGTAACAGTGGAGTTTGACTAGGCTGTGATATAGAGGCTTAGCACTGTGACAGTGGAGTTTGACTAGGCTGTGATATAGGGGCTTAGCACTGTGACAGTGGAGTTTGACTAGGCTGTGATATAGAGGCTTAGCACTGTGACAGTGGAGTTTGACTAGGCTGTGATATAGAGGCTTAGCACTGTGACAGTGGAGTTTGACTAGGCTGTGATATAGGGGCTTAGCATTGTAACAGTGGAGTTTGACTAGGCTGTGATATAGAGGCTTAGCACTGTGACAGTGGAGTTTGACTAGGCTGTGATATAGAGGCTTAGCACTGTGACAGTGGAGTTTGACTAGGCTGTGATATAGGGGCTTAGCATTGTAACAGTGGAGTTTGACTAGGCTGTGATATAGAGGCTTAGCACTGTGACAGTGGAGTTTGACTAGGCTGTGATATAGGGGCTTAGCACTGTGACAGTGGAGTTTGACTAGGCTGTGAACTGGGGGCTTAGCACTGTGACAGTGGAGTTTGACTAGGCTGTGATATAGAGGCTTAGCACTGTGACGGTGGAGTTTGACTAGGCTGTGATATAGAGGCTTAGCACTGTGACAGTGGAGTTTGACCAGGATGTGATATAGGGGCTTAGCACTGTGACAGTGGAGTTTGACTAGGCTGTGAACTGGGGGCTTAGCATTGTAACAGTGGAGTTTGACTAGGCTGTGAACTGGGGGCTTAGCACTGTGACAGTGGAGTTTGACTAGGCTGTGATATAGAGGCTTAGCACTGTGACGGTGGAGTTTGACTGGGCTGTGATATAGGGGCTTAGCACTGTGATGGTAGAGTTTGACTAGGCTGTGAACTGGGGGCTTAGCACTGTGACAGTGGAGTTTGACTAGGCTGTGAACTGGGGGCTTAGCACTGTGACAGTGGAGTTTGACTAGGCTGTGATATAGAGGCTTAGCACTGTGACAGTGGAGTTTGACTAGGCTGTGAACTGGGGGCTTAGCACTGTGACGGTGGAGTTTGACTAGGCTGTGAACTGGGGGCTTAGCACTGTGATGGTAGAGTTAGACTAGGCTTTGAACTGGGGGCTTAGCACTGTGACAGTGGAGTTTGACTAGGCTGTGAACTGGGGGCTTAGCACTGTGACAGTAGAGTTTGACTAGGCTGTGAACTGGGGGCTTAGCACTGTGACAGTGGAGTTTGACTAGGCTGTGATATAGGGGCTTAGCACTGTGACGGTGGAGTTTGACTAGGCTCTGAACTGGGGGCTTAGCACTGTGATGGTAGAGTTAGACTAGGCTGTGAACTGGGGGCTTAGCACTGTGATGGTAGAGTTAGACTAGGCTTTGAATTGGGGGCTTAGCACGGTGATGGTAGAGTTAGACTAGGCTGTGAACTGGGGGCTTAGCACTGTGATGGTAGAGTTAGACTAGGCTGTGAACTGGGGGCTTAGCACTGTGACAGTGGAGTTTGACTAGGCTGTGAACTGGGAGCTTAGCACTGTGATGGTAGAGTTAGACTAGGCTGTGAACTGGGGGCTTAGCACTGTGATGGTAGAGTTAGACTAGGCTGTGAACTGGGGGCTTAGCACTGTGATGGTAGAGTTAGACTAGGCTGTGAACTGGGGGCTTAGCACTGTGATGGTAGAGTTAGACTAGGCTGTGAACTGGGGGTTTAGCACTGTGACGGTGGAGTTTGACTAGGCTGTTAACAAACATGGCATTGGCATGACGCACACACACACAGACACACATCTCACCAATTCGCTGGCACTTAGCCCAGAAGCCACCAGCTCCATCTTGCCAGCTGTGCCGTTGGTACCCAATCTGGAAGTGCCTGATACTG